>LFIW01001237.1:0-398098 GCA_001625285.1 Colletotrichum incanum
CAGCCATCAGCGGCGCAGGGGGTTGCACCAAGTGGGTCGGTACAATAGGGGGATAAAAAACTTACCCATCACACCATAGTAACGTCCCTTGTCACGACCGGGATATCCTTTACCTCTCTCTCGGGATCCCTTGCAACTTGTGGGGGTAAGTTGTTCCGCCTTTCATGCTACTGCTCGGCAAAAACCAGCTTCTGATTGTTCGCTTCGGTGGGATCCCCCAAGAAATGGCACCATGACACTGCGGTAACGACCCGAAGAGTGAGACTTGGAAGTGGGAGCAATGTCAATTAGGCGCGACTTGCCAATTTGCCACTTGCCAATACCGCATAACAAGCGCCTGGACCGTTGCGCCAACAAGGGTGTTCGAGATCCCCTTCCCCGGGTGGTTCCGTGACCGTTAGCCGAGCAATGAATAACTGATAAAGAGCGAGCTTGGCAATTTGACGGTTTGAGGGCACAAAAGTTGACCACGTGGACATACGCAGTGAGCACGGCGTGCAAACACTTATCACTGTGATCCTAGATCGCTCGAATCGTCGCGTAAACATGCAGGATGTTCAATTGACTAACTTCACCAGCTTACGATGGTGCCGCGAGGACGTCTCTGACAAGCTCCATTAATCAATGACTTGTCTATCATACACATATGCTGACCTAAAGAGTCCTTCACCAAGTCAAAGAACAGCGTCACGAAGCTGAAAGGGCAAGCGAGAAGACTGCTCTGGAGTCTGAAGTTTGCAGTCGGTCCATCTGCTCATCCAGTAATCTGGTACGTAACAAGCTTGGTCCATAGCCTATCTCCTCCATGTGGACACCCTGGGGAAAGCGTATGGAGCAGACTTGCGCGTGCTCAGTTTGGTGGCCCAGTATTCGCTAGTTACCGAAATGAGTTCGGGGCGCCAGGTTCAGCTTCAACTTCGAATAAGTGACCTTGGCTGCCAATGATGGTTTTTCATTGCCATTGCCCCTTGGGAGGGAAGTTTGGATGCGAGTTGAGTCTCCGCACTTTTGTCCTGCGATGGGTTCTTAGGTTTTATGTCATCTGGTCGCTAAGACACGCGCTGTAGCTCTCACGATATACCCTGCGGCGCTGGTCATCATCTTATGCTCTACAGTTCAGTTTTGGAAGCGAGTTTTCCGTCAACGAAACCCTCAATTTGGCTGAACATGAACGCACGAAAGTCGAGTCTTCAAGTCCCCATAGAAGAGTTTCAGATTTGTTTCTCACAGTCGTAGGTGCGTATCATAAATCCTAATTTTCGCCGGCCATGCAACCATTGGTTTCCGATCACGCAAACCCGCTTCTGGCTCAATGGTCTAGTGGTATGATTCGCCCTTCGGGTTCTGTAACAACCCTTACGCCTAGCGTGAATGGGCGAGGTCTCGGGTTCGAATCCCGATTGAGCCCTTTGGATGTTAGCTTTTCCGTTCACGTCTTGCCAACCATTTTTTTCACTGACATTGCAACGTTGATATGTTTCTTTTTTGACTAACCATGTTAAGAATACAACGTGTGGTGATGCGGCCTAGTAATGTTTCTGATGTTTGTGATTTGCTAACTTTATCCTGCATGTATAAGACCTTGACACATAGAGAGAGTTAGTAGTTATGAACCTCGCCGTATCTTAGAAGGGATCTGTCCACTTCAAGATCCCGAGCAAGTCGAGCATTGAATTAACGTTCGAAGCAGACATTGTAACTTATGCGGCGAAGCAGTGGCTAGCTATATGAGAGGCAGCGGACCACTCACTGGGAAGCAGTCATAGCCTGCTTTTTCTTGTTCGCTATGTGTCAGTATATCATTTCGTTTCTCTTGCTGTTGGATTGATGTACTGGAACCGGATCTACACATGGCTTTAAATAAAATCGGTGGATGTTTCTCCATTCAGCCACTTGAAAAGCAAGGATGATGATCAGCTGAATTATCTTGAGCAATTTCTGAGTGACACATATACACAGAAAACTATTGGAGATGCTAGACTCTGCAGCGAACCTTTGTTTAAAAGAACTTTATTGTGTTTCACATTGTTTTGATCAATTGTCCTGGGCTTTTCAGTATCATCTTGTAGTCATGTGTTGAGAATCGTGAACAACTGCACAAATAAATAAATAAATAAAACTTGGAACAATAATCAAGAAAACTGGTTTCACAAATTTACACATATTCTTTAGTCACAGGCTACCTTCTTGACCAGTTAGCGGGCGGTTATTGATGATGACGATCGTATCCAGCGCACTCAATGTTGAGGATTACATCATTGCAGTTCACGGCACACAACGTCATCGTGACTACGTTGATGCCACGAATCCCCATAGCCTTAACATTGAATCCATCAAAGCTCCATAGCCGTTAGCTCACCCTCGCTACAACATTCTATTCGCAAACCGCAATTACAAAATGCCTGCCTCGAAACATCTCACACTGAACCCGGCCAAAAGAGAAAGACTCCTCCGCGAGGGAGTCCAGATGCAAGAGCCTGCCAGTCTTCCTCTCGGTAGGCAACATGTACACCCCGGCGGGATTTCTGTTGGAGATGAGGATGCGAGTGTATCGTTCGTCGGTACTGCGACAACGATTATTGAATGGCAGGGCATCCGCATCCTAACCGATCCGAACTTTCTCCACGCTGGCGACCACGTTCATCTTGGACCTGGCGTCACTGCCGAACGCAAGACCAATCCTGCCATCGACCTCGAAGAGCTGCCACCCCTAGACGCAATACTTCTCTCGCATTACCACGAAGATCATTTTGATCGCATGGTGGAAAACTCGCTGAATCGCAACTTTCCCATCATCACGACCCCGCATGCGAAGAGCTGCCTAACCTCTTCTTCGGACAAAAATGAACCATTTAAGAAGGTATTGGATCTTGACTTCTTTCAAGACCTTCAACTCGAAATTGCGCGATCCGTGTCGGAGTTGCAGGACAAGCACCCGGCTATCAAGGTGACGGGCATGCCGGGCAAGCATGTCCCACCCGGGCCTTTGTCAACCGCGAACGACTTCTTGCAAGCTGTGCCCCCAACCAATGGCTGGATGTTGGAGTTGGGCTACTGTTCTAGTCTCGGCTCACAAGCCAACTCTGCCGCGTTTGAGACTGGCTACCGCATTTATATCTCTGGCGACACGCTGATGGTGGATGATCTTAAGAAAATCCCCGAGTGGCTCAATAATGAGCGCATCGACCTGATGTTGGTTCATCTTGGGGGAACCACGATTCCTGGCCCTTCAATTCCACTGTTGATGGTCACAATGGATGCCAAACAGGGAATGCAACTCATGAAACTGGTCGACCCCGATGTCACAATTCCTATTCACTATGACGATTACGATGTATTTTTGTCACCATTGAACGACTTCAAAAACGAGGTAAATGAGGAGGGTAAGAAGGACAAAGTTGTATACTTGGATCGCGGCGAGCATTACCGATTCAAGGTCAGAGACGGAAAGAATTGACAAAGAAGTGTTACGAAACACTGTTAGCTCGTATCAAAAACCCCTCTTTCTTCGAACAATTCTAATGGCTTGGACATATAGCTGTCAAATCCTGATGACCTTCGCAAGTGAATTGTACCAACTGTTGCATTACACTATTTTTGAGATGGACACAATCCCAATTCATCAATTCAACGCCGATGCCGTTGTAACAGTCGAATAGAACTAGCCAGATTCTGTCGTCCAATTTCATGCTAGCCGACTACGGAACGGCTTTGTTGAACATAATACCCTACACTCGCTATCTGCACAGTCATTCGGCTCCCAGGTCTGATTTGTGCTTTTGGTCATAGGTTCTCATTACTAACAACAGGAGACGCAAAGGCTGAGATGTTATTGTCTTACCGTGCCGTATTCGCTTGCTTTCACTTGATTAGAGTCCCGTCAAGCGTATTCAGTAATCTCGTCAAGTTTCAAATTCCTATTGCTACAGACATCGTTCACGCCAAAGTGTATCATGATGTAATTAGATCTGCCTGCTGAAGCCAGCCCACACATGTGTTGTCCCTCGTGATATCCGACGAGAAGAGTCCGCTGTGATCATCGTTCTCACCACTATAGTCCAAGATGCATCCTTGCGTGGCCAAAATTCCAACGATGGTAGTATTCATGAATATCATACTCTTGGAGCATCTTTCACCGCAGCGCACACTATCGGTTTTGGATTATCGTTAACATTCGCAACTGCAGCGGTGTGGATGGGGTCAGGTGAAACAAGATCGTGGGTGACTGACTAGGCTGCTGGTGATCTAGCTTTCTAGGGTCATAATCCAAAACTTTTCTTTAGCTGAGGCAGTTTATGTCGAAACACATTAGTGCAAACAACACAACGTCACGAAACAATAGTATGACTCAAGAAATTGCTACGATGGGGAGACCCGTTACGGTCCCTGTGCGTGTACTACATTTGTCACGCTTTCAGTAATACAGCATTGCGGATAGCTCGCTTCTTCATGTTGTCGCCATACTGAAATAATGGTTGCAACCCGTTAACCTGCTGTGGAACGGCTCTCATATCTGTCTTCTTAACATAATGCGACCATGGTTTCCCATCTTATGAACATCAAACGCTTTCTCCTTGAAAACAACCATCCTGATCACTGTTTAGACCAAGATGCTATCCTGCCTATTCCTATTTGAAATAATTCGTTGACAGAAAGTTGACTTCCGGCACCTAATGCATCAAGTATTTCAAATTTGAGCCTCAGCTCCATGCCTTCGGACGATTAAGCCGACCAGGAAAGAAGCCACTAAGAAACGTAGAGTTCGTTCCTGTTCACTAACAATTTGCTTCGTAGTCACCTGACTCGAGTAGTCCTCTAGACTCGCAAAACCCGAGAAAAAGTCGACCAATCATTATCGGCCGATCGCCTTGACATGGTCTATAACAAGGCATTGGTAGTTGCTGCTACCGTGGTAGATGGTAAATCCGTCGTTGTGCGTCTGGCCCGAACTCAGCTGGTCTCCCCATTGCCAGAACAAATCAGCCCCCAGTCCAGGCGCAGTACGTGAAACTTCTTGCCATGCTTGCTCGATGGCGCAGTGGTCAGTCAGAGAACCGTCTCCTGTGCGTTAGCTTGTTGAGTTTAAACATCAGACATGGGCGACAACTTACACTCCTCAAAGAGACAGGGCTTGCCTGCCTTAGCGCAAGCCTCACCATGTGATTTGATCCAGCCGGGTGACCAGATCTTCAGGTCAACGCTCCCTATCCGAAATTGGTTAGCCTAAGTCAATCGGTTTTTGAAGGCGCAATATTTGTAGACTGTAGCTTACAATGGTCTGGATACATGTGGAATGTGCCGAAATCAAGCGTTTTGATGCCGAGAGTTTTTGCGAAGTCCGTTCCTTCCCCGTACTGGTACGGATAGCTTTCGTCCCCTGGAAGGCCCATTCCTTCGTCACCGAGAGTAACCATATGATTTGAATCGAGAGATTTGATGAATCTGGATGTTGCTTCTGCCCATTTGAAGATCACGTCGGTATTGCAGCCCTTGCATCGGGGCTCGTTTGCCAGTTCCCAGGCGAAGATGGCAGCCGAGTTCTTATAGCGGTTGACGACCGCCCGGATGTAAGCCTGGTACTGAGTCTGGGCCTGGATATTGTTATATCATGATTCCTTGGAACCGCCGAAGGCTTTCACGTAGGCGTTCATGCCACCGTAGTCGTCCCAATGGTTGACAAAAGGGACGATTAATTTCACGCCTTGCTTTTCCGCGGCTGTAACGACTGCATCAAGACGCTGGAGTCCGTTGGCACCTGTGTTGATTTGAGACCCGGAAGATAAGAGGTACTGATACTAGACCTCGTTTCCGCTGGGAATGGTGTTAACATCGTTGAAGCCCCAAACACGGAAGATTTTGAGTCCAGATTTCGCGACATTGCTCATGACGAGGTCTACATCGGCATTGTTTGTCAGGAAAGAAATCCAGTATGAGTTGCTGCCAGCGAAGTACTTGGTCTGGTCATCGATGATGAACTTTGTTCCACTTGCCGACGGAAAGGGTGAAGCCTGCCTAGGCTCTGGAACAGCCAGGCATTGGATGACGACTACTTTAGCCAAGATCGACAGGAGAGAAAGCTTCATGGTTGATGGTGTTTCTGTTTACCCTGCTATGGTGAAAGATCGGACGAAGAAGAGCTCCGTCGGACTTTTTAAAAGCCTCCACAATAGTTTGCACTGCATTGCAAAGTAGCCACGAAGAGTCAGTTACTGGGACACAAACTCTATGTCTGTGGAGCTACGTCACATGGAGCCAAGTTGAGCCCTTCGGCACTTCATTTTGAGTAGCCAAGAGCCGTGCTATCGTCGACTTGTAGGTGATCCTGAAAGTGATCGGCTGGTCACCTAGGTATTCTCCCGTGTTTTAAGGCCGCCAAGACGGTGTATGACCGATCTGGGCGCGGAGGGAGGACTGCCGCTGCGGCTTTTCGGGAATAATGTGGGGCCAGGCTTAGTCCTCCCAGCCGCTTCGTCTCGAGGAAAGTGCCCAGAGTCTAGCGGATGCTCTAGGCCCTAGAGCGAATTCTCGGCCGGTTGGGGCCGGCACCGATATAGCCCAGCTCGGTCTGGAAAATGAGATGCATAAAATCACTAAAATCCTCGCCCTCAGCAAGAACAAGGCAGGGTTGCCGAAGCTGAGAACAGGGCGCGGGTTTCTTGCTCTCAAACTTTCCGGCAAGCTGGGTTTGTTATGGACTGGAAACATCGGATATGATTCTTCCTGGTGTAAGTAGTTTTTCCACAGTGCCCAAGGCTTCTGCATTGAACTATGGTAGCTGGACCCTTCCCGCAAAGACTAGTGAGTGTCTTGGCAATTCAGTGCGATATACTCATGATATATTTGTAGTACGGCAAGGTTTGACATCTTGTCTCTGGAATGAAAGGGTATGTCGTCATTGAAACTAGTAACTACCGGAAAGGGAAAGCCAGCCTTTAGGTTAGGTTTTGTACGATCTCTTGATTTCGTCTGTCAAAGGTTACCAACACAAAACATAGCTTCACTAGCTATGTGTCTCACGAGTGCCGCCTGCTAACCGGCCCCATAACCCCTACCAGCTATGATAAACATTTGTTGCAAGGGGGTAGTATATCCTGGAATACAGAAAGCACCACTATGTTTTCTGGGCTACTCAGGTGTTGTATGCGTGTTGCGAAGTGCAGAACTATTCGTGGGCCCTGGCTATTAACCCAATTTGACATTTAGTAAATCCGAATGACGGAAAAACATACCTAAGCACGTCCTTTCCCACATCCATCACCCGAAAAAGACGAAAAAATAAGGAATTGAATAACTGGTTTTTTTCTTTTTTCTTTTTTCTTTTTTTTCTTCTTTCTTTTCTATTTAGCTTCTGGTGCCATGAGGCCAGGTGCTATTATGTTGTAAAGCGGTGCTGACTTCATACAGATATGACTCAAGACTTTGAAGGAGCATCGATGCTCAACAGCAGCGACCGGCCCTTGAGATCTTGACCATGATTCCATTAGGACCTTCAATCTGCTTTCTTCATTCGCCAGAAACAAGCTTATGAAACCTGGATCCTGATTCGTGATGACGGATTCTAGTCTAATCCTACTATGGAAACCCAATCCTCTAGTTTAAAGCTCGGTTCCAGGGGCAAAGAGACTTCGGGACTACGTACTTGAGGCGACTGCAGCGTGAAAGTATCGTGTAGGTTCTAGGTGTTGACAAGTATAGTTGCTATTCACTATGATTTGGACAGGTATGCCGTCATTGGTGCTTTTTCATCTACATCGGTGGATGGTCAAATGGAAAGCACAATGCGTAATTTACTATGGTAATAGGGGTTCAATAGCCTCGCTAGGGCATACCGGAAGATGCATACAACAACAACAATCAAGCGTATGATTCTAAGTAGTCCGAATACATTCAGATTCAGTCTAGATCACGGAATGCTGCTGTTGGGCCAATTTTGGCAGTTGAAGCCACGGATAACAGAGAATAATGTCTTCAATTGGACTGATACAGCAGTAGAAAGTTGAGATAAAAAACGAGTTCCAGTGACATAGATGGTATGATATTCGTCACCCGTGTGTATCCCGGTATTGAGTATCCTTGTCTTCGCGTATATATGCAGACCCCTCGTGCTTTTTAGAGACAAAACAATGATCCATTCCTTGGGTTACAAACCGGCTTCATAGCGTAACCCAATACTCAGGGCGGTTTTAGGTTCTGGTGTACGTAGAAAAGGATAGAATCGACGGAAAGACGGCTTGGTGGCGAAATACACTCCTGAATTCAAAGCACGCTAGTATTCTAGGGGTGAATGATACTTCGACGCAAGAGATTTCACAAACACACGTGCAGAGCTCATATTTACTTGACAGATTCCCCCAGCCCTTGTTGTCAAGTTTTCCACATCGGAATTCTACCCTGGCAATTCTAGACTCGGCAGAACAGGGTTCAGGTAAGAGTCCATCGTTCCTGAGATGAATCTCATTCACCGAGAACACAACTTCTATCGAATCCTATCGCGGAAAACTTGCCTCAATATTATGCCCAGGCACCCGTAGCCAACAGAATGAATCTAGCGTCTACCCGCTAATGTGGTGCAAACTTCGCACATAGGAGTATCGAGGAATTTCCAGACTGACTTTGAGTTACTGTCCGTCACAAGAGATTCCAAATCACCACAGTGCAAGCGAAAGCCTAACAATCAGCTAGTGTTACGCGGCATATGATGAGCCCTTGAAAGTTCCCGTTAGCCTCAATTTGACTCTGCTTACAGTATGCCGTTTTACGATGGTATCCCGTCGGCTCTGGGATAGCTGCGTGAACGTCTAGACGATCTTGGTGTCAACAAGTCCCTATATGCGAACTGTGCAGTGCGCAGCAACAAACTTCGTGTTTGCCGAGAGTTATGCGTTGTGCCAGGTGATTGGGTATGGACACTGTGTCTCATTTTCTCAACATCGGCAAATGAGGGGATTTACAACCTCGCAAGTGGGAGGCGACGGACTTGACGGGCGCACTTCTAGGTGTGGCGAGCCTGTAGTTGGACGATAAACAACTCTGGACCACAAAACATGCTTTCGATCGTCGGGTCATAACCTAGAAATTGGTGGCTAGGAACTTACGCACGGGAGGGGTAACGGTCCAGAGGTTCTTGGCACAGTAAACTCTCAGTGAACGTTACGACGACTTGTGTGTTTCTAAATGTTGATTGGTGTCTCCTACCACCCCGCAACGGGAGATGTACGTGGCCCGCAAAGATCAGACCCGCGCCCGGCTACCATTTCCAGCTAGTCGGGTTCGCATCGAGTCTAAATTTGCTCAACCCTGCGCGCCGATTCAATTGCAGGGTCCGTCTGCCTGGTGTCTGAATCATAAGGCACACAGCCTGATGGGGCTCTACGGAAAGATTAAACGCTGTCACTACTGAACGACGTGCGGACGGACATTTCGGGCTCGCTTTCGAAGGCCGGCCGTTGCCTCACTTTTGCGCATGAACCCAAGCCTTTTCATCCTATGTTTTCTGGAACATAATCTGAAGGTGTACAAGCCACTCACACAAACTCAGGCATAGAAAACGCCGCTAGTAAGTCTAGAGTCAGTCAATCACACACCAGCGGGTTTGTACGCGAGTCTTTAGTCTATAACAGGCAGCCTCGTTTTCGGTCATCAGCCAGAGGCGCGGTGATCAAGTCACAAAACGACGGTGTGGTGAGATAAGCGTGGTTAGTGGATCTGTCTCGGACCACCAACTTAACCTTATCAACCCTCCTAGACTTGTTCTCTAGCACGACAAATAAGTTCCTGCTTTGGCAAAAGATATGTATGAATAAGATACTTTCTTTACGCCGAGGCTTTAGCATTAAAGGCGGGATGGATTCCCGATTTCTCGCAATAGTTTGCTCTGGCAAGTCAGGTTGTGGGTTACCACAGGATAAAGACTTTTGCTCTGTCTATCCACCTGGCCAAACTCATTATTCGCTATGCCCTCTTTCAAGGTTCTTTTGGTCTCCACGCTCGTCTCGAGTGTATTCACCGCTCCCCTCGTTGCTCGTTTCGAAAGCAATGAGAACGCCGTTGGTCATGTTGACGAGAATCTACGTACCCCTCTAGAGACCCGGGACGAAGACGTGGCCGAGGGCTTCAACGATGTTCAGACTCGTGATATCGAAGTTAGCAAGAGCTTCGTCGACATCGAGATCCGCAATGAAGAGGTTGCACAAGACTTCACCAATGATCTCTACACCCGTGACATAGAGACTTCCGGAGACTCACAAAGCTTCGATACCCGGGAGCTGAAGGAGGTCAGCGAAGTCTATTCTACACACCAGTCTCGTGGATTCGATGCCGACGAGGAAGCCAACGACCTCGAAACCCGCAACTTAGAGGTCGGCGAGGACTTTGCCAAAATTGAGAGTCGCAAAGAAAAGCGAGGTAAGAAAAGACCAAGCTCTTTATCCAAGCTGGCGCAGGGGGCCAAAGCCGGGTCATAGACGTCCCGAATTTGAGACCCCTTGGTGGCTACATTTCCATGGGACAGTCGGAGGCCTACAAGGATTTCGTTAACAAGAAGCTTGAAGTCCAAGCAAGGAATTACGACGATGATTACGCGAAGTGGATTGCAGATGAAGATACACGAATCCGCGCGGCTTACTACGCTAAGGCCACCTGCGGCGATCGGATTCTATACCTGCAGGAGGAACGACAGCGACAGCTTGACATAATTAGCCAAACCGAAGACGATAAGGAGCGGAGTAAGGCGCTTGTCAGCGACCTTCAGCAGCAGAAAGATAATAATAGTAAGGACAAAGATTCCATCGATCAACAAATCCGGGCAGAGGAGTGGCGGCAACAAGAGGCAGACAAGAAGATTACTTCAGCACAAAACATCAAAAAGGACTTAGACCAGCTCATTAAGGCGGACGAGCTATGTCGCACTCAGGCGGATGAATTTATAAGAGGCGCTCAGTACCAGGACAATAGGGAGGATGAACTGCTTCGCGATCGTTTGGCCAATGACGCCGAGGCCAGACGTCTTGCCAAACTGTATCAAGAGGCCAAAGACGATGAGGCCAGGCGTCTCGCCAAACAGGCCAAAGATGCTAACGATGCCGAGGCCAGACGTCTTGCGAAACTGAGCAAAGATGTCTACGACGATGAGGCCAAACGCCTGGCCAAACTGGCCAAAGATACCTACGACGAAGAGGCCAGACGTCTCAACAAGCTGACCAAAGAGGCCAAAGAAGATGAGGCCAGACGTCTCGCCAAACAGGCTCAAGATGCCTACGATGCTGAGGCCAAACGCCTCGCCAAACAGGCCAAAGACGATGAGGAGAGACGACGTAAACAAGCCTATGATGATGAGGCTAAACGTCTCGCTAAACAGGCCAAGGATGATGAGGAGAGACGACGTAAACAAGCCTATGATGATGAGGCTAAACGTCTCGCTAAACAGGCCAAAGACGATGAGGCCAGACGTCTTGCTAAAGAGGCCAAAGATGATGAGGCCAGACGCCTCGCCAAACAGAAAGACGATGAGGCCAGACGTCTTGCTAAAGAGGCCAAAGATGATGAGGCCAGACGCCTCGCCAAACAGAAAGACGATGAGGCCAGACGTCTTGCTAAAGAGGCCAAAGATGATGAGGCCAGACGCCTCGCCAAACAGAAAGACGATGAGGCTAAACGTCTCGCCAAACAAGCCAACGATGACCAGGCCAGACGTCTCGCCAAACAGAAAGACGATGAGGCTAAACGCCTCGCCAAGCAGGCCAAAGACGATGAGGCCAGACGCCTCGCCAAACAGAAAGATGATGAGGCCAGACGTCTCGCCAAACAAGCCAACGATGACCAGGCCAGACGTCTCGCCAAACAGAAAGACGATGAGGCTAAACGCCTCGCCAAGCAGGCCAAAGACGATGAGGCCAGACGCCTCGCCAAACAGAAAGATGATGAGGCCAGACGTCTCGCCAAACAAGCCAACGATGACCAGGCCAGACGTCTCGCCAAACAGAAAGACGATGAGGCTAAACGCCTCGCCAAGCAGGCCAAAGACGATGAGGCCAGACGCCTCGCCAAACAGAAAGATGATGAGGCCAGACGTCTCGCCAAACAAGCCAACGATGACCAGGCCAGACGTCTCGCCAAACAGAAAGACGATGAGGCTAAACGCCTCGCCAAGCAGGCCAAAGACGATGAGGCCAGACGTCTCGCCAAACAAGCCAACGATGACCAGGCCAGACGTCTTGCCAAACAGGCCAACGATGCTGCGGCCAAACAGGCCAAATAGGCCAAAGACGCCGCCGCAAGACGTCTTGAAGAAAAGAAGAAACCTAAGAATAAGCCTGGGAAATGAGGTTGTGAAATGTGTTATGGGGTTCTAGTTTTGAGATAGTACAAACGAGTTGAATTCGAGTTCTTGTCTGACATATGGGTTTTATTCATTGATTTTGACCTTTTGGCCAGGTGATGCTTCTAGTCGTGAAGCCAAAAAGTGAAACTTGCTCCTTAATGTTGACTAGAGACCCGTTGATGCACCTTTGATGGTGAGCATTATAAAATGGGGTACCTGCCTGATGGTGAATAAACGATAATACGATGATAACTGGAACCGTCAATGTCAATCCACGCGGTTGCTATGTGTGTTGGTCAATAGCCGACATGCGCCGCTTTTCAGTCTCGAGCAGATCTGCAAGTGCCCCCGCTGGCACGTCGCCGCGGTCCATGAAAACCTCAATCATTCGCAGCCCTTTCCCTTTCAATAGCATATCCGCATTGAACACCGCCTCTAGTGCTCCCCAAGTCTTCGCCGATCGGACATATGTCTCCGCTTTGCTTCCGAAGAAGGTGGGTGCCTGTAGATAACGCCAAGGGGCAATATCGTTATATGACTGCTGCAAGCCGTGCATGCATCGCCCAATGGTGTAACCGTCGTTGTTGACGAGGAAGATGATCACGTCCAGGTTGTGGCGAATAATGGTTGAAATCTCCTGGGCAGTCATTTGGAAGCTACCATCGCCAATGAAGAGGATTGTGCGTGCATCCCTGACGTTGTGATACTGGTCCGATCGAATGAGTTCTCTCTGCGCTAGAGAAGCGCCTTGCGCAGCTGGAAGCATGTACCCGATGGAGAGCCAAGTAGCTGGGATGAAAAGTCTGGTGTGGGCTGGCAGTGGTAATACCCGGCAGCCATGGCCAGATGTGCCTGTTTCTCCAAGGATAACGTCTCCAGGGCGGATGATGTTGGCTACGAGGTGCCAGAATTTGGAATGACTTATTTTCTCCTCTCCTGAGACTTGCGAGAATTTGATTTTGTATTCTCGCGGCAGGTCCGGGTAAGGCGCGTATTGATCAGGTCTAGACACATCCAGTTCCCGAAGCAGTGAAATTACCACGCTTTTGGCGGTCACGTCTCGGAAGAGTTGGTCGGCCACCTTCACTTGTTTATCGTAGAAGAGAACTGAAACGTCCGTCTTCGGAATGCTCGAGAAGGCAGAGGTGTTCGTCGAGCTGAAGTGAGGCCCGAAGCACAAGACGAGATCCGCACGCTCGACGAACGTTCTTTCGGCCTGTTGAGCAAACTTGCCTGAGTACACTCCATGGACATTCGGCAGAGTCTCGTCAACCAGAGACTTTCCAAAAGCACTTGTCCAAGTAGGTCAGCCAGTAGTTTTGACTAGTTGGTGTATCTCATCGACAATACCAAGAGGTCTCGCCTCCCCGTCGACGAGAATCATCGGTTGTTTCGCTATGCGTATCTTGTCCAAGACCGCTGCCACAGCAGCCTGGGTTGCTAAAGTTACCACATGCTCTGGAATCCGGATAGGGAACTGCAACTTGTCGGCTGGGACGGGAACAGCCACCAGGCAGGTCCTGAGGAAGTTCGATGTAGACTGGTCGACTTTCAATTAGGCACTGTTTCAGCACTTCGTCAATTTGGTCTGGTGCTGACAGCGCATGCCGCAAGTCCGCCTGCGCCACGGTGACGTGGGAATGCATTTGCGCAAACCGCCTATATTCCCCATCGTTGAAACCATGATGCAGCATGAGACGGGCATCCTGTGAGGGTCTCGAGGGGGTACCGACAATGTGAACGACTGCCGCGCGTTCAGCGTATGCACCAGCGATAGCGTTGATAGCCGAGAGTTCACCGACCCCAGAAGTCGTAATGAGTGCTCCGATACCCTTGATGCGTGCATACCCGTCTGCTGCGTACCCAGCGTTGAGCTCGTTGGTATTGCCGACCCATAGCAGTCCTGCAGGCTTGACGTAGTCGAGGAGATGTAGGTTGAAATCTCCTGGTACACCATGGATGGCACCAATGCCGAGTTGGTGTAAGCGGGTGAAGAGGTACTCCGCCAGCTTGACTGTGGATGGACTGTCATCATGAGATTGAGACATTTTAATGCGGTGAATGGAATGGATGCAAATCGAAAAGACAGCACTAGCCCTGGGATGATGGGAAATCGTAATAATTACGGAGGTAAGTAGACCAGGCTTATTGTTGGCTTATTGGTGACTTCCCCTCATCTTAGACCGAGAGCTATGGCTGCAACACACCGATATTTGTGGGGCTGTTGTGCTGTTCACTCCGAGGCTCCAACGGCATGCATCGGCGCATTTGTTACCCCTATATTTGCTGACGCGGGCACATTATCGTCGTTTCACTTGAAAAGGGCTACAAACAATGTGGAATCTGAAAACAGTCGCCGTTGCGGATCAGAGACCTACAAAAGCTTTTGTTTTCCAGAATACTAAAGAAGCAGCCAAGTCATTGATTCGAAAAAAAAGCTCCTCCCGACGTTGGCTGTTGTAGAAGCGGCAAAAGCGTTCTCCGAACCACGGGTCACCGCCTGAAGACCATCCTCGGCTCTAGTATGACCTAGATACCAAAGCCAAACCGAAAGCCATATCTTGAGACACCTGATCGAAGCACGCCAGCCATCAAGTCTGAAAGCGGCTACCGAAATTCTCAAGGACGCCGAGTATCACCACTCTCTGCGCCAGTTGATTCGAACTCTGAGTATTCCCATGGGACTTCCTCACCATCTATGTTGGAAGTCGCGAATCCGATGCAACTGTCGACAACGACAACGACAACAGCAACATTGTAATTATGTCCTACAACAGGTGATTAAAGCCAGCCTTGACTACGGCGACTCGACAAGGTCCGAAAACTGCATGGCCTTCCTCCGGATCAATTGAAGTTCTCTGAAGTGAGAAGCAACCCAGGATGTGCCATATCGGTGGCTGCTCTCATGACTGCCGCGAAGAAAAGAGCCAGAACCTCCTTTCGTGCGTGGCGGGGGGGAGAAATGAGAGAAAAGTCTTGAATCGTGTCACTGGCACTGACGGAGGGTTACAGGCAAGAGTGCGTGCAAAACTCAATGGCAATGCTGGTACGATTGCCCTGCGTTTCGGTACGCACGTATCCAACACAACCACCTCAGCCACTTGGGCACGACTTCGGGTAGAACACCCCGCCAGAGCAGGGCATGGAACCATTTTCCAACCAGGATTCAACTGAGTTGGTCTAAGATCGTACTTCGGTGGAGGCCACTACCTCCAACAACGGGTTCGCTCCTCGAACGACGTTCGCGTTGTCGATGCGGTATGGTCGCTCAAGCAAGGACCTTTTTACCATTTCGATCGCAATCTGCTGTACGAAGACTGATGAAAGAGTGCAGCGTAGCTCAGTGAGTCAGGGCAGCCTGCGTTGGGCTACCATTGAGCTCACTGTCGCGCCAAAGTCCAGAGGGAGAGATAGGGACTGGAAGAATCAGGGACGCCAAGATGACTAGATCACGACTAGAAAGGCCAGAGGTTACGCAGTACTTATCTAGTGCACAAAAACAACCTCTTACATAGGACTGGTACCAACGGCATCACAGAAAAGTCAAATATCCTGTCGTCGCTTCTTGTGCCTTTCTCGGAGCAGATCGTAGTAAGCGCATTTCGTCGCCCGATTCTTGTTTAAACGCCTCGAGCATAGGGGCTCGGTATGTCTACAGACCAGTTTCGAAAATCAGGATCGCAAGAGGCCAGCTTCGAAGGGCATATTGGCTTAGCCGTGCGGCGTGGATATCTACTGACGGAATTCTTTGGTGAACGGTAACACAAGGCGATGGGACACACGGTTAAAGTCGCCTCTGGCTCCGGACACACTGTCCGCGCAGACCGAGCACCCTGTGCCGACGTCTTGGTGGGGTTCGGACTGCGCGATATGCCAATCACATCAGAGGATTCACCATCTAATGTGATTGGTGTCCATGAAGAGGTTACACTTGCGGGAAAAAGGCAGCTGAAAGAGGTGACAGAGAGACGTCTCCTTTTTACATTCAATGATCCCTTCTGCTTGTGACGTCGTGCATCAGGTTTTTCTCAGTGGGTCGAATGCTTGCCTAAAGCTGGCGAGACTGCTTGGAGATCCAAGTATATGCGTTGCAATTTAATTTCGACAGACCGAACATCACAATGAACAAATAACATTGTTGAGTTGGGACCGACAAAACCCGATAAATGTATGCCAGCATGCAGAAGAGCAACTCAAGAGTCAGTGAGAAGTTAATCGTAAGAAGACGGGGAAGAGTAGCATGATGAAAGTAGCGTTATGAGAGATTTGCTCTTTGGACTGGGCAATTGACTCAGTTGAGACCCATTTCTTGAGAGCTTGTTTTGATGTACTATGTGGACGCGTGCAGATGCATGGATTTCTTCTCCCCGATCCGGGTCCATTGTAATCTCATCACTTGGTTTCTAAAGTCGCATCAATGGTCGAGTAGTGCGTTGACTCAGAAAGATCAACTAATGCGCGAATTTATATTGGCCCACAACTACCAAGATCATCACAAGGTGATACCAAGGCTGATTATCTGGAACCTTTGAAAACAGTTGCTGGTCCTAAGAATGTTGTTGGACGTCCACTTGAGGGAATTCTAGAACCGGTCATATCGAAAAGGGGGGAGAAAGTGGTTGCCGACTAAGAAATTGGAACACTCGACGATCATCTAGACTTTCTCGAATCTTCTCAGCCAGTCACATGCCGTTCTGAGCCCATCCGCTTTCACTGACTGGGGTGGACAAGAAATAAAAATAAACATCAAGGTTGTCAGGCTGACAACTGGGTACGCGGGATGAGCTGGAAGCAAGTCTCCATAGAATCCCCATTTTCATCCCAACATGAAAGATTTGGGGCAGTCGATCGTCCGAACACGGCCCTTTGGCTTAGGCAAGGAATGATTCGCGTCAGGCCACAAAATGGGGCGGCAAGCAAGGAGAGCAATATTGTCATCAGCCGCACAGCTAAATATGAATTGCATCGAAAATACATTCTCTATCGTCATGCTTTTCGAACAGCTCAAAGAGTACCTCTAAGGAACAATGCGACGATGATCGCGCGTGTTCCGACGGCAAGCGCACGAGTCGTGAGCTATTCGCCTCCGAGCTAAGCGTCAGCCGAGCGCTTGAACGCTGAATGGAGGCACTAAAGATTGACCGGAAAAGCACTGCTGGAAAGCTTCCAATGGATGTGCAGTCTAGCCCTGACTCAGCTATTAATAGTTAAGGTTCCTCGGCGTTATCGCGAGCGACGCCGGGCAGCGTCAGTTTCGGATAGAAAGACCCTCGACAATTGACTGGAGACAATGGCCAACCTTCTTAGCTTAGCGTCTTGACCGTGTTGCCTCTCTGGCCGACTAACGCTGTTTTGTTTACGTACACTGAGTACACGGCAACGCGGTTGGGTTGCCTCTCTCCGTGTCTTCCACGCCCTGCACCTGGGTCCAAGGGAACAGGCATGCTACGTTGCCCCCTCAATCTAGCGTTTGCCCCCCGGGGATGACCCTCGGGGAGTGTGTACCACTATGCGTGGATATGTAGGGAGAACAACGGATAGCGGCTCTCGTTTGCACCAAAATAGGGGACATGGGGCCAAGGTCGTTTGTGCGTAACATCACTACCCACTTCTGCCATATGTTAAGACACTCGGCGGCGTGTGCTGGCACCGCATAACACGAATAGATATTAGTAGCATTCTGTACGCTACAGGGGCTGGGGCGCAGCTTTGAGTTGAACGATCCAGGCTGCTTGGATAACCAGCCACCCAGCTGTGCCAGCCCAGCCTCGCCTCTCCCATCGTTGTTTTCATCTAATGGACCAGCAGTTCACCCATCATCCATGCCCGTTCTCTTGTCTAAATAGAGAACCGAACCAATCGGCACCTTTGCAGGTTCCGTTTCCCGAGGCCGCCGGTGGCTTGGGTGACTCTTGATTCTCCATGGTGCCCCATCTTTTCCATCCATCACAGGCTGGAAAAAGATTGACCAAAGTCTCGGGGCAAACGGGCTACGCGAATGGCGCAGACGGTAAACGGCAACGCTAGAGCCGACGGGATGCCCATCGCCAAGCCCAAGCCAGCCCAAGAGCCATAAACCCCCCTCCCTTTGTTGAGGCTCCTCTCGTATTTGTCCGTTCCCCATAGAAACCACAGAAGCAGGGCTCCATGATGTCAATCGGCTCCGCTGCATCCTTGACCGGCATTGCCAGAAGATCTTCGGTCGGCAGTGCATCCACACTCTGGAGCACCGGGAGACCAGCCAACCAGCGCAACCTCGTGCCTGCACCCTGTGATTACGAGGTGATCGTCAAATTCGTCAACGGGTCCCTGAGAAGCTCTGGTGGCACCACAGCGGCCGGCATTGCCATCGCCAGTTTGATATATAAGGGGATGAACAGAACCACCTCAAAGGCTCTGAACTTTTCACTCACCATCGCACTCGTCAACAATCAACCAACACTAATACCCAAAGTAATTAACCGACCACACCAGTCTTTACATCCACGCAATCACTTGAGATCCAAACACCCGAAACAATCATCAAAATGCTGTTCACCAACACCCTCGCCGTCGCGGCTTCTTTCATCGCCGCCGTCTCCGGCGCTACCCTCCCCTCCCACATCTACAGCCGCCAGAACAACGGCACCACCAACGGCACCGCCCCGGCCGCGCCCCCCGCCTACTTCCAGCTGATGGCTCTCCGCTCCGCCAGCCCCGTGCACTTCTCCCGCTTCCAGGCCGCCAAGAGCAGCGTCTTCCTCCAGCTCCCCAGCCAGAACGCCACCTGCGACGACCGTGAGGCCGACGACGCCGCCACCTTCTACCTCTCCGATGACGGCGGCCTCTACCTCTACGCCGCCTCCGCCACGCCCCAGCAGCTCTACGCCGACCGCTCCGGCATGGGCCAGGGCAAGTTCGGCTACACCACCGGCGCTCAGCCCGCTCCCCGCAACGGCGAGCGCACCGGCTTTACCATCGACCAGTACGGCGACCTCACCCTCGAGGGCGCCGGCTTCCTCGCCTGCCCCAACAGCATCGAGGGTTCGTGGGCCATCTGGGTTTCTGCTGGCATCGCCAACCCTGCTGGTAACACCGACTGCCTTGGTGTCTCCGTCCGCGCTGTCGAGGTCACTAAGCCCAACAGCTGCACCTACACTTCCTAAGCAGTGTATTCTTTCTAATGAGCAACTTTCTCTCTTCGAATCGGCACTGGTATAAGGCATTGGGACCACCCTGAGATATCCATAGAATGGCGAACTTTTGTAATTTTTCTTGGGCATAGCATCGCCTGATTGGCACCTGTACATCGCAACCATTGAGGGTCTCCTACCTTTCTCTGTAAATGAATCAACGTGTCATCTTTTCACGCACCATTGTCCCTATGAACGTTTTGCTCGTGATTCATACAATTTAGGATTGTGATGCTCAAGTCTTGTATTTGTGTACTATGCATATCCCTATGCTCTCGTGCCGCGTTGGAAATCATATCCTGGTCTGCTGCAGCCAAGCCCAGTTGGTCCCGGTTGTTTGCAATGCGTTGCTGATCCTCCGCTTCGGAATCACCCCCGGGAGTGACGCCAGTGGTTGGAGAATTTCTCGTAAGTGTTGAAAGTGCAATGGCTTGTTTGCAGCGAACGATTGCGGAAATTCAATAACGATTAAAGTTAAATTGGTGATTTTAGGTAGCTGAAGCGAATCAAACTTGGCGCCCACCCCCGTTTAGCCCTCAACCGCAGCGATGCCCTCCTTATCCCCCTCTAGTTTTGCCTTGTTGAACTCCGGGTCATTGGTCGGCAACTCCAGGTGCCACTTTGAGATCTGCGCCGCGCCAATCTCGACCTCGCCGTCCGTCCCAAAGGACAGGATGTGTCCACCCTGCGTCCGGTCTTCCGTGATGAAGTGCAAATGATCGCCAGCGACGCTGATACCCATAGTGTACTCCGGCGACCGGAACCCGATAACAGTCCCCCGCACCGGCTCCTCGAAGGTGTGCGACGCCTGATGCTTCCCGACCTCCATCAATCCCTCTCCCGGCTTACTCTGACCGCCTGCCGTTCGTACTGTGATGCCCTTGAAGATGCCCTCGATCCGAATGGCCAGGAAGAAGTTTCTCGAGTCGGGAAAGACTTTGGACAGGTGCTCGAAAAGCTCCTTCTTGTTGCCGAAGGCGGCCTTGATCGTCGCTGTCGGCTGGAAACGGGTGACCATTGCGAAGGGCGCGACGGCCTCGGAGGCCGGGCTCGTGTCGACGGGGGTCACAGTGTTGTCCGACTTCATCTGGTAGAGCTTGCCGTCGAGGATGATCATCTCGCCAACCATGTAGCGAAACGTGCCGAGGCCGTGATCACCGTGGGAGATGAGCTCTGAGACCGGCAGGCCCTTGGAGGCGACGCCGTCCATGAGTGCCGAGATGATGGAGTACTGGAATACCTCGTTGGCCGCCATGATTGTGATGATGAGCGAACCCAAGACGGGAGAGTTGAGTTGAGATGAGATAAGCCGAGGAGGGTAGTGAGGTTCTGTTTAACTTTTTTGGGTGAAAAGCGTCGATTGCTAACTGCAGTGTTAGTTCCCCTGTTCCGATGCCCGCGGAAGGCCACGGACGGACACTCCGGAAGCCCATCGGCCGTCATTCCATGGACACTGCGTTTCTGGCTCTGATTTGTTGAGTCATCAACACGCACTTCGGTCCCACACGATGACTTCGGGGCGCTGACGTCAGTCGCACGGCATCAGCGGCATCACCGCCTCACAATCCACTTCAACGCATCAGTAAGCCCGGCCAGACTATTACTCTTGCCATTCGCTAGAGGCTTTGCGGCACACTCATCCTCCTGTCTCTCGCCGATAGCGTGTTGAGATATTGAAATTTTCTACGGCAATCGTGCCCTTTTACGTGTTCTGCCGGGTCCTTTCTGTTCGACGGAAACGATCTACGACTCCAACATTCCAGGGCCAACTAGTAAATGATTGAATGATTGTTCTTCAGTACACGAAATAACGAGCCGTCCATCCTATTAGTCAATCCCTAATTATCCACGCCATCGAAATGTCTACAGAAACAGTCGACGTCGTCATCGACTCCCTTGTCAACGCTGGCGTAAAGCACATCTTCGGCGTCCCGGGCGCGAAGATCGACTCCGTCTTCAATGCCCTCCTCGACCGTCCCGAGATCAAGCTCGTAGTCTGCCGCCATGAGCAGAACGCCGCCTTCATCGCCGGCGCCATCGGCCGGATCACAGGCAGACCCGGCGTCTGCATAGCCACATCCGGCCCGGGCACCAGCAACCTCGTCACCGGCCTCGTGACTGCCAATGATGAGGGCGCCCCGGTAGTTGCCCTCGTCGGCGACGTCAAGCGGGTCCAGGCCGCCAAGAAGACGCACCAGAGTCTGCGCGGCGTGCAGCTGCTCGAGCCCGTCACGAAGAAGACGACCGGTGCCGTGCATCCCGACCAAATCTCGGAAATCATGCTCGATGCTTTCAGGACGGCGGCGGCGTACCCCCAGGGCGCGACGGCCGTGAGCTTGCCTATCGACATCATGACGGTGGGGACCAAGACATCCATCCCTGCGCTGCCGTCGAATGCCTTCATCCCGCCCGAGTACGGCACATCTCCGTCCGCTTCCTTGAGCCGGGCGGCATCCATGATCCAAAACGCAAAGTTCCCCGTGCTCTTCCTCGGCACCAGGGCAGCTACGCCCTCCGCCGTTCAGGCCGTTCAAGGGTTCCTTCGGAAGCACCCGATTCCCGTCGTCGAGACGTTCCAAGCAGCTGGGTCTATCAGCCAGGAGCTGGCGCATCTCTTCTACGGTCGCATCGGTCTCTTCCGCAACCAGCCGGGCGACAAGCTCCTTGCCCAGGCGGATCTTGTCATTGTCGCGGGCTACGACCAGTCGGAATACGACGCCGACGCATGGCATAAGAACCAGAATCTCGAGATTCTTCACCTTGACTGGATCCCCGCCGACTACGGCGCGTTCTACAACCCCAAGCTCGAGCTAGTGGGCTCCATCGCCGCCAACGTCAAGGCACTCAGCGACATCCTCGCAAACGTCTCTCGGCCGCAGGAGTCCGAGGTAGCGAAGGCAATCTTCACTGAATTCCACGCTTGGGAGCAAAGCCCTCAGGCCCTCGGCCAGACAGGCGACGGCCCTGTTCATCCTCTCTACTTCATCAAGCTGATGCAGGGCATGCTGCCTCCGTCGCCGACCGTTGCATCGGACGTGGGCAGCATGTACATTTGGCTCTCCCGCTTCTACTTCGCGTACAGCCCCAAGTCCTTCCTCGTCTCGAATGTCCAGCAAACTCTCGGTGTCGCCCTGCCCTGGGCCATCGGCGCATCACTGGCACAAGAACCGCCTTGCTCGCGGAAGGTCATCAGCATCAGCGGCGACGGTGGCTTCCTCTACAGCGGGCAGGAACTGGTTACCGCTGTCCAGCAGGGGTGCAACATCACGCACTTCATCTGGAACGATGGAAAGTATAACATGGTCGAGTTTCAGGAGGTCGACAAGTATGGACGCAGTTCGGGTGTCGACCTGGGAGGGGTCGACTTCGTCAAGTACGCTGAGGCGTTTGGCGCCAAGGGCTTGCGCGTCAGCCGTTCGTCGGAACTGGAGGCTGTCATGAAGGAGGCATTGAGTCACGAGGGGGTGTGCGTGGTGGATATTGAGATTGACTACTCGCACAATCATGAGCTGATGAAGAATGTCATTCAGGACAACATTAGTTAAGAGTTTTGATCAGAAAATGCAGAAGGACTGGTCAGACGGCCATTGTCTGCCAAGACAATAGTCTGTCTCGCCAGCGGTTGCCAAGCAAAGCTTTTTCTCCCCTCACCTTCGCTTGGAAAACACAGTGACTCGTTGTATGGCCTGTGGTGATGCACAAGACGTGAGCGTCATAGCCCGGCCCAACTCTTCCACCCTTTATTAAGCGAAGGTTTACGATGCTTCATTACGACAGTTCATCTCTTTTTTGCTTCTTCTTCTTTTTTTCCCCTCGTTTTACTCTTTTTTTTCTTTTTCAATTTACTTTTTTGGGTAAACATAGAGGTGCACTGCGTATCCAGATACAGCGGTAAGATGTCGGAGTTGATCATGATGCATCTCATCGGAAGCTTGGGGGCCTGTCCTTGCGGGCTTATGAAAAAGTACAGAAAGGCAACAGAAGTAGACCGGACTGTTAGTTTGTCCTGTCAGATGCAATTCCCCCGATTGATGTGGTCTTCTTGAGCCGGTTGCCAATTTGGACACATCGTGTCGAAGAACCCGAGCTTGACCACATCGGGCTGTAAACTCAAAGGCACTGGTGTTGCGCTCCAAGCAGCTCAGTACACTTCGAGATTTGAATGCTGTATGCTAAACGGTCTGGAATCCCCCATCGACCGTCACCTCAGCAGAAAGATCCCTTCAGCCCTACGTTTCCCCCCCAGGGGTCGTTAGATCCTCAGGCCCGGGATGCACAGATGCAGAATTCCAGGCATGCCCCCACCAACCAGCCATGAACCCACCAACCCGCCTGCGGGACAGACGAGGTCCGACTGCATCGGGTTGGGCGAGTGGAGTTTCATTGCATTGCACGGCAAATGCCTAGATGTTACTCAGAACCCCAGACCCATTGTCTACATGGGTATCGCATCTTACCACCAACGAGGAGGGCGCCGGTTCCGATCCCTCTGGCGGGAGTGTCGGTCTCGGGACTTCGTGCCGCGCAGGCCTTCGAAATGATTTATAAGCCAGGGTAACCCCTCATGTTTTAACTCCGCCAGTGGGGCTCGTCCAGGAGAAGGGGAGCATTTCCCCTCATGGCGGGATGAGGTAGACAATGCATCACGACATCTACTGTCCAATGATGCAACTTGCCAAACTCCTGGTGGTGAATTGGTAATCAATTGTTAAGGGCCCGTTCCTTCAAATATTCAGCCCCCTCGCAATCACCAGTGTTTCAACATAACCAGAAAGCGAACCAGCCAAGCTCTCAAGTTTCACGATATTGGCAAGCCTTCACAGCTACGTAACCTAATACTCAAACCCTCGCTGTTAACCGTCACCATGTCTGCCGCCACCCCCAAGATCAAGCTGTACACTAACCACAACTGCCCTTGTACGTGAAACCAAATACCACAAACCCATTACCGCACTCATCCCCGTCCCTGCGTTGTATGAGCCTCGCTCCACGTACCGCTCCGACCACCTACACAGAAACAAGCGTGGCGAGAGAAGACGCCCCGGACCATCCACTCTAACATCCGTTGCCCAGGGGCTCACCGTGCGCACATCGCTCTCGCCGAGCTCGGCCTCCCTTTCGAGGAGGAAATCATCGACCTCTCGGTGCCCCGCACGCAGGAGTACCTCAAAATCAACCCGCGCGGCCTGGTTCCGTCGCTCTCATACGACGGTGAGATCATCACTGAGTCCGCCATCGTCAGCCAGTTCCTGGCCGACGCGCACCCTTCGCACCTCCTCCCGGCCGCGGGCTCCAAAGATGCCGCCCTCCGTCGGGCGCGCATCAACTTCTTCGTCGACACGTACTTTAGCAAGGCCAACTCGCTGCTGTTCAAGCTGCAGCTCGCCAAGTCCGATGCCGAGGCGCAGGAGATCGCGTCAAGTTATGTTGATATCATCGCAAAGGAAATTGAGCCGTTGTTGAAAGACGTCGCGCCGTATTTCGGTGGGAGCGACAAAGCTACTCTGGCCGAGGTGAGTTGAGAATGATTTCAATCGGCCGCGCTTGTCCAGGAGACTTTTGCCCTCACAGCGTCTCCCCCCCAAAAAAGAAGGCTGTGCTAACAAGCAGCGTGGTAGGTCCTCACCGGTTCCTTTACCCTGAGACTTTTTTCCTTTGCCAAGTATGGCCTCATCCCGAAGGGTATTCTCAGCTCCCTGGAGCAGAAGGCCCCTAGTTTCTACAAATGGGCACAGACCGTCAACGACACGCCCAGCGTCAACGGCATCTACGAGGAGGAGACGATCGTCGAGCGGACGAAGCACAGGATCGCTAGCCTCAAGGCCTCTCAAGCTTGAGGAGTACCCTACATGTCGTCATGAGACAGCTTCCGCTGCAGGGCTTCCGGAAGTATAATCAATGTCATCTAGTTAGTGTTAACAATTACTTTTAATATCGACTCACTTTGAGTTGATAATTCCCATTCGGATGAAATCCTTGTTGAAATTTACACTTTCATGGGTGAGGATTGGCCGGTTATTAGAGCACACTCGTAAACGGTAGTATATCATTACAACGTGGCGTCGTCCCAGGACTTTTGTTCACTTAACCGTCTATGTATCACTAGGCGAAATTTGAACGGGCATGACAGTAACCCAGGTATCCGGTCAGTTAAGCATACTAGTGCTACCAAAAGACGGTATCGACATGCAGGCGTCTGAATCTGCTATGCGGCGACAACTTACCTGACAGGCCGTGCCCAAAACAATGTTAACGGTGATATACTGAGATATCTTGCAGGCTACTCTTGGGTTACGCCTTCGGGGTGAAACTAATGCCGGACAGTTTGGGCGGGCAGAGCATTATGACAGTCGTACTGCTTTTTGTCGATTCATAGCTCCATTGTCATCGAGATTGCCATAGCTAGAACAAAACCTCGAGCAATACGTGGTCTGCGACCTCACGCCCTGGCCAGCCGTTTGAGTTTGTTTGCCAGTCCTGTTGCTTCCTCAATAGTGTTTTACACTGACCAGCACTGCGTCATCTGTTGTGAAATAGACCAGACAGTGAACCCTCTGTCCTATCACGATCAACAGACCATTACTCAAAGGCCGAACTCCGCATGAGGCAGAAAACGTAATGAGAATTGATCAACAACAGTCTTTTTAATTTCTAAGATCTTTTATCAAATCGTCCCTGCAACGGCCAAAGGTTTGACAAGGTTTCAAGGTTTGGGGGTTCAGAATGGTTCACGGTTAAGACTGTTGCAAAAACATTGGAACGTCTTATGTCCGACGGAAATTTGCTTCGATCAGGTCTACCTCCGAGGAATTACATCGGTCCAATGTCTGTCCAGACTGCACGTCCACTGGCCGTCGCTCGAGGTGCGCCCATGTACCGGCGAGGGGGCAAACCGTCGTGAGGATCGGATCCAAATTGCGTTCTTCTTATTTGAGTCTGTCCAGAAGAGAATAAGAGGAGTCGGGCCGGGATGAGGCCCAAGTCTCCAGTACAGTTTGTTCAATGTCGTGTTCGTAGCGAACGGCACTTGCTCGGCTGATTTTCAAGTTCTTGACGCCTCCGCAGCGTTGGTCATGGAAGACTGAGAGGTACAGACGAAAAACGAACGATTCGGGGTCTTCGAGAATCTTGCCAGTCTGAGGAGGGGTAGTCAGTATTCATGTCGCTGCTGACATTGGGCAGGTATCAGGCATGAAGGTTTGCGTTCCGACTATCACTGGGCTATCGTCGGGATATGTGATAGGTTTCGTGCTCGTTAGAGACGGGATCTGAGAGGATGAAAGAAGGGGTTGGTTGAGAACGGACTGGAGGGAGCAGCAGGAGTATGGCGGAGTCTAAATAGAGTTTTTGCTTCAACACCGCGGGACAACTGCAGATTAAACATTGCCCCTACTCCCACAGACCGTAGCCCACTTCCCGCTTCTTCGACTGATTCTGAGTGGTTGAACGGGTGAACAGGTGCAGTGAGTGAGTGGAAAAGGGGGCTTGGCAGCCCTTCTCGAAGCTGTCTACGAAACACCGCGCGTGAAACATCACAGCGTACATCCCGGAGGTGTAGCCGGTTAGGGACATGGATAGGGTTGCGGGGGGAGTTAGGCCGGGTGCCACTTTGAGCTACCTTGCACTAACTAGAACCTGATGCTATCCCCAAAACACAGACACACGGACTCCGCGGCCCTGCGCATTGCATCTTGTTGGTGTGTTTGCGTGTGTGGGTGGGGGATGAATGGCAAAATGCGCACGGTTCGTTTTGCTGGCCGCCATGCCTGATCGACCCAACGATGGGAGATGGCGGGACTTGCCCTGGTCCCGTGAAAGATGACAACCAACTCCCTGTTGCTTTCATCTACCGATATATGGTAGGATGGATGGGGTGTTGGAACCTTAAGAGCCTCGTGTTTGCAACTGGACGCAGACGGCGCAGGAGTTATTGGGTGCTAGTTCCGTCATGCTTGCAAGCGAGGGCAAGGGGGACCCATCATGCGGCTATGCAACGGTTGATCGTCCATAACTAGATGCTCGAAGCCAGAGAATCATACTGTAGTACATAGACGCAAGGCCAATCAGATCGCAAGCGCAGAGAACATGGCGTACAATCTGTCACTCTTACACACCACCGTTCTCGACCTTCCGTCCCATCACACGAGACCGCGAAGACCATGCAACACTTTGACAGAGGTCCGAAGTTGCAGTGTGAGGGGAGCTTTGTCCGCTCCTGAGCCCCCTTCGCATTCTTCTCCGGGGGAGGAAAAAGACAGCCAATCTGTGGCATCCGAAGCAAAGACCAGTTATCCTTGGTGTGTCAATCCCAATGGGCGGAATTCCCCTGCTACGAACGGTCCCCTGGGAAAGGAAGGGGTTGATAACGTCGTTTTCTCCCACCCCACATCGGCCCAAGGTGCACCTCGCCATCCCGCTGACAACATTCAACAGACCCCAACGGCGGATGTGTAGGCTTCTTAACCTCATATCCGGGGAATACGTTACGTGCCTGCCCAGTGTGGCGACTTGGTGACCCTTGCCCTGCCGATATCGAGTGCAACATCGACCCGCAGATCTACCACAACTCAAGCTGCATGGAGTTGTGAGCAACAGTGGCGATAACGGGTTGTTTCTTCCAAGCTTCGAGATGAGGTTGTCAACATCGTCTTCGGCCTTATTTGGCCTGCTGTGGATCAACCTCGCGATCTCGATAGTCGGCGTGGTGGGAGCAGACCAGCAGGACTTGCAATTTGGACAGAATATCCAGCTGTTCGAGAGACAGCAGCTGCCTGACCTCAGCAATATTTCAACATGCGGAGTGAGTAGTTGAGCAGGATCTGACGTGGCGCCCAATTTTTGTCGACTAACACCTAGCGCAGTTGAACTGCCTCGTTCAGGGCATCCAAGGGGTCGGATGCGACCTCACCAACACGACATGCTCCTGCGCAAGCACTGGACTTGGGCAACTAGTTGCACCTTGCTTGCTGGCAAACTGTACAATGCAAGATTCTCTGGGTGGGTGCCCTCGATTCGAACATGGCGCCTTTGTTGCAGTAGATAAAGGGGAATGCTGACCAGCATGTCAGACCTTGCGAAGCTTCAGGCTACACAATGCAGTCTACCGCATGAATCTCAGACTGCAAAAGTCCTCGCAATTCTACTTACCGTATATGTATCTGCTGCTGTTGCAGTTGGCTTGCGGTTGGTTGCAAAGAGCCTCGCAAAGACATGGAATCTAGATGATGTCTTGATAATCTCCGCCTTGGTGAGTCCAGAAAGTACATACGGGCATGTTCCCAGTATTCATAACTTAACACATTCGCCAGGTTATTGCCATTGCTCCCGTGTCTTTCGTCATTCTTAGTATGTTTCCTGGCTCTAGGATCGTTGCTACGACATTGTTGCTGACAAGCCATAGTGGCAACAAAAGGATTTGGGACGCATTTGTACGACCTTCAACCCGGCGGCCTGCTCGAAATATTACGACTCTGTGAGTGGACTCTTCATCGGCTGGGTATTGTTTCCAGGGCGCAGCTAACATTGATTTTATAGTATACGCCGCCGAGATTGTATATGTCTTCGTACTGCTTTTCGCAAAGCTTTCTCTAGTCGTCTTCTACTTGAGAATCTTCACCGTACCAAAGTTTCGCATTGCCGCCTACTCATTGATCGGATTTCTCGTCGTTGGACAAGTGGTCATCGGATTTCTTACAATCTTCTCTTGCCACCCTATCGAGCTGTTTTGGAACAGGGACATTCACACGGGCGGCTGCCTCGACGTTAATCAACTCGCATATGCCAACTCGGCGCTGGCTATCATCCAGGACCTGGTCATTCTCGCATTGCCCATAGCAATGCTCCCTGGTCTGCAGATGAACCGCAACAAGAAGATCTCCGTCGCGATGGTTTTCCTTCTTGGCTCGGTCGGATTCATCTCCACAATTATTCGGCTTCAGGTTCTCGCGGTGTTTGGCAACTCTATCGACCCGACCTGGGATTACGCTCCTGTGGTATGGTGGACGACAGTCGAGCTCGGCGTGGTTATCGTCTGTTCTTGCGCGCCCATGATCCGCAACCTTGTCGACAAGGTGTTTCCGAGATTTGCGCTCTTCACCAAGTGGACATCGCCAAAGCCCTCAAAAGAGGGCAGCTCCCCTTCCTCGAGCGGCAGCGAGAATTCAAACAAGATGGGGCGATATCAAAAGTTTGGGCGAGCCCACAGCCCCCCTCAGTTTAGTGACAACTACGTTCGAGATCACCTCACGAGTCTTAAGAGTCCGAGTGGGCCACCGGTACCACCCAAAGACAACTCAACAGTTCCATCTCGCTATCGGGACATGTACGCATATCAAGGGTCAACCCCCAAAGTACTGGAACCCCCGGTACAGCCATACGATCTATCCTGGAGGTCTATGAATCCTTATGGCATCCCGAAAGAGAACCTTGAAGACGGGGTTGGGAAGACGAATTACAATCTGGACATTGAGATGATTGAAAGAAAAGGGAGCAAAGGGAGAAGCGTCGTTGTGGAGCAGAGGGAGCTCTGCTCTCACTGCGGGCGGCAACCATGTAGATGCTTGTAATAACAATCAGTATTGTTCGATCAATTAGATATCCATTTGTTTACACACTGTATTGTACCCTTGCTCAGGAAAATGCGTTCCTGTCGTTCGTCGTGGGAGTGACTCGTCCGATCAGAGAAATGTTCCGAGTGGACCCACAACGCATCCGATCGGGACCGGGGGCATCGGCATTTACCCGGAATAGGCCGGCGTGATGGGGTCATGATTCACGATGCGGGCTTTGATAACCAATCGGGAAAGTAATTACAGCATGACCCAAGTATCGTTCTTTCTTGTCATCTCTGAAATATTACCAGGGGGAAAACAAGCATTTCAGCACACTAGGGAATGCGGGGCAGCGCATCTCGGAAATGACGTTGGCGCATGCAAGCCGCATTTCCCGGCCTTTTCACCTCGTTTCCCTACAGCCTCACTTAATCCCTCGACCCGCAACCGTGCTGCCTACAGAGAAGCACGATTACATCGCTCCGGAATCTCAGAGCCCAACGAACTTGAAGCACAACTCACAACACCTGCTTTGACATCGACAAACAACCAATGTACGAGCACTAGCACTGACCCTACAAATTTTGCCACTCCCGTTGTTGCATGTTCCGCTAATCCCAAACTAGTCACCTCCGAGCCGTCATCTGAACGGAAGTAGAAAGATACCCGTGTCGCAGCTTCGCCTCACCGCTTCCGTGAAACATGCGCGCTCTCTCATTCTCTTTGAGGCTGCTCCTGGCGCCGCTCGGCCTCGTCCTCCTCCTGGTCGCCCCAACGGCGGGGTGCGGCGAGGGAAGCTATCGGGGACACAAGGAACGCGAGCTGCGTCGCAGCGCCTCGACTTCGCAGGAGCCGATGCTCGTCCCCCCGTCAACGGTGGAAGATGATGGCATCAAGTTTACCACGCGAGCCCACTGGATGCGCCAGGCGAACTTGGCCCCCCCTAGCCCCTGCCCATTCGCGGCGTTTGGTGCCGTCGTCGTCAACCATACGACCGGAGGGTTAGGGGACTTGGTCTGCACTAGCGCAAACAACAACAGTGGCTCGGGCAACCCGACTCTTCATGGTACATCCAGTCCCTAATATTGTCCGCTTGAGCCTCTTTAGGGTGCTAAAAATGAAGCAGGGGAGATGGTGGCTATCCATAATTGTTCCGCGCTTTTTGTGGATCCTCAAGGCCCATACCAGATGACACCGGCAAAGGCTCTGTCCGCGATTTGACACTTTACACCAACGCCGAGAGCTGCCCTATGTGCGCGTCAGCAATCCGTTGGGCTGGTTTCAAGGAATACGTCTATGGTACGAGTATCGAAACCCTTGTCAAGAAGGGATGGGGCCAGATCCACATCAGCTCCAGGCACGTCTTTAAGCAGTCTTCCGACTTGCCCCAGCAGACAAGATTGGTTGGTCCGGCGTTGGCAAACGAAACGGACGTATTCTTCGGTTGGCAGTTTGACCAAGATGCGCTTTGCCCCCGGGGTTGCTCTCGGGATCGGGATCAAGGCGTATGCAATCCTGCATGAGTAGTCAGAGTGAGTGGCTTGGCTTTGTTGGGGTTGTGCAGTAATGAACCCCTCCAACTGAGGCAAGGCCACGGATCTTGTGGAGGTGATGTTGTCCAAGACGTACCTAATCAACCTGTCACGGAATCAAGTGAATTGAGTTTCTCGGTTAGAGGTTTTCAGGCAGTCGTGCGGCGAACTTATGCATTGCCAGTAGCGATCTAATTAGAACAGGAAGAAGAAGACGAAGAGATGGCCAGGAACGTTCCAGACATGAAGACACGCGGGGTTACAGAAATATCCAAGGCGGACCAGCCGACGCCACCGAACCAGAATACGCCGAAAAGGCTATTTAATGAGGTACCCGAGTTATTCTAGCCGGATTGAAAAGACCTGCTGCGGTCAACGAGAACAGTGAAGGGTCGCTTACCTTTCGATCTGAGACTGGCGGTGCTACTGTTACGACAAAGAAAATTAAAGGGGTTTTTACTTATCGTAATCCAGCGAGTGATGATTATAAGCATCGTTCGTCTGAGGACTGAGAAATGGTCAAGGCTCGCCCCGCTTGATACATGCAAAGATGAACTGAGGTTCAACTTTTCTATGGGGTAAACTCGACGCAGATTGTACTCGGCTCCAGGTTTTATACATACTTTGATGCCGTATCTCTATCGAGAAGCTGAAAGGCCGTATGGTACAGGGCTGTGTCATGACCGGACGTCGAAGTTGTCTACTGAGAGCCGAAGCTACCAAATTAGAACACTCGGGTTTTGGTCGAGAAGAGTTACTAAGGTTATCATATACCCCATCACCCACCATGGTAAGCGAAATGGACAAATGGTTCTAAGTAATTACAAAAAGCCCACTAGTCGTAAATGCATGGTATCCCCAGCAACGGACCCGGCACTGGCTTGGGCAATGTTTCTCTTCCTCTGGTGAACTCCACATGATTGCTACCCTCAGGACTCTTAGATGTGCATGATTTACTGGTACGGGCTGGATGCAAAATCCGCTTGACTATTGAAAGTGTGTAGGTTTTCGAGTGTCGAAGAGGTGCAGTGCGGTGATGACACAAAAACACTATGACTCGCGTAAAGCAATGACAGTTTGCTCACCTTGAAGCTATCTAGAGGGTCTGATCAGCCCTTCCAATAGCTTAAGATAGCGGCAAAGTGAGACAGAACGCTCCTAAGCTCCTGTATTGATCACGTCCAACTGTAAGACAATGTGACAAGTTGCCACAAGACGAGACACGCAAAGCACTAGCCTGTCAAATAGGTGCTAGAAATAGCTGATGATGGTAGCTATTATTATGGTTGGTCTGATCAGGCCAGCGAGCGAGAATTCGTAGCCCTGATCAGACCCTGCTTAGCAAAAGAATAACAACCCTTACTGGGCGGGCGACGCCCCGCCCTATTCCAATACACACAATCAGAATATTTTTATTGTGACTAGTTTACATAACTCATGTGATTCAACATTACCGATTGAATTGCATGGTTTTCGGAACACGTAGTCGCTCATCCGGAGAGGCCATGGCAGAAAGACACTTCAGAGACTAAAATGGTGAAGTTACGGTGAAACAAGGTCGTATGGACAAATAAGAAGCTCACATCAATACTAGGAGCTGAGATCCATGGATTCATAGAAGGCTGACTCCCAGAAACTAAGCTGTATTATCTGTTGCTTGAAGTCTCTGTATATTACTATTTGTATGAATCCCCTTTCCTTTGCTGGTGTTGTTTTTGGTCGTCGTAGGGATCACCAAGTTTATGACTTGATGTCATTCCTCCTGCCATTTCTCTGTGACTTCCGTAGCCCCCGCCCTTATCCTCATGCTTGTGAGGCTTAGCAATGTGCAGTTCATCTGAATGCAGTGCGACACCGGCCTCGGCCGCGATGTGATCCAAAGGGTCTCTCATCAAAAACATAGTCATACAGTGGTTGATATGCATAAGAGTGTCGTATCGCTTCTCGATAATCAGCACGCCGTCCTTGCCGCAAGAGGCTCCCGGGTCGCCTCTGGCGCAACGCGCAGCCTCCCACATTTTGCGCCAGTAAAAGACACAATGCACAAGATGCCATTCATGTGTGGTAAAAAAACGCGCATGCTGGCCGTGACGGGCGGCTTCTGGCAGTTGACTGACTTCTGAGAGGGTCATGGGATGAGTCTGGTTCTTGTCATGCCAATATCCCCAAGTATTGCCTGTGGTGTCAGGCTTGTTCGGCCCCAGTGACTCGAACTCCGCCGTCAACTCGGGAGAGCGACAGTGTGGCGGGAGCCATGCCGCAGCGAGGGAGTCGTAAACGCAACCGTTGGCCCGGGCTTCCTTGATAGTCTCGCCACAGTTGCAAGACAGGACATGCAGGTTGGTTGTAGAAGGTAGCTGAGACGTGAATAAAGAGTAGATACCATATGCCGCGAGGAGTACGACAACCATTCGGGCTGCGACTAAGAGGATCCTCACACTGACTGTTGTCTTCTGCTGGGGTGTAGTTTGGTCCTCGCCCCCTAGACTTGACTTGCTGTCATCATCTATGGGAAGCTGAGCGTAAACTGTATCGTCTTGTCGTGCCCAATACAAGGCGAGAAGATTGCGACTTGAAGTTGTCAGTTAAGGTCCAGATGTGTAATAAAAAAGGTTTGCTTACACTTGAGGCATGATTTCACGCATTTGTTTTTTGTCTCGTAAATCGTTAACAAATATTCAAATCATACGCCGAAGACTGAATTAACACATCCAATTTCCTAGCGCCCTGAAAGTAAGACATGCGAAAAGGTGAGTTTTCGTCTGAGCAAGACTTTGAACCTGTCTGCCGCCGATCAGAATGCAACGACTATGTCTTTCCTGGACAGATACACGTCACCCAGATGTTGACATTGCTGTAAGCATTGCGTGATTTTATAAATGCACCAAGCAGCAACGTTCCATGGAAGGATTCAGACAAAAAAGCGAAGGTCTTATCGAGCCTACGAAGTCCTAGCCGCTCGTGTCCGGCGTGCCGTGAGCCCCCGCGCCCTAAACCAAAGAAAGAAGCTCGCTCGGCGCGATCTACTATAAGGCGGCCCGTTGACGGGCCGGATGCGCGCTAGCTGCAAGCTGACACTGCATTTGTACGCACTGTTGGTACTTACACGCATCTTACGAATATGTCAGCGCCCGCAAAAGTACATCTCGGAACCAGGTCTCCAGACAAACAATGCAACCCCGCAAGCTTGCCAAGCTTCCTGCAGGATCGAGTTCCTCAAATGAAGTGTCCTCGACAAATGCATCGTAGTCTCATATGGTATGGTAACGACCAGATACTAGTCTCGGCTTCAACGAAATCTCCCACACGATATCTTTCGTGGTCAAGCTTTTATTGAAAACTTGGCTTTCGTTTAGTGTGTTGCAACTGTAACTTTTCTTTTTTGTTCAACATGCCTGACACGTCACGAAAGGCGGAAAGGCGGAGAACTGGATCGAAGACACGACACGACAGCAGCAACAGCGTTATTGGACAGGAGAGGACTGATTATGCTGGTTTCAAACCAAAGAGTTTCAAGTAGTTAAGTATCTGCTAACAGTCTTTGTATTGGAGACACTAACTAGCGCGTCCATTATTACCAAAGTTCCCAAGCGGTCTTGATGCCGTGTCCTATAGTAGGAAGTCATACAGACAGGACAACTGGCATGGATACAGGTAATAGCCGAGAGCAATCGCTGTGACTCCAATACACTACATATATCTCGACTTGTTCCCGATCGACATCTTCAACGCCCATCGCTTAAGGGTAGAAAGGAATAGCCTCGGCCTCAACCTCAACCTCGGCCCCAGCGGCACGCTTCGGGTAAAAGGGAATAGCCTCCACCTCGGCGTCAGTACCTCTCTTTGGGTAAAAGGGGATGGCTTCAGCTTCAGCTTCAGCGTCCCTCTTGGGGTAAAAGGGGATGGCTTCGGCTTCAGCACCAGCGTCCCTCTTGGGATAGAAAGGAATTGCTTCAGCTTCGACATCAGTGTTGCGCTTGGGGTAGAACGGGATTGCTTCAGCTTCGGCATCAGCACCGCGCTTGGGATAGAATGGAATTGCTTCGGCTTCAGGGTTGGTGCCCCTTTTTGGGTAAAAGGGAATAGCTTCAGCCTCAGCGTCGACACCTCTGACTTCTACGCATTGAGGTCACGTTAGCTATGACAGAAGTCCCATGCCTTTTGAATCAATGACTACTTGCCGACAGGGGCAGCAACAGCAAAGCCAATGGCGGCGAGAACGAGGTACTGGGCACGCATTTTGGTTGAATGCTGAGATAACTTGAAAAGTAAGATAATGAGGGGAATAGAGTAATGGTACCACCAAGTTCGGGGAGGGGAAGAAAGCCTTTTCTATGTCTCGTGAGGAGGCGGACGTCGTGGCATTATGGCTGGACGAACCATTAGAGCGACTAACCAAAACAGTAAGTTGTGAATGTGTGATGACGGTGAAGCTGCTTGCCGCCAATCATGGGCTCATATGGTTAAGAAGGGCAGGGTAAAAGAAAAAATTGTACATTGTTTGGTCGCCACCATATGACCTAGTCCACGAGATAATGTCCTCGTTAACTATTGTAGGACTGCGTCGGAAAGCCTCATACATACCGTATGAAGAAGGTTACATTGGTCAACCAAGGGAACGACAGTAAATCGGGCTGCTTCCGGATCGCCCACTGGTTTATATTGCCTTGCCAAGCTCAAAGACGGAGGCGAAGGAATCGTACAGCGTCATGCGGTGGAGTCGTGGGAAGCGGATGCTACGACGTTACGGGCTATCTAGTGTTACCTGGGAAGGTAGATAACTTGCTTGCTTGATTGGATGCGGGACATCTTATAACGTTCCAAAGGGGCAAGCTGCATGCACTGAGACGTTCTGGCCGACTGCTGGGAAGCCTTGTTGTTACCAGCCAGAAGCTCTCTCCTCGCTGGTCCCTTTGCAAAATCGAAGGTCTTTCTTCCTTCTCATAGACTGTTGTGCAAGACACGCATGCTACACTTCAACTACGGATCTTGAACGCCACAATGGCTGGTACGCAACGGCTTTCGGGCGACATGTCAACACTCGCGGATGACGCCGAGGCTTCCTCTTCAGCTGATGAAGAGCATGACGATCTCGAAAAAGCGCTTTTGTCGTCTCCAAATTCTAGGAGTCAGAACCAGACTAGAGATGGGACACTCTCGTCGCGGAATAAAACTTGGCGGCCATTCGGTTGGTTGACTGTTGTGAACATCGGTTCCTTTCTCGCATCTTGCATCTTGCTGCTTTGGACTGAAGCCTCGAAGCAACAACCGAGTGTCCAAGACTATTGGAAAGCAACATCTTTTTACTGTTAGTGTTTTGAACGATTCGCGTTAGGTCATTCATTCGCAAAGCTTCAAACTTACTCGTTATTTCAGCTCCTATCCTCGAACGATTTGACATACCAAAGATTGATAGAACAACGGACGGCACTTTGTACGACACGAACCCGCCGTCTATACTCCGCCAAAGAGTGGGTGAACAAGCAGACAAGGAGTGGCATCGTATTGGCGACCACGTTTGGCCTTTGGTGATTGGGGCGGCAGATGTGAGACGACTGGGTAAAGACCCAAGCGTTGCTGTCAAAATCCCAGAGGAATTAGGCTACGGCTCAGACGCCTACATTGCTCAAACTGAGGTTTTTCATCACCTTCATTGTCTCGACATGCTTCGTAGAGAAATTTCGTATGAACATTGTTAGCCATCCCTCGTTATCGTAGCGCATATTGAGAAGCGAAGAACTGACACTCCGCAACAGACTATGAGCCGAAAGAAGGACCCAAGCCTGGAGGAGCGCAGCACCAAGCCCACATTGGCCACTGTTTCGATATCCTAGCGCAGGCGATCAAGTGCACAGGATCAGTGGACATGATCACCTTCAATTGGGTGGAGAATTGGGAGCAGCCATTCCCGGACTTCATGAACCACAAAGTTTGTCGCGACTTTGACGCGTTGTTGGACTGGGTCAACACGAACTCAATGGATCCCAAAATCTTCCAGAAACTGCAGAAGCCACCGTCTGGGTGGCCGGTAATGCCGGAGCCAGGACCGGCTTCATGATTATTGCACAAGAATGGCAAATTATAGATAGGAAATGTAAGAGCAACGGTCGCTACTTGATACCTTGAAGTTTTATTGCGTATAAAAACAGCTTTGGCTTTTTAGAAAGACCTCGACGACAGTGGGACGAAACATGGATCATTTACGGTAGCTGACGGCAGTATTCGGTGTCAGCCAGCCTGATACAAACCTTGCAATTATCAAAATCCTTCTTATATGGAAATAAAAAGTTCACTTCCCCTCCCTTTTTCGGCGGTGGTATGCAACTGTTTTTCAGTGATGCAGAAACCACAAAAGAGAGCACAGCGTGGTACAGACATACCTAACAACACACCTCTCTGCTTCACGACGTAACCGAGCTTGTCACTTTCCACAAACTATAGGTCTCTAATCAGAGAAAGACATTGTACGTAAGCTTGTACAGACTGAAAGAGCACTGCCAGTTTTGTTCCCGTCTGCACAACGAGTTATTGGATTAAAAATTGGCATATTCTGCATCGCTTTTTGGACGAAGGCAAACCTATTATCGTCGTAAGCCTACCATCCCGTATCCAGACCAAAAAGGCCGCCCTGCCATTGAGCGAACCGTTTCTAGCCGAGTGCCATTATTAACGCCCGCACGTGCGAATCGCAAAGATGGCGTGATTGGATAGTCATTGCTCCGCACTCTGACTCGTTGGGTCTAACCTCTCCTCTCAACCATCACTCGTTCCCTCAACACTGACTTGAGAACCTACGACTTACCACTTTGACTGAATCAAGCATCTATAATCCAAAATGACCATGGTCACCCATTCAACGCAGCCGGCACCGCAAAATGACCTAAAAACAGTTGTCGAAAGTCGGACTCGAGAGTGGCATTTCCACATATATTTCTTGCTCCAATCACCCAAAGAAACTGCTGCCGCACTCGCCCTTCGCGATGCCGTCTTAAGGCTGCGCCGTGATGGTAGGTTGAGCAAACGATATTGAAATAGGGAGGCATGAAATGTTGGTTTGCTGAGTCCCCCCTCTAGGCGCATTCGTTGCCGTTCCGCTGTTCAGAGTTAATGAGCATCCCATGGGACCGCACCCTGCGGGATCATACGAAAGTAAGTGAAGCTTGCTTCTCTGAGAAGATAGGTCCTCAACGCATTGATCCATCTTTTCCCAATATAAGCATATGATTTTTGGCATTGAGTGGTTGAAAGTTAACACTGTTTAGTTTGGGTACCGGATTCCTCGTTTTCTGACGTTTTCTTCTACTTGGCATCGAATCGAGGCAACTTAAGGTGGGTTTGTATTTGACCTTGATTCCGCATCTTTCCTACTTTATACACCTATGTAGTCATTTGCGCACAGCAAGTTGACTATCATAATCTACTTGATCCTTTGTCTAACACCTTCAAGCGTCCTCGTCCACCCCTTGACCTCAAGTCAACGACGGGATCATGAGACTCGGAACGCCTGGATGGGTACGCCATGGCCAATTTACCTGGATGCTCTGCCAGCTGGTGGTGATGTCCCTCTCCAGTACCCTGAACTGGGGCTTGGCTGGTCCACATCTCCGAAACAGGAGATATCCTTAGAGGAGAGGCGTCAGAGAGGTGCGGAAGTAGAGGCTAAACTAGCTAATGATCCGGAGGCTGCCCCCGCACCCAAGAATCCATAAATGCTTTAATTAGAAAGATAGAGTGATTTAGGAACATGAATGTCTATGTTAAAAAGCACCACAAGTGATAGTTCAAATCTGAATGTCCGGAAACTGTGTTTGCTTTCGAATTATGTGAACAACCGAAGACTGTGAAACATTCACATAATTGTACCTCATAGTTCCTTTTATGTCTCCGAATGATGTGACCAGAGTGATCAATTAGTGATATTATGTCGAAGGAAGGTATCTAGTCTCAAAACAATGTCAAATGGGATGCTAAAGCTGGCCAGCTTCCCACACGAGCAATATGATGTACGGACAGTTGTGCAGCATCAAACCAATTGAAGTAACTCAATTAGGGAACACAACGCTACTTCAGTACTTACCTCTGACCTCCAAGGCGTCATTTGTTGTTGTTGAAGCCCCCAGCGACCGGATGTTCAGTCTTGCTCTACGCAAATTACAAGGTGATTCTTAGACTCCAATACACACATCTAGGATGAGGCAGAGTATGAGTGATGAGAATTCCATACATATAAGCTAGATTGCCTTACAGAATTTTGTTGAGAGATTGCTGGCAGGTTTCATTGTATCACAACAACAGTTTCAGAATATGTGCCTCAACCCATTATAACTCTTACGGGAGGGAAGTATGACACAAGGAAATGTCTTCAGATCACCATATCAGTATTTATGATGTTCGTAGGCGACCTGCAGAATTTGTATGAGGGGTCACGGCAGTCTTGTCTTCTGGTGGTCTGATCCGGTCACACAGGCGCAGGACAACCTTACGACATATTGAACATTATAAAGAAGATGTCGGAGGTCGAAAACAATTCTCAATTTCCACCTTATTTTGATATTTTGTAGCCTATATTAACACGAGTAGAAAACCACTTGCCCCGTGTTCACTTACTGCGTGTAAGCCTAGCTTTTAGATTATCCTCGCCGAGCAGGTCGTGGGGTTGAAATGTGGCTAAAACATACCTTTAGGTGATCGACAAATCACTAGAGCATATCAAACATGAAGCAAGTCGTCGTCGTTATTGCTGCAATATTCACAGAAGCATCATGCACGGCCTTCTGCGCTATGTCCGCTTACGCTGGATCGGGTCGGCCTGGGAGCTGCACTGGACAGAATCTTGGTTACGGAAACTTGTCTCGAACAGGTGTTAGCGAGTGTTTTACAGCTATCAACGGTGCTTGTGGGCTGATTGTTAACAATGCAAGAGGGAGTGGTTGTAATTGCACTGTCAATTTCTTTTCCGGGGGAGGCTGCAGTCAAACTTTGGTGGGCACACTGGCATGTAGTAGGATCGGTGCATTGCTGCAGGTCAATTTTGATCATTTCAATCTTGAATGTTATTAGTAGACTGCAGAGTTGAGCTTCTTCTTTTTTTCTTTCTTTCTTTGAGATTCTAATTCTTCTGTGAAAAGCCCCTTTCTGATGAGGTCTACACACGTGGAAAATACGTTCCTTCAGATATCATCGTTGATAGAGATGGTGAGCTTCCACCCTCACAACATTTAAATGCGTTTCACGCCATTGCTTTGTGCTATCAGAATTTGTTGCGAACAGTCTTTCCAGGACTCCAAGTGTATACATTGCTCACCAAGGATACCGTCGCACCTCATCCTCATTCTCCAAGTTCAACCCTTGATCCAATTGCTTCTGGTGCTCGTTGTCAAGGTATTCCAACAAGACTGTCTCATACTTCTCTCGTCCCTTGTAATTGGCCACCTTTTCATCCCAGCTCCGGATAGCGCTTGCCAGTCTGCCAGGAACGTAGTTCTCTGAAACTAGTTCTGTGATAGGATGGAAGTAGGTGCGGATTGTAAATACAATCGCTTTAGTTTTGGGAAGTCGACGTAGAGATTGTCTCTCTGAGCGAAAGTAGTGATGTTCAATGGCTCTGTCCTTTTCGGCTGTACTCCAGCTGACAACAGGGCTATCCTCTTCACCGATACTCCAGCTCCAAGGCAACGAGTCGTCGACCTGGATGAAGTAGTTATTGCGAGAGTAGATTTGGTCGCAGCGTAGTCGCTTGAAGAAGCTGGCCATGCCATTATGCAGCTTTTCCTTGTAATGAGGGACGTCGCCAGAGGTGTGAATCTCCTCGAGAGACATCCCAAACTTATCGCCCAGCCTCCAAAAGCCAGCAAGAAGGATGGCTCCAGCGAGAAAGTAGTATTTACCATCTGGTCGCTCGATCATGATGGCAAGGTCATCTTGGACCAGTTTAGCAGCGATAGCCATTGGGTCTTCTTTTAGAGGTGTTTCAATGATGTTAAAAGACTCTCCAGACCATTTATTGTCGATCCCGACAGCAGTGCGTTTGAAGAGCGTAGGATATCGAGCAGGCAGATACTGAACCAGTTCTTCCAAAAGCTCCATGGCTGCAGGGTAGGCCTCAGGGTCGGCCCCGAAACATTTCTCGCCTCGCTCCTGGATCCGATTCGTCTTGTCGGTATGGAATTTAGGAAAGTGGTTATCAAGCTCGATCCATTCCTCCGGCTGGATTGAGCGAAGTCCCATCGTGACGTTGTACTTGGGACCATATCGAAACGCGCGATAGGGGAGTGGCTTCGTTTTGTCGATGGACCAGTTAGGGTAAGGATTGGGAATAGGCATTTGCCATGAGTAGGAATCATTTGTTGGTTTTCCATGACTTCTTGTAACTGGCTTGTGGCTGAAAGTGGCGCCCTTCTTTCGTCGCAAGGTGCTGAAGGATCGTGAGAGGATGCCTGCGGAGAAGAGAACGAAGAGTCCGATAAGCAGCTTCCATCCCTCTGAACTGAGGGGAGATGAAGTCAAAAGCACCATGACGAGGTGATGGATCAGTAGATGTTATTGGACATAAGATTGCAATAGACGAAACCTCTCAAAGCGCCTCGAAGTCACATAATGAGAGTTAGGTTTGTTGGGAAGGCGAGGGTAACTGAGTGTCATTATCAGTCTTGACGGATTTTGACGCAACTACGCATTAACGGAACGATTCGACTAAAGCGTCCGTTCAGCCGATCGGGACGCCATAGCGCGTCCGTATCTTTTCTCCCGACTCATTCCCCGCAAGACCGGCCGACTTTGGGAACAGATTCCCCACCAGACAGCCCCGAGATATATCGGAGCTCTTGTCCAGATGAGGAAATTATACCCTATCGACCTATCCGTCGCATCAACAGGCAGATCACTTCACGAGCAAACTTTCGGGAGTAAAGCCGAACCTTGTTCCCTGACACTTTGATTCACCATTGGAAGGTTGGTTTCCTTGAGCATTGCCCAAAGAGGCATTCTCACACAGCTCCTCCGGTTCAGCTCTACATATATCAGGCCCTGTAAGCTACGTATAGCCACTCGCTGATACAACGAAACACCCCACAACAGTAAGCCATCGAAACCATTCACACCGAATCTGTCACTTTGGAACGTAAATTGTCACGATGGCTGCCTTCCAACACTACCCCAGAGCTCAATCGACCTTTCAAATCCCCCTCCTCGCAGGTGACAATGCCTATCTTGGCGATGTCTTCTCTAGCGACGAGGCAAATCCCGAGAAGCCTATCTCATCTGGTTTATTCCGCCTCAAGAAGGGCGAGCCTCTTACATACACCTACAAATATGATGAGATGAAGATCATTCTCGAGGGCGACTACACAATATCCGACGAAACCGGCCAGAAGGTCGAAGCTAAGCCTGGCGACGTTTTCCACTTCCCGAAAGGTTCGACAATTACCTTTACTACAACCGACTACGGCCTGGCATTTTACGTTGGCCAGCGGAAGAAGAGTGATTTTTAGAATCATCAGTCGGGTTTGACGTCACTAGGTTTCCGGTGCAGAACGAGGGCACCGTTTCAAACGCACCAAAGGTGTAATTCGAGATGCGATAAAGAAGTAGTAACCGCAAATCCAAGTAGCAGTCTGCATACGAATTGCAAAGAATTCTGCCATGCCGTACTTACCGCTTGAAAGATTCTCCTGCGCCAAGTTCCCAGATTTGCCTTGAATCAATGCCTGAAATCCCTTCAACTAACAAACGTGGATGCCGAAAAGCACCTCATCAAAAAATACAAGCTCGTAATCATCCAAACATTGAACGTAAGTCATTGTCTTCCATCACATCGATCCAGTGAACCGTGGGTGATCCAATATCGCTGTCATATGCTCTCCAGATAGTCTGAACAAGCTCCTTCGCCACTACAACGGGCGTGGGCGGTAGACTGCTTTCCAAGATGCTTAAGCGTCTCATCACAAAATGTCGAGCACTGCCGACGTCGAGAGTCATGTTTGACATCGAACCCTCGCGTGCCGGTGCATCTGCCATCTGACTGATGTACAACGATAGGTTATGGGAGTCGAACAATGGCGGCGGGTTGAGCAGGTTCGGCCCAGTGCCACCCATCAAATCTTGTTGAAGAGAGCCAAAAGCCCCGAACATGTCGGATGCGGCCGGTGCATCATGCCTCAGCCCCGTACTCGCCGAGATGTATAGCAATGGCTGGATAACGCGAGTCCCTGAAGTCGCTGGGATGTGCTCAAGCACCTTGACAAGTCGAAGCGCCAAAGGTATGATCCACTCGTCCCACGGCACTGAGCCACTCTCGGTCATGGGCGATTCGGCGGGGAGCCGTAACGAGACTAGGTCGGGGAAAGTCTGGTAAAGGTGTAAAAGCGAAGAAAGTCTGTATGCCTCAGCCACTCTGGCAAGGTGAGAAACAGGAGTTGAGCTGTCGCCGGTGTCGACTTCTGGGTTTTCTGAGGGAATTTCCAGCTCCAGAAGCTGCTCTTCAAGACGCTGAGCCCCTATCAAGTCCTGCAAAGCGCTTGAGAAGTATTTTTGTGGATCCATGGCTTGTCGAAGACGGTGGCGGGCACTCCGACAAAGTCGAATGCATTCGGAAAAAAGCCGCGTCGTGAGGGTAGATACTCCTGTCCACGGATGGGGTGAGCGTTCCTCGATGATGTGAAGCTGAGTCACTAGGGCTTCGTTTTCCTGCTCCAGAGGTTCATCGTCGCGAACCACTGAAAGGAGCATCTCGCAGTAAGCCAGACTCTTGTTGAAGAACGACAGCAGATCCTGGTTTGAGCTTGAGAAAGTAGTTGACTGTGCATTGAGCCGCCGGATGAGGGATCTTGCTTCTCTGAGGAAGGGCAGCCCGTAAAGACGTGAGTCTACCCAGCAAACGGTGGTGCCCAGACAGAAGAGTGAGAATATGAGGCCAGTCGGGACAGCTCGATAATCGGACTGGGATTTGACAACCTGAAGCTCGGCTTGAATAAAATCCGTCGCTCTCTGCATGAGTCTTAATGCTGACTGTCGCATGCTGGGAAGACGTGATGCCAGGAACGCGGCAGACATGCTTTCGAGGGAGCTGCACACCGTCGCAGATGTCTGCCATAAGTCGATGGCTATCTTCCGGTTGAGATTCGTATTCGAGTCAAATCCGGACCAAGCTGGGCAAACTTGTTCGAACCAGTTGATAACAAAAGCCGAAGAGGTGTCAGCGAGACCAGGCGCCAAAGAGTAGGGAGCAAGCTGGTTCTGAGTGCTGACCGACGGAGAATTTGGCGTTTGAACCATTGCGCCAATGGGTGTACTTCGAGGCGAAGTAGGCTCTTCTAATGCCACATGTGTTCTCTCCTCGAGCCAGTCATCGCTCACGCCATCTGCCGACGTGACATTTCCAACTCTCTGCCCTCCTGCATCGTCTCGGGCGGAACTTCTAGAAGACGACGATGAGATCGAATGTCGACTTCTTGGGGAACTGATCTCGGATGAGCCGGAACTTGCTCTCTTGGTACGAGTTTGACCATCAGATGCGTCGCCAGTAGGTCGCTTCGGGGAAGTCTGCGTTGTATTGAAATCTTCGAAGGTCAAGACTTGCAAAGCGGGTTGGTGTTTAAAGGACCATCTCAAGCCCTGAGCGAATCCTCCACACTTGATTCCCTTCCTTGTGCACTGTTGGCATGCAGGGCGTGTCTCGTCACATTTCAGCTGTACCATCAAATGTCAGGAATCGGCCAGCAAGCTTCATTGGCTACTATATGGTTGGGAACGACGTACGTGTTTGGCTTTACAAGTAACACATCCTGATCTCGACCTAGGGTTGAGACCAGTTCTGGTTTTGGTAGCAGTTTTGGAATTCTTCGGGGGGACCATTGAACTCTGTTCGACAAATTGGGCGAATAAGCGGTACAGGCCAATTGATGCGGTCAAAAGGTTGGAGGTATCGTCTTAGAAAGTTGAGGCTCGACAAACATGCAGGCTTGAATGATAAAAGAAGCCGAAAGCAGACGGCCAGGTGTTTGTTACAAAAATCACCGGTCGTCGGTCCTCATTGTGATCGGATGAGGGCTCGAGTTCGTAGCACGGCCCATCTGCGGCGGCCCAAAAACGCGGGGGAAGGCATCTTATGACGATATTTTGTAGTTTAAGGTACCTTGGCTGGCAGATGATAAGCTAGCAACATTGTTGATTGGCCGTGGGGGAGTTTTGATGGATGAGCTTGCTATATTAAATGTAACTCAATGGTTATCCTTGCAGCGGGATAACGGCACCGGTTGCAGACCGATATCGCATGGAGTCTGATTGGCAACTAGTTTGCCTTTCCCTTGTAACCTCAGTCGTGCAGCACAACATGTGAGTGCGGATGAAACCTCATGCTCTAGTAGAAGGTCCGGCTGTGAAAAATATCATATTCTTACCCAGATTACATCGGCTTGCACCAGTTGCCACGCGCTCGTTCAGTAGGTACCATGGCATAACTCGAGTCATTCACACTGACACACGTACACAACGGACAGCACCTATCGAGCCCCATGTGTTCGCTGTTGACCCCTCTCTGTTTTCAGTGCTCTACACCAACGGCCGCAACCAGACCTGGCACCGGGCAACTAAATTCGATAAGTCTAGTCTCTCTCTTGTAAGGCTTTCGAGAGACCCAAACTGGGCACCAGAAAGAGATCATAGCAATTCCGAGATCCCGCAGACTCCCCAGTCTCGCTCGGAGTCGCAGCGATAAGAAAGCCAAGCAGCTAGGAATGACTAGGATTCGAGGGGTTCCAGACCAAGAACGCGGCGATCGCCCCGATATACCCCGCATTATGCGGGCATCTGGTCCAATCATTCGCACTTCGTTTTCTTGTATCGATCCCAGCGCCGGGCAGGACGCCGCGGGAGGGCCACTTGCAAAAGATAAGCCGGCAATCTTGCCCTCTAGCCCTCCATTAGTGTCGTGGGTTGATGGGCCTGCATAGATCATCTCCTCCGCGTTCGGCCGATACGTGTCACATCATTGTTGCTAAAACAAATAAAAACCAAGTCGAACTGAACAGGCAGAAGAAGTAGGAAATCGTCTAGAACTAGACATATTCCATTCTGAACAAGTGGGAACACAAACGTGAGCAAAAGTCCCGTTCCCAAACAACGCTGCCCATGTACCCCGCATTCTGCTATTCCTGTTCTGTCACGCCCGCCTCGCTCCCGCTGAGTCGCGTTGTTTCCATTGCTAAAAAGTCCCACATGATCGGTGTACCTTCATGTCACTCTGAGTGATGGCTTTGGCCCAGTTACGAGGATGTGGCTTGGCATCCAAGCCCGCCTCGTTACAATATTTAAAGGTTCATGTCTACCATGTCTACAATGGTCTATATTCCAACGTTTGAGCCGTAAGACGCGCGCCATGTTCATAGACATCCAGCAAGAGTTGCATAATCATAGGCAAAACCTTGTATCCTCATTCCACGGTCCATTTCCTCTCCCATCCTTCGAAAAACGGCGATTCGGGTAAAGTATGTGTTTCCCAATCCCTCTCAATGAGACCGTTTTCAACTTGGTACTTCTCGTACTCTCTTAACGCTGGCTTCGCCACGTGCTCCACATGCCATGTACCTTTGTACTTGAGAATGCTTTCTTTGCCTTCATTAAGGACCTTGAGCACTATAGATGGGATATACGGCTCATCCTTAAATTCGCTTAGCGGGGTGAACAGTGCTTTGAAATTGAACACGACGGCGCCGGAAAGAGGTAGGCGACGTAGTGTCTGCCAATCAACCCGTAGATAGACATCTTCTGGCTTCAAGTTGGGATTTTGAGACTCGCGATGAGCAAACGCAGGGTGTTCTGATGGCAGAAAGAGAGGCTGGCCCATCTCAAGGCCCCATGATCCTCTTTGAATCGGCCTGTTCGTTGGCATCTTGGTGAAGAACCTAAAGCCGGATGAGTAATGGAAAATTGCAGCGTGCGTTTATTCTTACCGGTCCATGCTGAACTCCATCTTCTCTTTGTAATCTGGAACAATCTTGTGAATGCCAGGGAGTCCCATACCCATCTTCTCACTGATCTTCCAGCCAACAGAGGAGCATACCATGCCAGCTCGTAGGACGTAGCGACCAGTCTCGTGGTCCCGGATCATGATGCCAAAATCCTCGGGAACATTATGGAGCAGTACGACAAGTGGCTCGGTTGTCGAGAGATCCGTCGTGGTACCCAGAATGTTATTGATCAGGGTATTGTTAGATCGCTTGAACTCGTTTGGATACCTTGCGCAGATGAACTGTATGACCATCTCCATGAGCTCTTTGCAGGCCAGCTCGGAGCCTGGCAAACCTGCCAAAACACCTTCACCATTCTTAGCGTACAGCTCCTGACGCTCAACGATTCGGTCCTTGTAGGTATTTTCAAGTTCGATCCAAAAGTCCGTGTCCATCTTTGTCAATGCTTATAACTTGTACGTGAGCTAGAGTTTGCGTCCTATGGATCACTTTGACTTACACATGGTCTGGTGATAAGCCCATCTGAACGGTCGATACGGTCGTGGGACCGCTTTGTCGATGTTGAAGTTATTCAAAGGTGATGGCAAAGGAACACCGGAGAGCGTTGCGTAGTCAGGAAAGTCACCGAGAGATTGAATATCGGCGATGCTGAACCCGCTGAAATTGAAATCGTTGGGGCTGGCAGTGCGATAGTCGGCATCCAGCTTGAGGAGAGGCTTCGGCGTGGCGGCCAAGTCGACCTCCTTCACGTTCGCATATTGTGGTCCGAGCTCGGCAAGTTTGGCTCTCTGAGATGACGGAAATGAATTCACATAACTCGGGTTCTGCCCTATTTTTACCGATGGTATCTCGGTCGGCTGGCTGAATGAAGGAGAGCGGTTGAATCTGGAAAAGAACTTGCGACTGTCGATAAGGGAACTGATGAGGTAGACTAGACAACAAGTGAATGCAGAGATGCCAAGGATCGCTTTGGCGACATAGTAACTGCCGGTCTCAAGGGCGAAAAACATTGTGAAAGAGTTTCTGTCAAATGCAGCAACTCAGCAACAATTCGTACGTTTCCCCAGATGAAACCTGGGGGATAAGTATCTACGGCTCATTGGAACATCATTTTCTGTCTGAAACCACGAGCCACCAGATGCCGCAGATGCATCTGGTAGACATAGCCAACCATCATCATGCGCAATTACCAACCTTCCGCATGCTACAGCATGTTACAGTCTGAACATACGGACGCCCTCCTTCACACCCTCCCCAGAAGCGGAAGGATTATACGGTGTGAACTCAAATGGTCCGGCGTGATTGAGCCTAACCCTTTTTCGTTAAATCTACCCGGCTATCTCTTCTGCCCACTGAAGACGCCGCGATAAGGAATATGGACATTGGATGCGGGATGACCCCGCTTGATGACGACCGTCCCCCGGCTGTGCCCGCTCCATTCGGCGCTCCATGCGGACGCCGCGGCGGTCGTGCAGACTCTACGCTGTCAGGGTTCCCTTGCATGATGCTATCCAAAGACATTCACCTGTCTCAGTGCTAAGCCGTCAACTAATTAGCCGACGTGGGAATTGAATGTCTTATGACGCCATTCTACCTCCCTTTTTCACGTGTGCAGTCCGAGCTGTTGTCCTCGACAAACGTTTGCCTTCCCATTAGCCTTGATTCTATTGGCCAGGGTCTTGCGTCCACTTCCAGCAATTTGGCCCGGTGATTGTTGACAGGTGAATCCACTGATGCCCTCCCTCCCTTGCATTCCCCCACCAAAGAGCATGGTTTGATGTCCGGGGACCTAGCTCGATGCTTCCTGACCTGAGTAGCAAGATAGTCCTTTCTTGTCTCAACAAAGCTCTGCGAGCTTGAATGGCCAATGATTGAGCTTGTCCTTATCTGGATATCTGAAGGTGATAAGAGCCAAGACTACGGTGAACATGCTTAATTTTGCTACAGCGCCGGCTTCGTCTCAACCTTATCTGGGAGCTTGGCTGAAGCACTAAGCCAAGTGATAGCTACCAGTAGCATTGCAATTATCGCTGCACTATGGCCTGCGTTGAAGAATAAGTCATTTAAGCACGTGGTTCCCGGGCGCTCCCCTGGGTGGACGTCTGATCGGTTTCGCGGTTCTGGTTCTTCAACACAAAAAGAAAGTGAGTTGGCGTAGTATTTGACAATCTGCGTGGTACTGCTCGCTCATTTCATCTTGTGGACATCATGGCGGAAGTTATCCCGGTGACGGAGTTCCCGGATTATGCCGTCGACACAACTGGCGGCAACCCCATCACACATGATCTCAATGCCCCGTATGATAAGGTGAGTGACACTCGGCAGTGCTCCGAATATTCTGGCGCTACGGCACCGACTTCCCATTGATGAGATTTGCGCGTCAACTAATCGCGTCAACAACTTGTAGGGTGACCTCTGCTGGGTGCTAGTATGCACTATTTTGTGTTGGCAGATCACGCCGGCCATTGGCTTCCTATACGCCGGGATGCACCGCAGAAAGGCTGCTTTGACAATGGTCCTGCAGTCTCTTTTCTGCGCTTCCGCTTGCGGTCTGCAGTATTGGGTTTACGGTGCCTCGCTTTATCAATCACGAACTACGAATCCTATTCTCGGCGATATGTCACACGCGGCCTTCCACAATATCTTGGCATCCCCATCTTTTGCAAATAGTGATATTCCTGATATTCTATGTAAGACAACTCCTTGAATTTTTTTAACATCTGACTACTCCTAAAACATGCGACTAGATGCTGCTTTTGGATTTACCTTCGTTACGGCAACGGCAATGATCCTGGCTGGCGCTATGCTTGAGCGTGGTCGCCTCTGGCCTAGCATGTTCTTCCTTCTTTGCTGGACAACCTTCGTTTACTATATGTAAGTCGAGACGTTTCCGAGTTCTTTCCATAACCAAAGCGAGATATCCTGACGCTCTTCAGCCTGGCATACTGGGAATGGAACCCCAGCGGCTGGCTCTATAAACTTGGCCTTTACGATTTCGCCGGCTCTGGTCCGGTACACATTGCCAGTGGCTTTGGAGCTCTTGCCTGGTCTATGATGCTGGGCCCCCGTATCGACGACCGCAGCGCAACAAAAAAGAGACACGTCCCGCATTTCAAGGCGCATAACCCGCTACTCATGACCCTCGGCACAATTTTGATCTGGTTTGGGTGGTTCGCTTTCAATGGTGCCAGTACGGCAAACCTCAGCCTACGGTCCGTTTATGTTGTTGTAAACACCAACTTCGCTGCCTGCGGTGGTGGCGTTGCCTGGGTTTTGTTAGACTACATCTACATCAAGAAGTTCAGTCTAGTTGGGTTTTGCTCCGGCATTATCTCGGGCTTGGTTGGGATTACTCCAGCAGCTGGCTTTGGTATGTAATGACTTTCCCTTTAGTCTTCGATTGGCAGTGCAATCTAGATCTAACATATGGTTTCCAACAGTACTCGTCTATGTGTCACCACTGGTCGGCATGCTTACTGCGGTTTGCTGTTTCTACACTGTTCGATACCAGCATCTCCTCCGAGTAGACGATGGCCTTGATATTTTCGCGATTCATGGCGTTGGCGGTTATGTTGGTGACATACTAACCGGCATCTTTGCCCATAAGATGGTTCCTGCTCTTGACGGAGTCAGCGGAGACACATATGATGGTGGTTGGTGGAATGGCAACTTTAGACAACTCGGTCTACAGCTGGCTGGCGCAACTACTTGTGCCGCCTGGTCCTTTTTTGTCTCATGCATTTTGCTATTTGCCATCAACAAGATCCCCGGCATGCATATCCGCGCTACCGAAGAGGACGAGCTGCGAGGTCTTGACTTTGTATACATTGAGGATGCTATCTCAGACTATGACGATGGCCACATGGTTATCCATCATGGTCAGGCTGTCGAGACACCGAGACCTGCCAGTTACTCCAAGACTTCTTAGATGATTCTTCCTTTTAGACCTTCGATTTTATCTTGTCTTCGATATAGCTTTATTTCAAACAAACAACCATCGCCCGGTTAAACACATTCAAGTCCTAAGCTCTACTGAGAGTCGTTAATATTAACAGTCGTGCAGAGCAAGTTGTCCGGGTGACTCAGCCTGATCAGACGAACCCTCACTTCGGCTTTGTTAGTCAGTTAATCAAAGCTGTGCTTTTATACATATCGTACACATGTGGCTTTTGGTTGTTTTGAAAAGATTTCCGAGGTTCCGAAACTGTGATGCGGGGTCCCTCGGCATTTGAGAACGTGCTCAGGGTCGATGCGTTCTTGCTCACTGGCCCATGTGGTAACAGACCAGACTTCGGAATACGGAATGCCCCTTCGGCTTGGTTACTTCTAGGCTTTTGAACGACCACAGTTTATGTAGCATCTGAGATCAATAGATTCTATAGCGTTTAAGCAAAGTGTCTAAAACGTCTTTGTCTGATTCTGTACTTGTTGGCTCACTGCCAACCTTTTCACGCACAAAAGCGACGGATTGCGCTCGACCAGCACAAAGTCTTACAGCTACCCGAATTGGAACTTCGATAATGGCCATCATCGCACACAACCTATCGCTTTTGGTTCTCGTCATTGTTACATTCTATTTTCTTAGAAGCTATGCGACTCCAGGGGTATCCCAAGTGTTGGGGCCCTTTCCCGCCAAAATTACAAATATTTGAAGATTTATCAACGTAGCAGGCGGAAAGGCACACGAGACACATATCAAACTTCACAAGAAATATGGCAAATATGTCCGACTTGGACCAAACATGGTCAGCGTCCAGAGTATCGAAGCTTTGAGGACAATCTATGGTATCAACAAAGGTTACCATAAAGTAAGTTATACATGTTTTCTCGAGAGTCACGAGGAAATTGATGAAGTGACGCTGGGATTAGAAAGGGTTTTACGCGGTTCAACAGCAACTTTTCAACGGAAAACCAACGCAGACGCTATTTACCACCCTAGACGAGGATTTCCATTCCAAAATCAAGAGACCAATATCGGGTCTGCACTCTATGAGTACGCTTACCGAATTTGAATGCTTTGTGGACAGTATTATCCAGGAAATGCTACGAAAACTTGACAACTTCGCCGAGAACAGTCAGGAGTGTGATATGGCGATATAGCTACAGTTTTGTGAGTGCCTTTTATCTTCATAGGAGGAGGTTGCAGATAGCTGACATTTTACACTTTAATTTGCTAACAAGACGCCTCGACGTGATTGGAGAGCTGACTTTTGGCAAACAACTTAGTTTCCTTGAGGAAGGTACGGATATAGAAAATATCATGCAATCACTAAAGCCATTAAAGCCATAGATGTAATAAACTCCTGTTGAAGATAGGTACGTTATATAAAGTTAAGCTGTAACATACACAGAAATTTTGCTAACGTCAGTAGGGCTGTAACAGCTTTTAGACCGGATCGGCAGAATAGTTGTTAGCGGGCGTTAATCTCGGAGGAGGCTGGTGGTAACAAATAGATCGGAGTTCAGAAGGTCGTTAACGGCAGCGCGCCCGAGTGCGGGTGTAACTAGGTGAAGGTGGCGCACTCGAGCATTAGGGCGGAAGGCTGTTGTAATCATGTAGCCAAAAGGTCATTATCTGATCAGGTGACAAGCCGAAATAATAGTCGTTAGTAACAATAGTTCCATAAGCACGATATAAGGCCATAGGCCGAGATTATAGCTATATTTTCTAATCCTAACGCGAACAAGACTTAGATACATAAGCACTTAACAGGATATCCGTACTAGAAGGTGATTTATACTTAAATAATCGTTAGCGTGACTATCAGAACATCTGTAGCTATCGAAATCGTGAACATTCCCTTGTTGAGTTCTCTACTCTAGCTGTACCAGCCATCAGATGCTAACTGTACCTACTAATGTGTTAGTAAAGCCAAGCTAATAGATGGTGCGTATAGAGAGGTGCTTACATAAGTGCCATTAATGTTTTTCAGATTGCCCACTCCAAGCAATTTCCTTCTTCAATAATTGGATAGCCCGTGTTACACCCTCGGTTCCATAAACGTTGGCAAACATGAAAGGCCGTCCGAGCCCTACAGCCCTAACGCCTAGGGCCAGAAGCTTCAAAACATCCGCACCGTACCGGACGCCGCCGTCAGCATACACCTCAATCTGCTGGAAAATCTTCGGGTTTTTCTCGAAGATTTCCATGGCAACCTCCACTGGTGAAGGTGAACCGTCAAGAGCACGGCCTCCATGGTTCGAGAGAAAGATGGCGGGGGCACCGACTTCAACAGCCATACGGGCATCCTCGACAGTCTGGATGCCCTTGGGAATAATGGGGATTGAAGTCATGTTCTGGACCTGCTGGTAGTAGTCCCAGGTCATGTAGGTGTAGCGGGTCGACCGAGCAATGTTGGTGTCGGGAACATATCGGAGAGCGCGTTGCCGGGTGCGATCACCCGCAGAGTCCACTGTCAAAACCATAGCTTTGGCTCCGGTCTTTTCAACCTGCTGGAAAAGCATTTTGTTTTCCGTTTGGTTGTTGGAAACGTAAATCTAGAACATATGGTGAGGAAAAACCCTCAAGAGACTCATAACGGTACACCTCGGAGCCACAAACCTGTTGGAAAAGAACCTGATCTTCGGTGACTCGAGCGTCTGCGATATCGTCGATTGAGAGCGTGGCGGCAAACGACGGCTAAAGTAACGTTAGCCCCGCATTTTCCACAGCATTGGGGGTTGTATTGCGCTATTATGCTGGTTCTTATTACCATGTATAAAATCGTCTCCTTTCCGGCAGCCTCCACCAGACCACGCTCGGCTTCTGGATGGGTCAAGCCCGCCATCGCGCAAGGACTGATAAAGAATGGAGCTGAGAAGTTGTAGCCTAGGATGCTAGTTCTGTTCTCTTGTTAGTGATTGTCTGAAGAGACCGATTCCTGCTGCCCGGAAGGCAACGCACTTAAGAAAAGACTCAATATCCATGATATCAACCATGACGCGTGGCCTGAATCGGACGCGATGAAAGGCCTCTAAATTGTTTCTGTAGGACCATTCTCCACCTGAGCCATATCGAAATTGGGTGTAGGCCGAATCGTTCAGGATGTGTCGTGCTGCCCAATCGAAGTCAGGTAGTCCAAGAAGTCGAGAAAGATTCGGTAGACTTCCATTTGGGGTACAACGAGGGCATCGTCAATTCTAGCTGTGCTAGACTAAACGCGATTGACCTCCTCTCGTGGGACCAAAGCAGTCCATACCCGGTATCTGGTTCATTCAAGAACGGCCGCGCTGCAAATACTGCTGTCGCAAATAAAATGATAAGATGACTTTTCCTCATGACGAACCTGTTGCTATTATTTAAGCGCCTGATGCTGTCTTTAGGTCTCTGGTTGATGCTGGAGTTTTCCGAATCTTCCTATAAAGGGGAGCGGTAATTCTTATAGAAACAAACGGCGAGTCAATCGCGGTCAACATTACGGAAGTACCGGACACGAGCGGTGGTTGATAACGTGTACACATTGCTCGTCATCCCAGTGACAGTTGACTAAACAATATCGCAATGCCGTGCGGCGTAGTGCCACTCCAAGGCGCAGCAGGACTAGCACGCCAGACAGCGCAAATCGTGGCAAGCCACCCCTTGGCAGTTGGGATGTCAAGCCCAGGGCCGCGATCCCGTATTTCGTGTTCTCGTTTTCGTATTACTGACTGTTGATAGTCCAATTTCTAAGACTAATTATCAAAGTGAGTCTGTGAGGATCCACTGGACGAACTCAAGATGGAATTAGCTATTTATTGAGTACGCCACGGAGTCCACGCATGCGTGGTTGTCCGATCTACTTGTTCTCTTCATTTCCATCACAAAACTCCAGCCTCGTCAATTCAACCTTAGCCAGAAACTGTCTGCAGACATTCACAGGACGGCCCATGACCTGACCCACACTTGAAACTACGCTTCGTTCTTGCAGAAGAGTATACATAGCCATGGGCGCAGCGTAATTGTACAGCTTGTTGAGATATCACGCTAAACGGCAATGCATTCCCTAGCCTTTCAGACCCAACTTCGAATACATGAAGCGTTGACCTTAATGTTACCTTAGAGGAACTTGGTAGTACAGAACTGGGGCAGACTGATTACTCCTAATTGTTGATTTCCCATACTAAAACCGAAACATTGACCACTTGCCAGTTGTGTGGAGCCGGGTTTTCAGCTTCGGCACTTATATGGATTTCGTAGTATACTCAGTAATTAATCTCTTGAAAAGCCGGCTGAACCGGACATTAGGCATACACGTGGCCCGATGGATGTTCAATCAATTGTATTCAACCACTCGCAAGGGTCGTCGCATACAGGCTCTTGATCCTAGTGAAGGTGATCAACACGTGATCATTTTTTATGGCGCTGGTGACGCGACGTTGTTCCTGTCAACCTAGACTTAAAACTCCGCGTAGGCGATTTACTGTAGCGGTTAACGGGCACGGGCCTGAAAATTAGCACTCTCAAGCAGCTTTAGCTAGGTAGATTTTAATTAGTGGAGTAATGATGTGGCCGCCGCGCGAGTCTCACGGGAACGGGAACGAGAACGAGAACGAGGAGTGTTAGCATCGCCACTCTGTATTGATGTGATACATCTCTCATCCAGGCATTTCTGTGGTTAGTCTCGTTCTCGTTTTCACAATCAGATGGGTCTACGGCTTAGCAGCACTATACCAACGTACTGTCCTAGGATCGCATCCTGTTGGCGTCGGTCAGTACACGGCGATTGAACGACGACGGGTCAAGCATTTGGTATTTCAGAGAACACAGGGATGCCTTGATTGGTCTTTTGGAAGGATGCATATATTAAGACTTATTGCCATCCGTCGTCTGGTGCTATACCAAGCATACAATCCCTCCAGTTATCACAGTCTCAGCCAATCACATTATTCTGATCTCCAACATCTACACATAAACAGCCACATTCTCAAAAGATATGCATATTTCTCTTCCAATCCTCCTGGGAGCCGTTCCCTTTATTCGGGCGTTCCCACACTTCGCCAGTCTCGACCAAGACAATGCTTTTCCTCCCAAGGCTCTAAAGTCAGCGCCAGGAAACAGCTCTGGGAGCCGGCTGAAGCCTAATCACTTCACTTGCAAAGCCCCAGGACCCAATGACCGTCAGTTCAATAAAAAGAAACTCTCAAAAGACTTGAAACAGAGAGGCTGACTTGTGTTGGGTTCAGAACGCGCGCCGTGCCCGGTAATGAACACTCTTTGAAATCATGGCTTTGTCCCTCACGATGGTCGCAACATCACCCTCGATAAGCTCACCAAAGGCCTCATGGATGCCCTCAATATCGGTGAACCTCGTGCCATCAACATCTTCGAAAATGCTCTGACCACCAATCCCATCCCCAATGCCACTGTAAGCAGTCTACTTCACTAGACGCAGTCATTTAAAGCTGCTTGTTGCACGATTGTTCGCTGATGTGAAAACCATCTAGTTTTTCGACATGCAAATGCTGCCCGCCCATAACGTCATCGAGCACGACGGTAGTCTTTCACGCCGCGATGCCATCTTCGACCCTACCAACCCCTTCGATGAAGGAACGTTCAACAACTTCATGAGCTACTTTGGCGACGAGCAGGCCATCAAAACCTCCATTATTGCAAACGCGCGAGCCAGACAGGCGTTGGACATGAGTCGGATCAATCCTACATTCTCCATCACCCAGGACCAAGTCCCCGTCATTGTAGGCGAGAATGCCATGTTGTTGGCCATCTTCGGCCACCCAGAGAACCCTGTTGCAAACAGATCATTTCTGGAGTACTTTTTCCATAAGATTATCAATCGATATTTGTTCCAAGAACAGATGCCGAAGAAACTGTAGGCAACGAGAGACTGCCAGTTGAGATTGGCTGGGTTCCCGTCGATACTCCGATCGATGCCCAATTGGCTCAAATTATTCGCGATATCATCGACCAGAGCCCTCCCAGTGTTCCGTTGACTTTCACCCCTCAAGATGCTGCTTGATTTCCTTGATTCTCTCGGACCGCTGCGCCCCTGCTGCTACTTTGTTTCAAGGCATCATTTACAATGAAAACCCTTGCTTTATAAACAAAGATTCGTAGCCGTATTTCGCTCGGATTAGACATTTATACAGTGAGGAATTGATTCGAAACCTGCTTGATCCTTTAAATAATCAACGAAGCTAGAAGAGCTTTTGTCAGGTGTGAGGCTCGGCTTCAGCCCCGACTCATTGGAGACCCGTATCCGTACCATCTGCATCTCCAGCACAGTGCGCCCTGCCTTTCTAGAATTCAATCATCTGTCGTCCATCTGGTTTTTTTATATATCAGTATAGAATTCAATTGATGAAGTTGATTCGAAACACTGACTCTCCTTGTAACGACCTTCCGGGAGCGCTAGTCGCCGAGGCCAAGTGTCTAAGCACACAGAATCGGCCATTAGACCTGATCAGTCGGAAAACTCTGGCAGGGCACCGGTTCGAGCTGGAAAAGATTGTAAAGACTGGAGACAGCACCATCCCGGCGGATTACAAGCTTCTGAGACAATGTGAACTTTCAGAAGCAAACTAACTATTTGTCACGACATAACACGCATAACAGGACCAGGGTCGCCCTATAAGCAATTTACGGCTATAAGATAGGATAAATACATACCACACGGGCTTGCGTCAGACTTACCCTAGCACGGAAAGACTATAGTTTTAGTTGTATAAAGATAAACAGAAAAGTACTTACATAGTTAATAAGTAAGTAAGCTTTAAACCTACTCCAACGTAAGTATGTTAATATATCCTCTTATTCCTTTATAAATAGTACTATAATTAACGTATATATATAGTAAGTCGCGTACTTTTTACTACCCTCCTACTATTTATAGTAAAAGCATACCAACGGCTTCAGATGAAGTTAAAATACCCTGATAGAAGCTGGATAATATTCAATGCGTGGTTTGTTAGGCAGAAAGACATTCAAATTACGTTGACCAAAAGCACAAGGACTTGATCCAGCCGACCGCATCCGTTGTATTATCAGAAGGTAGCTTGCCCGGTCTTGAATAACTTGAAAGTTCTTATGCATTTTAAGTTGCTGGGAACAATGCTATTTCTTCAGTGATCGACGGCACGGTAGAAAGAATATACGAGAACGTGGTGACAAGTTGATTGGCCTCAAGTTGGGAATTGGTTTCCGCGGCTGCGTTGTGACAGGGAGAGAAGATACATCGTTGGAACCCGGAAATGATGTGAAGCGATTGGGAAACCTTCTGATTGGTCAGGTTCGTTCTCTTTTTCCTTCTTCTCATTGACTACTCGCACTAACAATTCGTTCTAACAGGAACAATACCCAATCAACGCATTTCCGCCGCCAAAACGTGAATCGCTCCGCACTAGTCCAGCCCAAATCAACGCGAATTACAACCCGCCAAGCCAAGAAAAAGGACGCCCTCGGCTGGATCGAAACCGCAGAGAGAGATAGATCTTGAATTACGGTATGTGGGATGGACGGTTGTAAGTGATGCAGGCATCTATGTAAAGATACACAGGACGGGGCATCGCCTCCGCCATCGAGAGTCTGTTAAGGGAATGGGGCCGTTCCCGCCTAGGAAGCGATTCCTTGGTTCAGGTTCCGCCTGAGCTAAAGCGGGTCAGAGTGATTACGTGCGCGACTCACGGTTGGCCCTCACCCTCACCAACGTTTCTGACAAACACCTCAATCTCATCACCCTTTGGCGGCCTTCATAGAACGAAATTTGCTACACCATGGAACCCCAGGTCAACAGATCATTCAGGCACGAAACCTATTTGCCTCTTATCAACAAGGTCGACAAGTATGAAATCAATTCCTCATCACATTCACCCCATCGCTGACCCGATCTCAGTGTCCCATTAGACTTCAACTTCAACAAGCTCTACAAGCTTATGCTCCCCAAGGATGCCAGGCCTCATGGCTTCATGGTCCCAAGCACAGTCGAGCGCCTCCCCTGGACTTCTGACTTTCAAGTCGATCACGATGAACGCAAAGTCTGCCTCCTCGACACCACTGGCAAGGATGGCGAGGACCCTGGCAAGGCTTGCACCGCCGCATTCCAGCGCGTCGTAGATGCCGCCATTGTATCTGACTCTTTTCCCACCCTGAATAAGATGCACAGCGAGCACTTCAGGATCCTCGGCGCGAACCACTTTGTGTCTATTGAGCGGTTTCCCGCCCCACTGTTCGGAATCTCGTCGCGTGGCGCCCACATGACCGCATACGTGAAGACCAGCGATGGGATGAAGATTTGGGTGCCGAGACGCAGCGCGCATTTGTTCACGTTCCCGAACCTGCTTGATACGACTGTCGCAGGCGGAGTCAAGGCCGAAGACTCGCCGTTTGACTGCATCGTGGCAGAGGCCACTGAGGAAGCTTCGCTCCCTGCAGACTTCGTCAAGGAGAATGCTCGCGCTGTTGGGGCAGTCACATATGTCAGTATGAATCAGCAAAAGGGCGCTTTCTTCCCCACTGTCCTCTACGTTTACGATCTTGAGCTTCCAGAGTCGATCGAGCCGAAACCTGGTGACGATGAGGTCTCCAACTTCAAGCTCATGACCATTTCCCAAGTCAAAACTGCCATGTTGGAGGAGCAGTTCAAGCCCAACTGTGTTCTGGTTATGCTCGACTTCTTCGTCCGCCACAACATCATCACCTCGGAGAATGATGACGACTATTTGGAAATTGTCACGAGATTACGGCGGCACTTGCCTGTACCCACGAGCAAGGAACATTGATGAAGGATATAACTTACAGCGACGGTGGCCACAAACAGGTCACCATGAGAGGCATGACATGAAGAACTTCGGGCTGAAATTATGTAATATGTGCTACCTAAGCTCTCATACGCTTATAGATAACGCCTATTGAAATTCAAAGCTTCTTGCAAAGCATAGTGCCGTATTCAATCTCTTCCCTGTCCTCCGTCCCGGGAGTCGCGACGGCGTAGGAAACACCCTTGAGATCCCACTTCTTGCGAAGGCTTAGCAGCGCCGGGTAGACAGGGCCCCAGAAAGCATCTTGCCAATTTGGCTGGAAAGGATCGGCCTGTTCATCAATGTTAGTTATCCCGCTCCTCATCATAAGTGTTACACAGTCAACTTACCTCATTGACATAGGTGCACCCCTCTGTTCCTGCCTGCCGCATGGTCTCGTCCTGGATATTTGTTAAGACATTCTGCAAGTCTGCTTTCTTCTCCAGACTAGCACCGACGGGAACCGGCAGGATAGTGATGATGAAATTGGTCGCATTTCTGAAGGCGAGGTGTGTGGCGCTGTTTGCCTTGGGCCATCCGTATCCAGCGTTCCACCTGTGTTCAATTGTGATTAGTCCTCTGGTTGCACATGTTCGACGAAGAGAGGAAAGGAAAGTCACGCACAAGTGTCCCACCATGAAACCGTTATTCTGTAAGTCCTTTAGGGGGCTGACAACTGTCTTGAAGGCATCAATGATCTGGATCGATCATGGGTTTGATGATCTGGTCCAGCTCGGCCTGAGACTGTCCGATGGCGACGAAAGGCTGGCTGCACGGTGAGCATCATCGGGCCAAGCTCGAAGTATACACACAACCCATTGTCGACGAAGTGGTTAAACCATTTGTGGAACACACGCGCACCCTCCCAGAAGGTCGTCTCGTCAGTCGTATGTGTACCGTTGATGTACAACACACCACCAGCAGCCTTTTTCTCAGATTACGTGCGGAAGGTCACAGATGTGACGATGGCAAAGGACGATGGACCACCGCCTTTGAGACCAAAGAAAAAGATTTGCGTTCTCCTTGGTATTTGCCTTAACCTTAACGTATTTGCCGTTGGCGGTGATGGCCTCAAACTCAAGGGCGTTGTCGGCGGTCATGCCGTGGAGGGTGGTCAATGGGCCGTGACCGCCGCCTCCCACAAGACCACCGGCAATTCAGACAGTGGGACATTCGCCTGTGACAACGACATCAGGCGAGTTCTGAGCATTCGCCGCTTGCACAAGCGCTCGTCCCTGGATGCCGGCGCCGATGGTGACGGTGCCGCCGTTGTAACCACCAGGGCCAGTCCACTGCCGAGCAAACATGATATCCTGGAAGCTATGGGTGTTAATTATGATGACACCCCAACCAGTGCTGCGGCCGATGAAGTCATGGCCCGTGTTTCGGATGATCAAGCGAAAGTTGTTGTCCCGAGCGAAGTCGATGCCGGCCCTGATGTGCTGCTTTTTGGTCGCCTTGATCGCATAGACACCGTAGTTACCCAGCGTGCAAGACTCCGAGGGATTCTCTGTCGGTTTTCAGGTCGCGTTGGTGAAGTATTTCCAGAGGCTGAGGCCAAGCTGGTCGGTTCTGCAGCAATTAGTTCGGATGCCTCATCCCACCAGTTCGAGTCATCGTAACTTTCGTCCACTGTTCGTCCGTGTACTTGGCAGTTACTTCTGCGCACTTTGCCACGGCGCACGTGTTAACATTACCAAGAGTACCGTTGAACGTGTCACAACACGCCGCCTCAGGAGGGATATGGATGTTGAGGTTTCCCTCAACCGTCGTGTTGATCGTGTTCCAAGCATTGGCCTTGGGCCAACATTTGTCGCCGAAGGAGCACTTGCAGCCATGTTGCTTTCCTTGCCACGTCCGAAGGATGATTCCAACAAGATCGGCAGGATTAGCTTAGACACTATAAACAACAAACGGTGGTTAGAGCGAGAGCTGACAGCTGGACCATGGTGACAGTTAAATCTGGAGTCTAGGGAGCGTACTGGCTTCAAACTTGCACTTCGGCGGACGGGAGCTTACTATTATTATCTATCCTCAACCAGATATGACCACGGGCCATTGTCACGCATATCTGCAAGCTCCCCTTGGGGTTAGTTTCTTCATTGACCCGTTTCCCCGACTCAGCTAGGTCTCTAGGCGCTACAACATGGAATTTCACGCAGCCAAGATGCAGGTTACGTGCATGATGCGACTCAACGGTTTCAGTGATCAGTCATCTCATATCCCCTCGGAGTTAGAATGAGCTTTACACCATTAGAACCTTCTCATCTGCTTTTTGCGTCCACATGCTCTTAACAAGGACGAGCTGAGCGACCGACGGCTGTGCTTCGCGACGAAAAGCGCGGGACATTTTATTTGGGCGGCTACTGAGTGCACTATTTGCTGTGGAAGTAAGTGCAGGTCGAATACTAGATCCGCTAAAAGAGAGTACATCATGGAATACTACTGGTCTTTCTACACCAAGATGCCAACCCCACACCGCCAATATACCCCCGTCAATGAGAGGGTCGTCGGACTTTGACTGCGTGAGGGGAAAACAAGTAACCTGAAAGAATAGTGTTCGTGAAAGCTCGGCACAGCTATGCGGAGTTGCCATATGCAATGGCACTGTGCCGGCTTACCAGGGAAGACACGATTGGGAAGCTCGGGTAAAGGCTAGCAATCCGTTTCGGTGTTGCAACAATTTTACGTTGAGCTCCACGGTGAACCATCAGAAGATAACTGCGTCGAATCAAATTCTCGTGGCTTCAGTGGTGGGTCGAAATTCAGGAGCATCCGTCTCTCTCAACCTTGACTGTGCTCTTCTAAATCTGGCCGCTCTGTAGTATAGTGTTGAAAACCAACATAGGCGGAGGCCTGAGAGTAAATGCGCACAACGTCTCGTTCATCTGTATCACTCGTCATAACTATAGGATGACAACCAATACTCTTCTATTTGATCCATCCGGCTTGTGGAACGATATAACAACACCAAACACGGGGAAGAGGCATAATCGTCAAGAGTCAACACCAAGCCGCATATCTCCTTTGGGGCCAATAGGAAGGCTTCAGTCTAGATGACATATCAACAGGCTTCCGTTGGCCGAAGATCCCCAATGAATTCGCCGTCTAAATAGTCTTGATCAGCTGTTAACTATTAAACCTCGATTACGCTTCTTGTATCTAAAGGTCGGACTTACCAAGTTCATCGGTCTTCTGAGAATCTTCACAGGCATCCTCCTTTCAGGATGAGAAGTGATGTGTGTTCCCACTATCCATTGAAAAGCCTGCTCCACAAATATGCCAGGCGCATCAATGGCAAATCGAGGCACAACATCTAATTTTTTATCATAAATGCCCGTAAGGATCCAAGATGTCATTAAGTAATCTGTATCGGACATCTGAACCAACGTGGAGAGGACCCTCTCAGGCGTCATTATATCCTGTCTCAACTTCTCAGCTAGGTACGATGACCCAAGCAAATGATGCAAATAGAATTCAAATGATATCTTTTACAAGAATGTTATACAGACATCAAGCATGCGAAGAGAGACTTCCTATCATACTATTCTATGCCGAGATAAAAAGCTACCGTAACAGACGGCCATGGTGTTTGGTCTTGCTAACTAGACGATTCAGTTAATGAGGGAGTCAAGTTATTCATGAAGACTAGCAAGGCTCCCTGGAAATGTTTAATACTCTTGTGCTTCGATTTAAAAACGTGCCAAAGTTAGTACTAATATTTATAGCAGCAAAATCATAAACCCCTTCATTTTACCGTAAGTGCCGACAAGATCCTACCTTCGTGTCTGACTCACCCCATATCGTAGCAATCAAATAAACCGGATCTCACATTCAAGTTACAATTACTCATCTTCTGAAAAAGGCTTTTTTCTGTTATATAGGCTTATGTTACTCAACCGCTCTTCATACATGGATGTCAACTATGTCGGGCTCCAATACTTCCTCGTTCATCTCCCCTAAGAACTGCTTCATCTCTTCCTTATCCTCTGGAATGTCGAAGAACACTGACTCAGAATATAGCGTGTCTGATCCTATTGACATAACGTCGGAATTATCGAGGCCAGTACTTTCGGCCCCACTGGTCCTGTACTTCAGGAGAATCTCCCTTACGCCATCTCGATATTCTGAGATACTTTTGTGTCGGTACGCACCTAGGGCCACAGTTGCGCTCCTCTTTCGAAGCGCTTCCATTGCCAAAGTTGACACAAGGGGTATGAGTTTGTTGATGTCTTGATGAACAAGTCTTCGTCGGGATTTCAGAACCTGGGCGTTACCCTCTGTAACCGGGACACTGCTCTTTGTGTATATGGCCGTCGCGCGCTCGATCTTTTCCCGACTCGCGTTTTTGCCGCCCTCTTGAAAGGCTTGGTCGAGGATAAGTATCAAGTCACAAGCGCATTTGATAACCATCCGTGCCGCTGCCGGGGCTTCGAAAAGCGGCGCTCCTACGATGAGTGGAATGCTGCCAACTACCGTGGTTGCCGTCAGAAAGGCTATGCCGCCCCAGATTACGCTAAATTGGCCGAGCGTCTGCGCCATAAACGAAGATAAGTTTGCCCACACGAGGTGACTCAAGACCGAGTTGATTTCGTCCACTTTTGCCGTGGACATACCAAAACAGCCATGGGCGATCTCGTAGCAGAGATGCCTTGATATGGAAGGCGTGGCTACGAACGATGTGATTCCGGAACCCGCCCCTAACGAGGCAGTGTTCACCGCCGTCCGAAGAAGCCGTAAGGTCTTCTCAACAGCCTGGTTCAATTTGGCATCGACGTCCGGGATTTGGGCTGCGATCATTGCCTCCGATGTTACGTTGTCGCTGAATGACCCCATGGTTTTATGTATAAGTTCTTTGATGGATTCCTGGTCATCTACGCGGCCCGTATATTAGCATCAGACCAAGCAACTATCAGTGTTGGACCGGTCTTACAGCGGGATACGAAGGCAAACTTGGCATTCAGCTGAGGCCAAATGTCTGCTGTATCGGATTCGGTTTCAAATTTGCTCCTGAACAGTGCCTCTCGGGCTAACAAGAGTTCCGTCTCATCATTATGCGCCTTCGTGGACTCAGTATCCAATTGACGCAGTTTGATGAACTTGTCCTTTTTGGTTCCCACTATCACGAGTGGGGTGTCAGGAGCGTTCTTGGTTACCTCACGGAGGACATTGGCTAGAGCTGACTGAACAGGACGATCAGTATCTGTGTCGATGCACAGCCTAGTAACATAATAGTAATCTGTCAGCGGATGCTCCAAACAGCTTACATGTTGGGGACGGGGGCCGTGCCATACCATATCGCATGAAGCTGGTCTCGTATGTCTTTACTATCGGCTCGCTTCTTTAGGAACTTCTTGAACACCGCAACTTCCTTCTTGTTGCCAGCTTGAAACCCTTCCGAGTCATGTATGATGATACCTGGATGATGATCCGATTCGAAACCATCTTCAATGTTATGCTCGCCCCTCTGATCTGAATTTTCTTGGGTCTGAAACCTATGTGAGCATGCTTCTTGATTTTTATTGAAGATCTGCCTACCATTGGAAAGCCAAAAACCTTGTTGAGAAGTGTGGATTTCCCAACTCCAGTGTTGCCGCAAATAAGAATCCTGCAAGTTGAGTGCTCCGGGAGAATATCTCTTACCCAAGGGTCTGAGGGGATAACCTCTCCGTTTGAGACGTACACCATACATCGCTTCTTAAAGGATTTTAATTGTTCGTCCAGACCCTGTAGAGCTTCCTTGATCCCTAGCATAGGATATGTGTCTAACAGGAAGTATACAGATGGGTGTATAATGGTTCCATCGCGTGCTGAATATAAATTAATATCAAATCTAGACATGAGGTGACTGGGGGGGTTCCACTAACAAGACATGCTGTAGCCCTGAAGACCTTCAGATTCTCCCGTATTGAATACTTGTCGTTTTCCGAGGGTCGTTAAGCTGCCAAGCACACTACGATTGAGCTGAACATTGTGTGTGGCCCTTCGTAGCCCCTGCTTTTTCAACTTATTATGCAACACAGTCTGAAGATTTCCGTGCCGATGAGAGCGACGAAGATCGTACATAGTGATCTTCACTCCATTGGAATACCTGTAAGTCCATGACTGGGGCTCGGCGAGCTCATTGGGACCAGCAACCACGTCGAGTGGTGGTGGGCTCGGGAATGCCAATTTTAAGGGATCTTGTATCAAGTCCTTGAGCTGGGGGCGCGGATTGTACTCGAGGACCAAACCTAGTTCCCGGCTTTCATCCAACATCCACTGAAGGGGATATAGAGAGAGCCCGTCATCCACGCCACCTCCACCCATATCCCCGTGAGTGCCGACGAACCATGCTTGCAGGAAGGATCCTCCTCCCGTAAGACCCATCTCATCTCCGGTTTCGTATAAGACTGGTTGGAATGGTGGCCGTTCTTCATTCATTGCTATGGCGTGACGGACTTGTTTGATGGAGCTGACATGAGAGAAGTCGAACTCATCATCGTCTTTGTATTGCTTAACTGTGTCGAATAAACCCAAGAGTTTGATGACCGGAGGTTCACGACCATTCTCTTGGCTGAAATCCGATGGTCAACAAACGTTAAGGCAAATCAAATGGGAAAAATGTAACTTGCCCGAACCAAAATTTCTGTCCGTTCATTTCCTTCCCCGCCGGGTTTTTCTTCCGGGGGCCTAGGCGTGTTATTCGTTTCCAGATTGACTTGTCTCCAGCAAGTGCCGCTTCTTCCTTAAGTGTGTTGTTGTGCAATAAAGCAGCCACTGCTCGTACCACATCTTTTCTAAATATTAGCTTGCTGTTTCTCGTCGTGGGGCAAAAAACAAAAACAAGAAACAGCTTACAGGCTCCGCGGCTGAAGCCATATAGCCATACCTCGTCATCGCTTGACTTGATTTGAGTACAACAGTACTGTAGCATGTTAGAACCAAACTTGAACATGTAGTAGATTACACACATAGAAAACTTCCTCGATCAACTTTTTGCAAGGACCCCCATCATAGCCGTCCTTGTATTTTTGCAACGTTATTTTCTCAAGGCCGATGCCGGGGAAGTACTTCGGAATCTGAATTATGGGTTCTGAGTAATCAATCCAGATCATGGTTCATAGGTGACCATACCTGCTCAACGCTGTTCCCATCTGCGTCTGTGAACTTGCCATACCTCACTGAGGCAAATATGCGGAAGACATTGGTATTGTTCCCCGTCCCTTTGCCTGAGTTATGGTTAGCACGCCATATCAGGCAATTATAACTGTCGTGCCACAGGACTTGCCTTCTTTGCCGTCCGGATTATAGAAGGTTCCATCGACGCAAACAACGATCCTTCTGATATGTGACTGACTGCTCATGGTAGACGTAGCGAAGAAGTTTGTCACGACGTTGATAACCGGATACTCGAAGCGGATCTAGCAGGGAGTCAACCGTGGCCACATCGAATGTCGAGCTAAGACCATACGAACAGTAGCCTTCCCTTTGATTTATGGCGTTCGATCTAAGGGGATGGTGGCGAAATGGAGCGGGATGCAATTGTTTGGTCAGCGGAAATGAAAGATGAAGGGGCACAACTCTCCTATCCAATGAGTACAAGAGATTGATCTCTGTTATCAAGGCAGCAGTGAAAAGAACGGAGCGCTAATTGTTGCCAAGGTGGTGCGACCCGAAACCCTGCACATGAGACTAACACGCGCTTCTGGTTCGTTCGATTCTTGGAAGCCTTCTTGTGGCTGATTGATAGTCGGGATGACTGCATGCAGGCGAAAGCCACTTACACAGAAACGGTGTAAGGCGACCAATTGACGGTTGGTAAATTTAGATAGTCTTGCAGTGTCAGCGGCAGGATGTGTGGGATGTGTGGATGGATGGAAGCCTGCTGCAGCTAGGATTTGATCCCGCCCTTTTGGCAATGATTTATCATCGCTCAGTCTGGTCTAGCAATGTTAAGAAGGTCGGGATGTGTATCCTCACTGCCCACCACCCAAAATCACTCATGCTCGGTTCGGGGGAAGCTAGCTGAGCGAGACTAGGATTCCAGGAGGTGGTTTCGAGCATTAACAAAACAGTACAAGCCCGATGCCTGGTTCAGGACACTATTATATTCATGATTTTGTCGACGTGCTCGGCAAGATTCTCTACTCCGTTCCGGTTCGTAGGCTAGATCGGTCTTTTACAGCCGCTGCTGAAGACTATCGACCTGATCAATGCATCATCAAGTCGAATCCTTCAGGAAGCTCCCGATAATCAAAGATAAAAACTTGGCATACGTTCTCGACATGTCAGCTCTCTTCAGATTGCCATCCCGGTAAGGTTTGAGGGGAAGTCGGTCAGTCAATTGACTGTGGTTGAGATGTAGCTCGATCACCTGCGGTGAGGTTCGGCGAGCGATGGTGTGCATTTCATTGCTGCTACCTCAGTACTACTTGAGCTAGCTGCATTAATCACCTGCAAAAGTTAGGGTTGGTCATTATGCAGCTGTGCCCAAGACCAAGCCTTTGGCCGCTGTGTTTCACGCCCTTCAATCTCGTAGTTAATTAAATGCCCGTCTCAATGCCTGACCAAATCAACGTCCAAAATAACGCTATTCCAACAATACCGAGCAGCATCCCAGGAGCAGTCCTCGCCCCGAGTGCCTCTTCTTGAACCTGTTCCACGAACTGGCCGACGACGTTGCCTCTCGGCCAGTACTCACAAACCAGATACCACTGTCCATCGTTACACAATTTGCGCCCACAACCGACGTCAGTGGTGTTCTTCCACACGAGCTGGGTAAAATGGCCGGTATCCTCGTCGAACTCTCCCTTGTCGAAATCGTAATCATCGCGCTCGTCGCCCCACGCCTCGATGCTAAGCGTTGTGTTGGGGTACCCTTTGGCCAGGTTCTCGCCGTAGGGTCCGCCAGAGTGCTCAAAATCGCAGCTGTCGCCCGACATGTCATTGAGATAGTCGGTTGCGAAGTCGGCGAGGGTGTCGTTCCAGGCCACGTCGGACGCGTTATGCTCGTTGCGATAGAAGTTTGTGCTGTTGAGGATCGCGGATGTGAAGGTGTCTTCCGATGTCCATTCCGGCTCTGTGGTTGGGCTCGGTGGTCCTTCTGTGACTGTTACCACTGTCTGGGCCGACGTGGGCTGGGTGACGAGGAAGAGGGCGGCGATTTTAGTGAGATGCATGGCGTCAAGTAAGCGATGTCGGGTAAGTTCCAGTGGGTGGGTTTACTTGTGAAACAGTGTCCGATGAGATGAGATCTCTGTAGACGAATATTGAGACGAACAAATGAAGAAGTCCACCGACATGGTCTCATTGCCATTATAAGACAGCAAAGGAGGCACTGCTGTCAATATCTGAACATCGTGCTGATTCCTCAGTAATTTGTCAATGAGGTCTGGAAACCAGTTTTTGCTCTCTTGACCATAGTTCCTAGCCAGTCAATCGAGTTTGTCGGTGCGTGAGATGACGCATGCCAGTCTTGTTAGGGGCTTTCCAAGGCTCCCTCACTGCGAGGTGCTGGTAGTGGTCCACCTGGCAGACCGATTGACGTGTGCTCCTCAGTCCCTTGGCAGCTCACACAAGTTTCTTGGGGCGGTTCACCCGGAGCCTTTGGGCAATGATGATGGCTGCAGTACAGCGTCCGGGACCGTGCAGATCAATAACATCAGGAAGCCGATCAAGATGCTCGTGAATAGGATATCTTCATTCACTGTGCTCTCCATTTCTGGCGATTGGTTGTAAGGTGCAACCTGTGATTTGCGCTAGATGGATGCAAACTGCAGCACACTTATTTCGAGATTTTGGTCCTAAACCCGCTGCTATCCTCAACTTTGGGCAGAGGCAGGTCGGTGTGATTAGTTGAGAAACCCCAAAGGACGACCATTTCTGCCCATAATACACCTACCTACCTGAAGAATATGGGGTAGTCTCAAGCAGTCGCCGATTTGGCAAGCCGACCGCGGCTCTCAGTGTCTGGTGCGAGCAAACCAAATGGAACACCCCTCAACGCTCGGAGTCTAGTCACAATCCAGAGGCAGAAATCTTGCCCATAGGTAGAGACCCCAGCACACTGAGCCGTTATCCCGTGCCCTGCTGATTCGTCAGTGCAGCCCGGCTTGCGGCAGATGCAAGTGCGCTCAATAAGCACCCGGGCCCGTTTGGTTCGAAATACCGGGAGCCTCAACAATCTTAATTGACTACATCCCTAACGTCCTTTTTAGACTCAAAATGATCCGAGTTTGGTCTTCCGATTTGAGGTTGATCCGCTTGGCGAAATGCACTTCTTTTGATGCTTGACGAAGGCACCTCTATACTCACACAACACGTATCGTAGCGCCATGCTCCCGAGGCTGCCAAAGGAAAAAGGCAGTGGGAATGTCTATCAAATCTGTACAAATGCTATCTAATGCTCGACGTGCTATGCTCAACAGGAAACAGGCATCAAAGGATTCTACAGGGTTCTGCTGTTGGTGATGGTCTTCAGCAGCGGATGCAGCCACTTGTAGGTGCCTTCAAACGGTTCTGGCTTCGAAATGAAGTCCACAACGACCGACTTCTGCACCTTTGGCGTCACCACATATGTGATGAAGAGTTGCTGAACGAAGGCCCAAGACATGACGTACCGCGACATGAACCAATCCCATGTCGACGCCCATGCGTGCATCCTAGTCACCATGGCCGAAGCCTCCAGGTCTGCGCCCAGCAGCTCCTGTCTCTCCTCTCGGTAATCCTTGAACAAGCGCTCCAACGCCGAAAAGTCTGTCGCCTTTGTGCCCGCCCCCGTTTCTTTTTCGTTGAGCTCTGACACGAACTTTTGCAGCTTGTTGCAGACCGTGACAACGTCTTGGACGCCGTTGTTGAAGCCGAGCCCCGCGTTGGGCGTAAATTTGTGAGCGGCATCCCCAACAAGGACGATCCTGCCGTTCCAGCTCCAGTTCTTACAGATGCCCTCCTCAAGTCCTGCGCCGCCGGCGTTGAAGCGTTCCTTAAAAACGTCCTTCACCTTCAGCGTCTCTGTTACAGGCCAGTCGGCAAACCTTCCAGCGTAATCTTCAAGTTGCTCCTCAGAGAAAGCAATTCGTTCTGTTGTCGTCTCAGGCAGCTTCTCATAAAGGAAGATCCATCCGCGCTCTGTGCCGGTGATGTACATAACGGATTTATCTGTGCCCTGCGTCTCGTAGCTCTGGCCGGCCTCGGTCGGTCGCGGAAACGAGGCCCACATGCATTGGTAGTTGGTCTTGTATGGCTTCACAGCGTCCCAGGCCTCTTCTCGAGACGGGTCTTCAGCGATCGCAAGCTGACGCATCTGGCGGCGGGTTGCCGAGTGCACGCCATCAGCGCCGAGAACGACGGAACCTGAGTAAGAAGACCCATCTTCGCAGGTCACTACCACACCAGTCTCCGTAGACTTGATGCTGGCAAGTTTCTTTCCCTTTAAATAGCGCGTCTTCGCGGTTTCTGGGAGGTTGTCGTACAGGGCCTGGATGAGATGTGCTCTGTGAAACGCGAGAGGCCCTGAGCCGTGGCTGCATGAGGGGCAGAACTCGTCAGCGGGCATGGGATTCACCCAGACAGCGAAAAGACCGGCGGACAGGAGGGAACACTGACTTGTTCGTGAGGACGTCGAACACTCTGGCAGACTTGAAAACTCGTCCATCGGTGTCGAAAGCCTTGTTTTCGTACAACTTGCAGCCAATATCGGTGAGCTGTTCGAGGATGCCGAACTGGTGGAAGACGCGTAAGCTCCCTGGGCCCAGGACTAAACTCGCACCGAGGTCCTGAACGACATTCGTTCTCCGCTCGAGGACGACAAACTCGATTCCGGCGTGGTACAAGGCGTAAGCAGCGGTCAAACCGCTAGGCCCACCGCCGATGATGATGACCTTGAAGGGGTCGCTAGTCATTGTGAACGATTGGATGTGTTCAATGTTGTGTGGTTTCAAGGTGGAAAATATCAATACTTGCGAGGTCGTGGCGGATATATACCACAGGGCTCTCTTCTACGATCGGGCCCCAATTAAACCCTGGCAATCCGCCCAATGAACACGCACTGGACAGGGCGTTCACCGGGGTGCCCAGCCGTCGCGTTATGGCCAAGCTGCGTGGGACGACATTAGATCGGGTAACGGTCCAGACCATAAGCCGCTCTCCGTCCCCGACCCAATGGATGCCGCAGCAGGCTTGGGATGGGTTACAACATGGAAAGAACTCCGAAAGAGCTCAAGCTCACTGGCAGGTGTTAACGAGATGTAAGACCCGGGTTCCTTGTTCACCTCGCACTCTTGCGGTCGCCTGAAGTCCACAGGCCCATCAAAAAGATGTGCCCAGCTGGGGAATCTTACGCCGTGACAGCTTGACGAAATTATGCCTGCTGCCTGCCTTGCGGACCCCAAGCCGCCCTGCATCTCCAAAGAACTTCCGCCCGTAAAGGGGCTTTACACGCAGGGGAAAACCCACCTAGGCCCCCCAAATCCCACCTCGAAACTCCGCTGGGTTTCGACTGCGAAGCCTTCCGCGGGCGGTAATAACACGGCAGATGACAAGCGGCAGTCCACACTATCGGGTCGATCGCTGCCATCTGATTTCAAGTTAGTTTATTGGTACCAGGTACTGAGGTGCACATACACCACCAACTTCGTCATCCGATCTAGCTCCTGCATGGTTCAAGACCTTGTTGCTCACCTGGCTTCCAGAAGGTCTTCAGTGCGATTTTTGCTTTTTTGATGAATCCCGACACTGACCTTGTATGTTGACCTCGAGACGACCAAATCCTATGCAGGCTATCAAGCACCGTCGGCGTGTCACGCTTAAGTTTACTTCATCTTCCTCAAGGGGGACTTAATTAATTACACCACTCAGCTGCAACAGATCACAATCGCCACAACTCCGCAAAGCTAGCCCTAACGTGCATCGTTATGTCCAATCAGCCGTAATAGTAATTTGACATGCCTAGAAGGAGGAATCCTTTCTCCGCGCCGCATGTCATCCGAATCTTGGAATGGCTTGGTAGTAAGCCCCTGCCGCCGAGATAACTGCGTGCCCCGTCTAGACCCGACTCCACCGCAGTTCGGACGCTTTCAACCATCGCCTGAGGCGTGACTAGTATACAACTGATCCAGCTTTCTTCCAAATGAGGGCATCTAGTAGGAGAATAATGGAGGTAACTAGTTATCTGAGAATTCTCATAAGACTATAGGTAGAGTATCAGGCAGCAAAGAATCAGGATACTCACTAGACTTAGCCGTAGAAAGCTAAGAGACAAGCTCTAAAACCTTTCGGTCTTCACAAAGGATCTTAACAGTCCGCGCTTCTGCCTAAATGGTGGAACTGAATGGGATCCTGGCGACAGGGCATTGAACAGTCATCGAGTCAGCGCATAATCCCAATCTTATAACAACCTTCCCTATTGGGATGAATGGTTCGCTCTATCAGGCATCAATTCTCGAACCCTTTCCGTCAGACCGCGTCTCAAAATCGGGCACTGGCATAGTAATTCGTCATCACGCCATGATCATTCTTTAGTTTCTCGTCAATGTCACACAATGGCAATAACAGACTGGGAAGGCAAGACATACTTTGGCCTTCGCCCTGTGAAGACCGTCAGTCTCCCCACCCAGAAAGCGTTCATCAAATTGCAAACCCAGCTCAGGTCTTAGACATAAGCGCAAGGGATTGGGACTCCAGAAAAGCCCGCCAAGTTCATGTCATAGTCTAGCCAGATCCATCGCCAGCACCAAGCTGAGCACTTTCGAAGTATAAAAACAATCGTGTCCGCTGATCAAGGTAATTGAGCATTAGCCTTTGCATCTCAAAACGGTTATCGACGTAATCTCATTGCAAAAAACTGTTCTACATTCTACTTGATCTTTGCGAAATGAAGCCGCTCTTTGCGTTCACAGGTCTTCTAGCCTCTACAAGTGCGGCAGTTGACATCTTATTACCTCTTTACGTTTATCCCATCAACAACTTGGAGAAGTCTTACGATGGCACTGCTGACTGGCAAGCTGCTATCGCGGCCATTGACGCTCATCCCGATCTCACCTTCAATGTCATTATCAACCCTAACAGTGGCCCACCTTTTGCCAGCGAAGATGGCATTAAAATCGACTGGGCTCAGTGGATCGGTCAAGTCAATAGCCGACGCAACGCTGTGACCCTTGGCTACATCTCGACTCTTGGAACCGTTCAGGAGCAGCCTCGCGACATCACCATTGTCAAGCAGGGCATTGACACTTATGCAGCTTGGAACAGAACCAATGGCTGGGATGGTAACTCTTGGGATATTCACATTGACGGTGTTTTCTTCGACGAAGTTGACACCGCACCGGCTAAGCTCCAATACTATACCGACGTGTCCAACTATGCCAAATCCAAGACAGGCATTGTAATTCTCAACCCGGGTGTCACCGTCAACCCCGCCAGTTCTGCGCTATACAGTGTAGCCGATGCAATTCTGTCCATCGAGACGTGCTACACGGCTGATTCAGATGCGCCTCAGGATCGATGCCCTCGGAACACTTACACCCCATTCACACCCGCATCTTTGAGTACGCTCCCAGCCGATGCGTCCCAGAGAGCCAAATCCTCCGTGCTGGTACACGACTTCTACGATAGCTGGGAACCGTATCAGCCTGCCTCGCTGGCCACTCTCCGGGCTGACATTAACGCTATTGTCGCCAAGGACGTGCACAGTCTGTACATCACTCAGTGGGGCTATAATGAGAGTTTCACGCGGGAACCTGCCAATGTTGACACAGTCTCCAACTTGCTGGCACTGGCTCAAGGTCTCTCATCCGGTAAACCCTTGTGAGCAGCTAATGACGGCAAATCAACTGCACGTGGTTTTAGTTTGATGAAGTATGCCAGAACGCAGTGGTAGATACCAGAATACAATCTCTGTGGTTTATGTTGTATTCTACTCGTGGCCCTCTTTGGTAAATCTTGCTCAGTGCCTCTATGTGTAGCGCACAAATGTCGACATACTCGCGTTGGTCAGATCCAGGACTCTTACACTGAATGCATGCGTCTACTCCATCATTTCCAGCTTAGCCGATACCCTTTTGAAGTCCTCGGCAGCCTTGCCTTTTCTGAGCATAAAAAGCTGCGCTACACCTGCTCCATTCGGTGCCGTGAACTTTAGGCAGTCAACTGTCTGGAATCCGTACTTCTCATATATCGGCTTGGCCGTGGGCATGGCCTCCAAAAATGCCAATCTACCCTCCTCATCCGCTCTCTCGCAGCCCCATTTCAGCATGGGGGTCGCGGCGCCCTTGCCCTGGTGCTCTCTCCGGCAAATGATGAGTTCCAGATAGTAGTGTCTGACATCGCCCATGATCTCAGCATGCTTCCTTCCAATAGAACCGAAGAAATGGTTGGCAAATTCCGGGTTGCCCTCCCTGGGCCAGGCCTCAATCGGCGGCGGCGACTCAACGTTCTCTTCTTGATCTCTTGCCGGACGGACCCATTTTGCGCAGGCGATGGGCAAATCGGAGTCATCCTTGAACTCTGGGTCGGTGACGACGAGCCACTGAAACCGCGGATTGCTCATCTCTTCCACGAAAGACGTAGCCAGAAACTCGCGGCATGCTTCGGAGCTTTGAGGGAAGCAAGTTGTTGCGACTGGGTTGTCGTGGAACGCTGAGAGGTAGATGGCGGCAAGGGCCGGGCCATCAGCCGGCGTAGCCGATCGCAGATTGAGAGGCATGATTGGCGGTTGACTACGATACTAATCCACAGTGATCGTGTGGGTGGAAGAAGTAGTTCCGGTTGAAGATTGCTGCGCTGAGACCTTGCTATTCAAAGAGGTGGCAGAGATGTTGACTTGGAGGACCGTCAGTTCAATTGTCGTTCCTAGAATTGACGCACGGTTGTCCTTAGTGAAGTGGAAGCGGCGCATACAACTGCTTCTTTAGGCCTCGCTGTGGTGGGTAGTGTCGCCTCCGTCCTCGGCGATGCAGCGCGATCGAAACATTGACCGTGGAGGCTACACCAAGCCAAGCATTTTCCGAATCAAACACGTCAATCATAAACCATCAAAGATGTGCCTCGTGTAGGACAAAGCCAATGATAGAGAAAAAGGAGAAGACGGAAAGAAAACAAAACCCCAAGAATAGATGAAAAGCATGAACGTTTTTGAAACCCGAAGCACAAAGAGCAAAAGATTAACCCGTTTGCGACAGAGATGAGATTTGAACTCATGCGGCCGAAGCCATGTGATTGCGATTCGAATTCGAGTCACACCCATTAACCACTCTGGCACTCTGCCATGATTGGGTGAAGTGTGGAGAGGAAAACCGACTTTATATATCAATTCCGACAATAACCGCTGCCGGTGCGGGCTTTAACTCACCTGTCGTTTTCGGGTGATGAAACAGAAGAAGCAATTGCAACGTCTGGAGATGTCGACAAGCGCAAACTCGATCATCGGGTACTGCAATTGTGGGACATTTTCCAAATTTGCGCTGCGTTATCTCGACTCTCATCAGTAGTAATTACCACCGCTGCACAGAATCACTCCAGCAGTCCATCTATACGTCAAAATGAACACCCGACTGCCAAAGTTGCACCAGTAAGCTGCAAATAGGCAGACACCTTCCTTTAAGGGAAAAGCTATGTGGATCGTCAGGTGCATATAGCTCGGAAGCCTAAATGCAAGCTTAAGCGGCGGGCTGGTTCGGTTCAAAGGTTCCAAGCACGACATCGGCAAGCGAACCCTTCGGGTGTCCTCAACCGCGAAGGTAACAAACACGGCTGGGTGAAAGAGCATCGGGCTCTTCCACTCAATATATTAAGCTCTGTTGCACGGTCGCACATGTACGTGCCTGTGGACGAGCTCACAGAAGCAGTCTTGCGCAATCATGAGAGACCCGCGACAACAACAGAGTTTTGAAAAGGATCCAACCGTAGTTAGTCGAAATGGTCGATAAGGGAGGCTTTGGTAACATTGGGGGGTCGTATGCTGGGTCGAAGTAACCGGGGAGGCCATAGAAACCCCGCACTGCTTACAAGTATAGCTCGACTGGTTACATGGCTTCATGGACAGTGACGTTGCCACCTGTAGCATCCTTGCTCTTCACTCTGGCCGACGATAACCTGATGTACGGAACCGCTAGGTTGCTCAGACTAGGTCTAGCAAGGGAAAAAGCGGCAGCAGAGGTAACAGAGGTACCAGTCGCAAGTGAGGAGAGAAAATTGAACCGAGGAGGCGGACTTTTCGGTTTGCCTATGTCAAAAAGCTTTGCGATGGGTGGCCAATATTGCCAAGAGCTTGCGACATCTTAGTTACCTTCCTCTTTCATCTAAGCAAGCCAGGTTTATTGAATATCTTTCTGACAATAGGCGCCATCAAAGAGGGGCTCAAGTCCAGGAACTGTGGACAACCCGTTCTTGATGGCCTTATTTGAACGACATTGTCGCCATCTCTTGGCTTCTGCAGATTGTGCGCGATGATGACACTTGCTGAGGGACCTCATGCAGACGTGTTGCGACCCCGCCGGTTACTGCGTGCTGGGACTTTTGCGATGCGCAATAAATATCGCATTTCTTGGCTTGAGGCATGTTGGAGGTTACTACAAGTATATAGAACAAAGACCCTTCCTTTCAGCTCAGCGTTGAGACGTCTTCGTGAAGCCCATATTGCTCGGTAGTCTCGGCCCTTATCCCGGCTGTACCTGCATTCGATCAGTTGTAAAGATGAAAACCATGCACTTGGCTCTTGCGATTGGAGCCCTCTCGGGGGCGTCCATCGCCAGAGAGCTAGAGCCCAACGCCGAGCTCTCGGCTTGGTATGACACTGGCGCCGCCCATCAGGAGAGCATGGAACACAAGATCGTAAGTCAGTCACAGTCAGCAACATATATATACTATTGCTGACGCCGCATAGGCCCAATGGGAACAAGCCGAGGCCGAGGGCAAATTCGACTCCGCTCAATGGACCGGACGCGTCAAGGACTATATTGCCTGCAAGGACGGCAAGGTGGAGCTCGTCAAGGGCGATCCTCTTCAGACCTTCAGATGCAAGGACGTAAGTAGCGCCCTGTGCTGGGTTGATCGGAGATGAACCCCCCATTTTTCCATGTGAGGCTTTGGCTCATACCTACCAGCTTGACCTCTACGATTTCCAGCCTCATGCAGCTTTCGGTAACTCTACCGGCAGAGGCTCAGGTTCTTGGGGTTGGACGGCGCCAAATGGCAGAGAATTCTTCGCAATTGGGCAGCTGGATGGCACTGCCTTTGCGGAGATCTCCAAAAATGGCAAGCTCATCTACCTTGGCACCCTGCCATACTACTCCGAGCCGAGCAGATGGCGCGAGATTAAGACATACAAGCACTATCTCGTTGTGGGCAGCGAGGCTCCTGGCCATGGTATTCAATTTTTTGACTTGCGCAAGGTAAGGGGTTGAACACATCAGTTCCCAAGGCGAAATGGTCAGGAACTAGAATTTGAGCTAACAGAGATGAAGCTTCTCGACATTAACCCCAAGAGCCCCGTCGTCTTCTCCAACGAGAAGGACTTGACAGCGCACTGGACCGAGGCCTTGCCCCTTGGCCGCAGTCACAATGTCGTTGTCAACGAGGAAAGGGGTTACGCCGTTGCTGTCGGTGCTCAACCTCGTCGTAATCTGCCTTGTGACTCTGGTCTGCAATTCCTTGATCTTGCAGACATCACCAACCCTGCTTACTTAGGGTGTGCCGCTGGTGATGGCTACGTCCATGATGCTCAGTGTATCGTTTACCGCGGGCCCGATGTGAAGTACTGGGGACGCGATATCTGCTACGGATACAACGAAGATACTTTGACAATGTACGTTTTTCCACGGACTTTCCTGACCTCCACCGCTACCGTAATCAGGGCTGACCACCATGAAAGTTACGATGTCACCGATAAGAATACTACCAACATCATCTCTCGCACCAGTTACGAGGGTGCGACTTACACCCATCAAGGCTGGGTTTTCGACCCCAACTGGCAGGATTTCCTGGTTCTAGATGACGAGATCGATGAGCGAAACAAGACCGGTCCCGCTGCCGACGGCTTCCCAGTGACATACTTCTGGGACATCCGATCCCTGCAGAAGCCGAAGCAAAGCGGCATATTCAAGGGCACCGTCCGCAGCGTCGACCACAACCAATTCATCCACCGTGGTCTGTCTTACCAGAGCAACTATGGCGCCGGACTTCGTATTTTGGACGTCTCATCCGTCCGTTGGGACCCCACGGCTAAGCATGTGAAGGAAATCGCCTACTTTGATATCTTTCCTGAAGACGACAATGAACCAGGCGGTGGCGCCAACAACTACACTGGTACCTGGAGTCACTATCCGTACTTCAAAAGTGGATACATTGTTATCAATACCATCGAACGTGGTGTTTGGGTTGTGAAGCGATCAAACCCTTGGTGGTGGCCCTGGTGAAGCGGATCATATTGCAGCGAACACATGTAGTAATCAACCCCTTCGAAGGATTGTTGATGAAGAACAACGTTTGAACCACAGTCATTTCTCTGTATATAGTACATTAGATGCAATCCGATCGTTCATTTACGCGTCTCCCACCAATGCCGCGCCGCCGCTCCACTAATTGGTAACCCGGAAATATTTCAATTTATGTGTAGCAAAAGCTTGCTTGACTTGACACTTGACAACTGAAAAAACAGCCAGCCCATCCAGCACGAGCGTCTCAAATGATGCGAGTCTATACGGTCTCGATATAGGTCCGCTAATGCTAGCATCTGACTGAGCTTATGATTTATCAGGTCTCTCATCGTGACCAAAACCGGTCATTAGCAATCAAGCTTCGATTTGGCAATTAGACGCACGAGTTATGAGTACTAACGTATAAGAGGTTGCCCCTAGCCTCTCCTTAAATCGATGGTTAGGTGCTATGCGCTGCCGACAACTTTGGGTATATGCAATGACACCAATTAGTTAGGGGGTCATCAGATCTAACTATATTGGCGAAAGAGAGACTGAGTAAATCGAGATATATTAACAGACTGGTTCTCACACAACTTGTTAGTCTCAGACGTTTCTCCAGGCTCGGCTTGCATCGGACTGACCACGACTAATGAACTTCGTCCTTTGAAGTGAACAACGAGCGTAAAGGTTATAGAAATTACCCCCGGAGTCGCCTATGCAACCTAGGATGAGTCACGAACTTGCGCAAGACTTGAAGCAGCTTCATACCCCCGCGTAACCTATCATTTTCGCCAATGTCTGGGACCTTGCCTCCCTCAACGCCGTCTTATCCCTTAACACAACCGAGTCCAAGCCCGTCAGAGGCATCGCAACTGCATCATGGGCTATTGGAGCGACACTGGGTATCAAGGATGAGGAGCTTAGCCTGAGAAGGATATGGCTGTCGTCGCCCAAATTGCCCACGTAGTGAGAGGTGCCTGCCTACCTCTCTCCATAGATCTCCAAGACGGCTACGGTAAGCAAATTGAGAAAGTGGTAGCATCAGCGGTTAAGCTAGGGGCCGTCGGCGCCAATATTGAAGACAGCATCCCTTCGGTCGGTTTCGACAAGGAAATCAGCGGGTCACTCTATGACGCAGACACGCAGGTCGTCCCGACTTTGTAATCAAGGCCCGATGCGATGTATTCCGGCTGGAGCCATACTACGCCAGCGATGAGGAGACTGCGGTCACAGAGGCCGTGCAGCGGGGACGGGCATACCTAGAGGCTGGCGCGACGACCGTATTTTGTTGGGGCGGTGCGGGGCGGGGACTTCGGACATCAGAGGTCGAGGTTCTTGTCTGAGAGCTCGGAGGTCGGGTTGCGGTAAAGCTGGGCGGTCAGCCTGACTCGGTGTCGACAGAAGAGTTGGCTCAAATTGGAGTGGCTAGGATCAGTATTGGGCCGAGCTTGTATCTCGTGGCGATGAAGGCCATGAAGGATGCAGCGAGGAGGATCCTTTCAGGGGACAAGTTGGCAGCGTGAACACATCAAGTATATGGCACCGATGCAGCCGGGATCAAGAATGGCGAGAAACTACATTGTATTCGGATAATTTCGCACCTTGTCTCAGCAATTTAAACAGTTGAAAGACAGCTTCTTGTGTGCTGCTCCATATATGTTTTCAGATAGAGATCGAAGCAGTCTCGTCTTGTGAAATATTTACAGAATGTTTGGCCTCCAGAGGCCTTTCCCAGTCGCAATATCTACCTTAGTTGATGGCAGCGGGGGGCTGCTGGCCAGGACCAGCAATGCTTTGGGGGTGAGCGGTGAACATGCCCTCGGGGTCATACACGGTCTTGAGCTCCTGAAGCTTGGCATAGTTCTTGCCGTACAGACGCTCGCTCCACTGGTCAACAGTGAGAGCAGTATCACGGTAGTTGACGAAGCCGCGCAGAGGCACACCCTCGGCGGCCAGTTGCTTCTTGAAGGGCTCGAAGCCGTTCTGCATGTAGCTGAGGCCATCGGCAGGGAACTCGGTAAGGCCGGTCGCAAGCCGGCCCTCCCACCGAATAAGCCACAAGCTGTTGGCGTGGGCGAAGGAGGTGTCCTCGTCTGTGAGAGCCTTGGTGGGCTTTCCACCCCAGAGGTCGATGAAGCCGAACTTCGTGAGATCGGTGCGGTTGAAGGCCAGGGTTGTAAAGTTGTAAAGGGCAGTGGCGGACTCCTTGGTGAAGGGCTGGTCCTCGCGAAGGACGAGGGCCTGGAGGTAAAAGCTACGGGGAGGGAAGGTGTCAATGGGAATGTCGATGGACGGGGTGGCGACGTTCTCAACGGCCCAAAAGTCCTGGACAGTGCGCGTGAGCTGGGTGCCGTTCGGGAGCTTGGCGATGAGGGGCTCGAGGAGTTTGTCGAAGTCCTCAGGGTTGCCCCAGTAGAAGCCCGAGCCGGTGTAGGGCGGGGCCGTAAGAGACCAGCGCATGGTCAGCTCATCGGGCCACTGTCCAGTGAGATAGTGGTCTTGGATGGCGAGGAGGGCATCAACGCCTGCCCCGAGGGAGCTGTCGGTAAGGGTGATGGTGTAGTTAATGGCCTGCTGGTACGTCGGCTTCCAGGTCTTAGTGGTCAGGCTCAGGATGATACCGTAAGAGCTGCCGGCACCCTGGAGAGCCCAGAAGAGCTCAGGGTTCTTGGTGCGGGACGTCTCTACAATAGTGCCGTTGTAGAGCATGTAAGTAGCGCCGTCAAGGTAGTCCATCGGGGTTCCAAGCATGCGGGACAGCGAGCCGAAACCACCGCCGATAGAGGACCCAACGAGACCGACCATGTTGGCCCGCACGTGGGGGAAACGGGCGCCATGGGTCTTCCAAAGCCAGCTAACGACGGGGCTGACGAGGGCACCGCCGCCATAGGTGAGCAGGCCAGTGGACTCGTCGTAGCTGACTTCCTGGAAGTTGGTCATGTTGATGGTGAGACCGGCGTTGGGCAGACTGTACGAGCCATAGCAGTGGCCTCCATCGCGGGCGGCCACGAGAACTTTGGCCTCCCGGGCGCAGGCGAGGGCAGCGGCGACCTCGTCAGTGGTGCGCGGCCAGGCTACACCGGCCGGGGTGGGGGTGATGCGGCGTTGCCATGCGCGGATGTCGTTGGGGAATGACGCGTTGGTCTCGGGGAAGGACGTGATGAGGCCGGCCGTCTCGAGGCAACTCTCCAAATCTTGGGCCTGGGTGCATGAAGCAAGAGTTGCCGTCGCGAAGGCGGCGAGACTGAAAAGACGGACCATGGTCGGAATAGCGTGCAGAGAATGAAAGACTAGAGTTGGAGCCGACGAGCTAGGAGCTTATTGAGGCAGAGTCCGCCACCAATGCAATGACATGAACCTTCCCTTTATATCGATTGCCATTGCCTCCCCTAATTCCCAGCTTTCTATCATGATTTCTTGGCATCGTCTACATGTACCATCGCCGCCGGGGCACTTCACTGCAACGGATGCATCTGCACCAGTCGATCGCATCCGCCGGCAGCGTCGGACACTGGATGAACCACCACTGTGGTATTGAAAAAGGGGGGAGCTCGGCGGCCCGCATTGTGTACATTCGGGGCCCTCCGAACTGCAATCAAGCTGCAGAAACCTTTTTAGATTGTTTCCCAGCGTCATTCCAGATAGAGTTCGGCACCGACCCAGGGATGTCCCAAGCTCGCGGACTTGTATACAACAGTTTTTAGGGTCTCGAGTCATTGTTCCCCAAGGAAGTTAAGTCTTTTGAGGCTTCCGCCCACAATACGCCCATAGCAGAGGGTCGGAGAGACTAACAATTACGCATGGGTCTGGTAAGATCCTGGTAGCAAGGTCCTTTTGAGTTGCTAGAGCGGTTCAGATGTCGGCGCAGTGCCACGAAATACTGCGATGCCAAGACCGACTTCCCCCTGAGATGTATTACGGATGGGCATTGTAGGGTTACGGGATGGAGAAAATTGGAATTTGCACCAAACGGATGATGAGACCGAAATTCCAAGCGTGGTACTTCTGGACTCGTCTGTGGGCGGAGTATCTCTTAAAATTGTCCGCTTCCATCAAGGTGAGTGCCGAGACAACTCAATCATATTGAAAATTTAAGGTTTTGTAAACGAGCGGTTAGTGGGCAAGAACTTGACGTGAATATTGACAGCGGTAATAAACTCAGTGTAGTCGCTCGGGGCATGGATGTAGCTATGCTCATTGCAATGGGATAGGCTTCATCTGTCGGTTGTAATGATCCGCCAATCACAGCAGTAGGACCCACCAGTTTCCTCACTATCGGGTTGTGTAGTGTAGTGGTCATCACTCCAGATTTTGATCACTTCTAAATTCTGGTAACCCCGGTTCGAACCCGGGCACGACCTAAAATTTTACACTTTTTGTCCGATAATGCTGTCAAGTTAGCACCGATCAATCGGTCGGTCAGTTGGCTTGTGACACGATCTGAGAGTTGTTCTCCGGGCTTATATCGCTGCCGCTGGATATGTCCGTTCTGAGCTGGTCTAGAAACAATTTCCGCAACTCAAGGATGCGCAAAGTTTAAAAACTGTGCTTGTGCCTACCTTTCATGCCCCTACCACTTTTATCATATGTCTACAGATTCATCTAGCCAAGCCTTCCCTGTGCCACTTGCATAGAAATTCAAGGTTAGGCTACCTCTCCCAACGCGATTCAGAGTAGTCTACCTTCTCTTTTCCCTTCCCACAGTCGCATTATCCATATGGGCCATTGGCAGTTAACGTGTGTACTTGCTTCACAAGTCGTTCAACCAACATCACTACAGCCACGTGACTCTCAACCCCTTTCAAGATGTGATGAACCAAGAACTGATACGTTCGATCGTTGCAAGCATTCGGAGCTTCGCGTTTGTTCCTGCGACGCCGTCCGCCGGAGGATCCCTGTCTCTCTCTTGCGCACAGCCCGCCCAACATCCCTTTCGAGCGGGATGGCACACGCTTCCCGCTTGACACTCATGCATCGCATCATCACCGATAAGGTGCTGGATGATTTGCGGGCAAAACAACTCGAATCCAGCCATAGCAACGCCGACGGCCCGGAGCCGAATGTGACAGGCTGTCGATTCGGGGCAAGGCAGATTTGTGAAGGCACGGTACACTGTAACCTCACATGCAGAGTAGCGTTTGGGAATATGCACGTCTCTTGGCTATGGAAACGTACGCTGGGTTTGGAAATCACACTGCAACCCATGGGCTTTATATGTAGCTTTTTCTAATTTAAAGATAACGATATGCCATGGAGAATTATTCAGAACACGTCGGGCAGCCAGATGTACATTGTCTGGTCTTCGTCCTGTCGCAGCCGACCCCTCTATTACTGCATAGCACTTTTGCACTCAACCGTTGCCCAGTGATTGGGCTTGGATTTTTATAGTACTTCCGAGAATGACACATTTCAGGTCATCTAAGCCCAAACTACAATCTGAACTCCACATCAAGAAGATCAATTCGCCAACCTACGTCGATCGGCTTCAACATGGCCTCGGCCATGTCGGCTTAGCAACAATCGGGGGAGGAACGACACTCGTCCTTGGCGTCCTGGGATTCCTCCTCTTCCTATGGTCTGGTGAAGGTTACCAAGACGGAAAGGATGCACCGGGCCTCTGGAGATCGATCATGCTCGGCCAGCATATTACTCAAGCCATCACCTTGTCGACAGTCCTCCTGCGCATGGCGATCACTGCACAAGCCTCCATCCACACCAGCCTCATCGCAGGTGTTGTTTTGGAGAGACATGGCGTCCCTCTCTCCAGAGTCGCAGAGATGTCTATTATCCGATGTACAAACGACGGACCCTTGAGGTTGGCGTGGCTGCTCGTCACATCAGCGCGAAAGTCATGCTTACAAGCAGGACTAGTCATGCTACTCCTGCTCACCACCTTCACTATTCAGTTTTCTTCAACATTTCTGGTATCCGATTTGGACTTTGCCTCCCTCGTAGGGGATGTAAGGGATACGATTCTTAAAGTACGCATGAGTCGCGAAGTGATCTCGCTCAACCGCCAGATGAATAACTGGGTTCTCCGGCCAATAGTTTATGTCCCCTTCGGCGAGGGGCCTACAACAGCGGACTCAAAACCGAACGAGTTCGGTGTCAGCGACACAAAAGTTGTTCGCAGGACGTTTCTCCCTCTTTCGAGCGCACAACTGTCTACACTCCGCCAGTACGAAGGTGCCACATATGGCTTTGAGTCACGCTTCGTATGCATGCGCCCTTCAGTCTCGGCAGGTCTCTCAGTGCTCATGCCACCTGCACTTTTAGACACAGTGCCCTTTTACTTACAAGTACAAGGCAACTTGTCTTATGAAAATACATTCCGTGAAGCAGGTGTGCCGCTCCCACCAAACTGCGAAGGTGGAAGTTGCTTTCCTTCCAATTTCAACTGCTCGTTACCGCAGTTCCAGTTCGCCCAGGCACAAGAAAGACAGGGATTCGCAAACAGCCTGTGCATTCCAAACGGCACCAATGCGCGACCCAGCGCTCGAAACCATACCCTCTCTGATGAGCCCGTCACTGCTTACTCCCAGGTATTCCTATTCTTCAGGAACAACGGCACGCATGACCTTTGGAGAGGACCCGGTGGCCAATTTCTTAGGGGTGACTTCGGACTTCCCAACATCTCATCGATTGATGGGGAGTGGATCAAGTATGAGCGAGCAATAGACGGGCGCACACCTGAAGGCGAAAGGATCGAAAAGGGAGTGTTGAGACTAGACATGTCGATCTGTTTCCAACAACTTGCTTTCAATTACGCCAACGCCCAGCTCTCCAGTGAGAAGGACTTGAAAGTGGCACAAGTCTCATGGAACGCAGAGGGGATGACATGGAACACCAAGAGAGTCCAACAGCTTCTGGGCGTCGGAATCTATAACACAAACGCAACGAACCGTGGTATTTTTTCGGTAACCTCGACGAGCAATCCACGACACCTCAACGCGACGCAGTATCTCACAAACAAGCTGATCAACGACCTCTACAATTCTCCCCGCACCAACAACATCTCGCTTTTCTTGGACCCCCAGGGGAGTGGCATATCCCACGTCAAGCCACACGTAGAATACCAGGCCATTTTCACGGACATCCTCAACGCGACTAACCGTCCCGGTGTGGCGATGCAGTCAACGTTAACAGCCTTGTCAGGGTCCATCATCGAAGAGGCCATGCCGCAGTTCGATGTCAAGGAAAATGCGACCTTGACTTCTTCGGTACGGGTACTGACGCCTCAAAGCTTTCGAGGCCTGCTCATTGTCTTTGGTTTCGTGACGTTGAATATGGCATGTGGTCTGGCGGTGGTGCTGGTCTTCATGGTACAAAGTCAGTATTCTAGCCAAGGAAATTATTGGCAAGGTGTTGCTCAAATCGTGTCTGACGAGACGGCGTGGATCTTGGAAGGTGCAACTCGCTCGAGTGATGGACATGTTGAGGATGAATTGAAGGGTTCAGACAATTTTGTTCTTGTCTGTCGATCTACACAAAGTGGAAGGGTCCGAGCAGCTCACGCGAAATAACGATCGACGCATCATCCGCCTTCATCTTTCTCAAGTATCATTTTATGTATCCCAAGATCGGCGTTTCTTCACGGTAACTCTGTTTAAGGAATCCCCCGCTGATCGTCAAAGTTCGTCTCATCGTAATAGTGCAATCTGTTACCAGATAGCCGAACAAATCCGGACCCTCATGAAAGTGGTAGATACCCAGGTAATTAAAGTGCAGTTGCCTCGCTCAGCCGCGAAGCTTGCTCTAGCTGCTTCATTGCCTCATAAGGTGATGATTGAGACGAATCAGTTGAGCTTCATGAGAAGGTTGAGCAGGTCCACAAATAAATGGGTAGTTGTTATTAGCGTGTTAGTGTACGCGCCCGGAGTCGGTGTCAATGTCAGTGCTTGTTTTATGACATGACACACACTCACCGACCAGCAAACTCCTTCTAATCACAACCCCGCAAGAAGATAAACAACGGCCCTGGTGACACAATCTTGTCCAGCGAGTTCGATGTTCCTCGTCTCCCGCTCCTTCTCCACCTCAGGCCCCCTTTCTCGAGCCGAGTCGATTGCAAACTCGCTCTTGCAGGATCCCGTCAGTACTCCGCGGCCTTCTGTGAGTCTCAGCCATCTCTCAAACGAAGTTTTGATAGCGAGTTCACTAATTTGTGTTGATAAGGTTCCACAGCATAGTCTGGCAACAATCACACTGTGACACCTCGCCTACCTAATGTTCGAAGGCAGCTGGAGGAGCGGCTTCGAAAGCGGTACATCATAGTCATTGGAGGCAGAAAAGGTTAGGGGCGGAATCAAATCAAGAACAAATACCAACTTGTACCAGTTGCTAAGAGGGTGGTGGCCAGGTCCCTGTTTGGATTAAACGCTTAAAGCGTAAAGTAAATGCGTTTTTGCTCTCAGGGGTGGAGTTAAGAGTACAATGTAGGCATTCGGTCTCACCCAGCAACTGGGTTGACTCGACCCGACTATACTGCGCACTAATGTAACCTTGTCGATGTCAGTGTAACGGTGACGGAGCCTTGAGTGATAGGTGTTAGTTTTGACAGCATAGCCTCTTCAATAGTGGATCTGATTAATATGAGCACTTGGGCTACCATCTTTGGCATCGGCGGCTTTGTTGTCAGCTATAGTGACGTCATCAGTTGTGGGAAATGAGCCATAATCGGGCTCTCTGGTCATTTTTGGTTAAATCAATTCTAAATTTACTTATTCTTTGCTACAAAAAAGGATGCATGATCGCCCTCTACAGAATGGCTTCTTCCAGGTAGTAGCGAACAGTGCCTTTCTTTCTGACAAGGAGTTGGTTCTGATGTTGATCTTCCTAGTGTAAGGGCCATCTTACAAGATCATGCTATTAATGCTATGGTCCTTAGCAGTAAGTTTAACACTCACGTTCTAAGTGTTTCCTTTACTGACTGTCTAAAAATCATATCAATGCCTTCCACAAGGCACAGTCCTCCAGGACGAAACAGGCGATTCACTTAATGGTGATCTCTACTTCGAAGACAAGACCGGAAGGTGGACTGGTGGGCTATCCGCCACTATTGCTTTAACATCGCATCTTGATTTCGCGTCAAACTCTGACGTGCTTGATAGCATGTATGCTATCATAGCATGTACCTGTCTTGCAAACAACACCGGTGCTAGCGACAGGGCAGATTACAGAACACAGGTGGAACATGTTGCCAATCACCGCGATCGCAGGACAGCTAGCCAAGAACTCATGGTCCTTAACAGCGGTACACTTCTAGTCACCATCCTGATGCACTCACTCTCTCACGGAACAGTTACGCTGGTGTCCGCGGATCCGTTCGACCAATGGATGGGGCAGGACATTCTGCGCCCATAGCGACTTTTTCGTTTGTTCTCATGTACCTTAGCTAAGCAGGGCCTGATCAGGGGTATTGATATCCCATCTACTAGTCTGATAAGCCCAACAACAACAATTGACAATGCGTCTTCCAGCAATTTCTAGGGCATCTTTGACTTGCCAACGCCTTGCCTTATGAGCCTCACAGTATGTGATACCTCCTTTCTACTGTCGAAAGTGATAAACATAGGAGCTTGGGAGCCTTTTACCTCTTTTTGCTGCTATTCTAGGCTATGAGATGGGCTAATCGGCCCGATCAGCTTTGATCAGATCCTCTGAGTAGTTAGCGACAAATTGAGGAACCTGTGTTTGCTTTTGGGGTTGTGGTGTTTGTGTTATCACCGCACCGCACTTCCAAGGTACCCAAAACCCTACACACTTTCATCATCCTCTCATTGATCCGCGACATCTTTCCCATCCTGCTGATAGACTGCTCTACGCGGACGCTCTAAAGTGTGATCGAAAGATTATTGCGGCATAAGAATTCCAAGCGATGGAAGCAGTATAAGGTTGCACCTGGAGTCGAGATCACGGACAATGCTTCACTAGGCACATATGCTGGTACTGGTGGTCTCTCTACTGTTTGACAGCCTGCGGGCACTTATGCCATGATGCCCCTCGGGCTTGATGGTGCGGTAGATTCACAATTTAGGTTTTATGGGGTCAGCGACTTACGCGTTGTCGATGCTTCCATTGCTCCCATGTTGCCAGCAGCACATGTATGAGGTACTGCGTATTCTACTGCTGAAAAGAGGGGTACACTGTTTGCGCTTATAGACGACAGCATGGTATTAATCGCTAACCTGTTCTATAGACAGCAGACATGACTAATTCTGGTGTTTGAGTTAGTTTTTGTTCTTGTTGTCGCTACCAGTTGCGTAAAAATACTAAAGGCACGATCTGTATCGCTACTGCTATCAAGGCGAAGGAAGTAAGGTACTCATAGAGCTCAATGGATTGGAACATTCGCACGATTCCATGAAGCACCAGCCGATTTCAACAACACGAATCCGAAAGCATCGTGAATTGCAAGTTGTGGTCAAAGATTAGCATTGATCCGGCGGCACCTGAGCATCAAGGTGGTGTTACTTCATGTCGATTCATTAGCTAGTCCCTTTTCGGTTTGGAGTGGAGGGAGGGATCCAAGTATAACAAGGGTAGCTTCTTCTGCCATACCCTCACCAGAACGTTTACAATGCCCAAGCTTCACCCAACTTGATGGCTCGAGATACAAAACAGCGCATAGATCTTGGCGAGCAGCTTATCAACGCGAGGGGCCACGGTGGCGGCATTTACTACGCTCCATTGTGTCTTGATGACAGGGTGATATCGTTATTTAGGTGATGTTAATTATTAGTCTGTAGTTTGTGGTTGCTCGTTATTGAGACAGCCATGGATGCGAGAGAGGCTCGTGCTGTCGACACGCCATCGATGTTTCCAATCACCAACTGCAAATCACATAGCTATTGCAACTAGACTGAAGTTTGGAAAGGTAACTTAGACTACTCATCGAGTGGCTCGATATTTCGGAAATGCATACACCACTGGGTGCGTGCGGCTGAACTCCACAACTGCCACCATCACCAAGTGGCTTGAGTATTGACACTCTGACAGCTCGTTTAGACTATCCCTGCTGTCCTGGCATGGATCGTTGAGGGATTTGTCTTGAGTAGTGAGCCCCCTTGGATTGTTTGCTTCACAAATTCAATAGGCTTGTATTCCGTACAGTTACATCCCTTGCTGCTGAAAGCTAAAATGTCTCATTATTTGCAAGACATCTCAAGTCAGCCCCTCCAGCTTTGAGCGACGGAATTATAAGGGCCAAGACTTTAAAAGCAGATCGTCGTGCTGCTTCTTTTCTCATGCTACAAGCCTTTACATAAAAATTCAACACCATCACCGCTCATCCTACAGTCATTGTTAACCAACTATCTAGCACCATGAAGACCTCCATTGTTCTCAGCGCCGTTCTCGGACTTCCCTTCCTCGCCTCAGCTGCCATCTGCAATAATAATTGCGGCCGTGCAGTTGCTGGCACTGCTAGACGAGACCCGCCTCTGACTGCGCGTCGGTCTCAATGTGAAGCGCTCGTCTCATCCACTGTCACAGTTAACCCCGGGTTGGTTCAGCCCAGCCCACATTCTGTATTGAGTCAGAATGCTGACACTTCATATAGGGCTGCAACCGCCACTGTCGGCCCCGTCAACCCAAGGAATGTCCACATGCCCCGCCAGGCCGGCTCGGCACCCGTACTTACCGGTACTGTGCCGGCTTACGCAAGCGCATGCGCTGACATCACGGCGTATTGGTCCGCGTGCCAGTGTATTTCGGGGGTTGTAGCTACTACCCGCACCATAACGTCGACTACCACCATCATAGACAGCGTGAGCAGCTCAACGATCATCACTACAAGCCCCTTCTCTACTCCAACGTCCTCGAATACCACTTCGACAGGATCATCTTCCTCCACCCTTACCTTCACAAACACGACATCCAGCGTCAGTACTGGAAGTACCTGCACACCGACACCGATACTCCCCAATCCTACTCCGCTTATCACTAGTGGAGACGACGAATCTACGAGCACCACTCTCCCCTTTCCCATAGGCGTTTTCGGCTCCTTTGACACGAACGTATATGTTAGCATCAACGGTCGTGTGTCTCTCAACCCCGAGACAAGGCAATACACCAATGCCCCGCTGCCTGATACGCAGATTCCTAGCATCTCCGTACTGGCATTTTATGACGACCTCATCATCCAGCCGGGTACGAGCCAGGGAGTCGCCTACCAAGTCTTTGGCTCCGACAATGGAAGCCGCACCGTCATCTTCGAGTGGGTTGCGGCTCATTATGAATTTGCAAATCAGTTTTACCACTTCACATCCACTTTCGAGGAAGCCCTGCCCGGAATAGTTACCTTCAGATACTACACCACGAGGGATAAGGGCAGTAACGCCACGGTTGGTGCTCAAAATCTTGTGGGATCTCAGTCTTTCGTGCAGTATTCGTTCAACTCGCCGGGATCTATCCAAGATAGAACTTTTGTTCGGCTGGATACAACTGGGACTGGCACATTCACCACTGGTGACTTTAATACATCCCAGTGCTAAAGAAGAGGAAAGAAAACTGGTGGCAAAAATCGCGTATTATAGTACCCCTGGCCCTGGGCTATTCTTTACAGACTCTTGGGATATTCGGATCACCATGGGTGAAGTACGGCACGTGGTATCCACGTGACGTACTTCGGGGTGGCCAATGAGATCACACGGATTCTCCAGCGGCTCTGAGATATCCTCTTAACCACCCAGCCTAACTTTCACTTCTATACTTCAACATAACAACAAGAATAACAGTAATTATTACTACTTTGACGGTAACTGTTGCTATCGCTAGATACTTAAGTATCCCTTTTTCTACTTTTTTCTACCTGTGAATCTAACACAGACGAAAGTAAAGCTAGTCAATTCTACAACAACAAACGTTGAAGCCTCTATTGTGTTGCAAACTAGTGAGTGCTCGTTTTAGACTGCTCGAGCTCTGGTATATTTCCCGTGCCCTTGCAGTCATCGATGCCTAGCTCCATCTTAAATACCAACCCGTAAGCCACAAGTACCGCAGCACTCCCCTCAGTTTGAATGAATAGTAGATGTCTGTACGATGAAGAGCCTCTCTGAATTTTGGTACTTTTCTTACCGAAAGGAACTCACATTTGACGACCCATATGACGATAATGAAGACTTCGGCGGCGATACCGTTGACACTGGTACCCCGTTCGGTTTGGAAGAACAGCAGCCAAGTTAAGTTCGATATAGAACCGGTGCGAACCATCACAATACCACAAGGGCAATGGTGACCGGATAGTGCGTAAACGATTCATAGGTTCGTATTGTTAATTCTATTGATCATGCATTGTTTGGTCAACGATCTCATCGCTGATTGATTCATCTCAACACCTAGAGCTCAGCGTCCCAGCATCAGGGCCACCGTCAACTCATGTCTAGAGCGTAAGGAGGAAATCTCCGCATCAGTCCGTAACGCCAGAGGAAGGAAGACTTCTAGCAAGCACAGGCCCTATCCAATGTTCGAAACAACCACCAAACCGGCCCAGTGCGTCTCAAGGATGGTAGACTTAAGGGTGAGGTATTCGACCTGAAAATTAAACTTTCCTCTGCGAGTTGCGGCACTCTTACGCCAGTAGGGCTCTTATCGTTGGCAAACCCACATCTCGACGTCATGAAGACGAACCCAATTATGTAACTCCACCACAGAACATTCTTTTCGCCTTCATAATAGCGAAACCTGCAGGTTCTGCACATATGATTCAGATCTGATATTTATAACGGATCGCAGCTAGGAAGGGTGGCCGAGTTGGTTATGGCGCCAGGTTAAGGTTAACTTAACATCGCTTCCTGGTGGGGCAGCCCGCGCGAGTTCGAGTCTCGTCCCTTTCAATTCGCAGTTCTTTTTCTTCTCAGGATCTTCTTGAATATCGACTTTTTAGCTTGTGTGTAAGCAGACTCAGATACCTGATCTTTTTCTCCCGGATTATGTAAGACATGGCAGCCGGATGAAGTTAGAGAGAAACGAGTGAGTGGAAGGTCCCGGCGATATATACAACCAACGTGTTGTCTCCTTTCTCGCCTGCAGTCCGGCGAAGACAAAACCGGGACATGCGTCGATAGAATGCCGAGTCAACTGAGGACAATTTCAGTGCTGTGATTCTACGTCTTCTCGCCACGTTGAGCGACAACACTGCCACAGTCACTCTGTATACATAGTAGAACCAAAAAGGCTGTGTGACCCACCCTATGTCAGATTCGTGCGGCACAACTCATCTCTCATTCGACGGGATAAGGTATCTGCAGTTGAACCTAATCCCCGGCCCAATAATCTCTCGCAGCGCCTTTTAAACGAAATTACCAACTCATAAAGAAGCGACTGAGCAGGTGAGAGGGAAACTTTTCATGTCAAGGGCTTGGCAATCTCACATTCAGGAGTATACTGACAGGGCACTCTCGGGTATCGAGGAGGGCCAGACCACCAACGCCGGGCAACTTCACAGCCAGGAAGAGCTGTCAGACTTGACCGTTTTGACCCACCACTGTGACCATTTACCCAGTGGAAGAGGATCACAGTGCATCATCTCTCCAATCAGCGCATTCTTGTCTTCTCTTTCTCGTAGGCAGCAGGGGGCAGAGCACGAGGCCTCCATGCTTCACACGGGCGGATCGAAGCTCTGAATCGGTAGCGGGCCGGAAGTCTATTCACCTCGTAGAACCAGACCTTTTCAAGGGATAAGCACAAGCCTCATCATAAATGTGCGCACTCGCTCTGCTTTAGGGAATGGGGCGCCGCGCGTCACCGTTGTTCTCTGAGCCTGTGCCGACATAGGCCATCAAAGGAGCACATAACCACGCACTCCTGAGTCTCAGGCCGGCATGATGTTTCCGGCGCTCGCCTTCCTCCTCGCAGCCGTCGTGGCTCCCGCTCCGGTCGCGGCCCAATCGCCGTCCACGACCACGGAGAAGTCGACCGTGTGGATGCCGCCGCGCTCCACGCGCGTCGGCGAGAACATTTACGCATCCGTCATCACGGCAGCGCCGTCCTCAACCGAATTTTTCCTGGCTTGCACGTCCGTATGGCAGTCAGCGTCGTCGTGCTTGCAGTTCAGTGGCGTCACGCTGACGTACGGCAACAACACGATGAAGATTGAGTTCAAGTAGGCTCTTCGGTCCAGGGATATACCCCTTCACCAAACACATATCATGGGAATGGGCATGTCTGTAGATCATGACTAATATGGTTGCAGATCTGACTCTTATAACTGCAAACGCGGCGATTCGGCGACGTGCTCCATCAGCGCCTCTAACACGGCCAACGCGCAGTCCGTGCTCGCCAGCTCCGAATCGGCGGCGTGGTTCACGGCCATCACCATCGTCGACGGCCATGACAAACTCAAGAGTGCCAAGAGCCAGACTTCGCAGACAGCGACCTCAACCAGCCCCGCATCAGCAGCGACAACGTCCGCAGGTAGCGATGGCATCTGCAAGCGCGCGACCAAGGGTGGCAGCGGAGGCAGTGGCGACTCTGGCGGCAGTAGTGGCGGGACGAAGCCCAAGAACAACGATGCCGACGGGTGTTCTGCTGCGAGTGGTGGGTTTGGCGGGTTGCCGTTGGTGATGGCGGCTGCTGCGGCGGTGGTTGGCGGTTTGGCGACGCTATTTTTGTAATTTTGGCCTAAGGTTCACATGTGATGAGATTATGATTCATATGTCCTGTCTGTCTTTGACATAGTGCATCAGAGGAAGAAATGGTTGGGGAATCGGCAAGCGATAGGATAACGTAAGAGACCATGAAAATAGCATCGCGCTGCTATTGATGGGGCTTCCTCCTGATAATTTCTATGCACGTACACCCTGACTTTGAACTCATAAGGGAGTTCGTCGCTTCTTTCGAGGCTATATCCGGTTCTTGTTGCTGTCCCGGACCAAACCGGCGTCTTTCAACGGCTGTTATTGGCATGGTTGGCACAAAAGCGAAAGTGAATACAGCAGAGATTCTCTCCCTTTTCAGCCAGAACGTTCAACCTCGCCGAAACTGCCCAGGGATTTACAACCCATCAAACAATAATGAGACACATATGACAATCCGGGACATGGTCCCAAAAATACGTGCCGTCCCCGCAGCGCTTAAACTTGAAGGGGATCCTCTAAGAGACTGGGGGTGATGAGGTCTGTTTCAGAGCCCCTAGACGAGGTTGGCCAAGCTCAGTGTCCAGGGGTGCTAGCGGCAACTAAGCACCTACTGTAGCGTCTCTACGTTGTGCTTATTTTCTTAGCGTGTTGTCTTCCCGAAAGTCTGTTCCTGAAAGCAGCCAGTGTCTCTTGACTCGGCGGCTAAACCGTCATTGACAGCTCGGTGATGGCGGGCGTCATCGGACAGATTGTTCGGAAGGCAAGTTTATTTTTGTTCCTCGGAGAACTATGTAGCCGGTCGTCTTCGGGAGGATTGTTTCCGTCCAAACACCGAAATGAGGAGTTAATGCCATACCCAGTTGCTGCCTCATGATGAGAAACTCAAGAGTCAAGTGACACTTGTCAGAGCTGACGTCAAAAAAAGTTTCGCGATACGGACGAAAAGAGATGAGACGATTTCGCAACTGAAAGAACTTTGGTAAAGAGAGGCAAGACAATGACAAACAGGCCGCAAGATTGGTGGATTTTGGTTGCGGTGTTTGGGATCACCAAGGGATCACCGAATCAGAAAATCCAGAACCATAGTTGGAGTCACATCATTGTCTCCATCAACAGTGCATCAGTCCATTACAGTGTACGAAAGTCCTTCGCCATTGGCATCTTTCTCCTAGAAAAAGAGGCATGACTGAGGTGGGCACGGGCAAAGCTGATGCCGGTCCAAAATTCCCCTCTCCCACGTCTGAAGGTTAAGCTTGGCAGTAAGATGCAGGGGTTCGTGAAACCCCCTTGGAATGGTGGTGGGGAATGAAAAGCCTCTCGGAGCATTTCCGTCAACGCCATTGTTGTCGCTGCCCCCAGTCATTGGCTTCCGCGAGTCTGTAAGGTATATACAATGGATCCCGCCTTGGGGTCACAGAGTCCGATGAAGAGTCGAGCATGGAGGGACCCGGAACCCTGGTTCACCACAACATTGACAGGAGAACCATCTTGATTTCGGGAGACAAGCTGGACTGGTTACGCTAACCAGCATGCGGTCTGCCCCCGTCCAACCTCCTCCGTCTCAACTCTGGCCCCATCTTGTCCCCTTCTCATCAGTTGTTCACGTTTTCGCCCCCCTCACCAGTTTTCGCAACCTCCGCCCCCCTTCCAACGCCTCCACGGAGCCTCTCGAGCCTCAAAATCGTAACGACAACCGCCCAGTCAGGGCCCTCCCTGTCGCCCTCGGTAGATCCGGTCGTGGGCTGGCTTCCCGATCTGGCCTTGCATCCGCAGCCGCAACGTCTTGGCAGCTTCATCCCACCCATGCGTTGCGAACTTCAGACTGGACCTCCTGCCCTTCGAAGGCAAGACAAGTTGTGCAGGGCTGTATCATGGGGTCCAAAATCGAGAAGTTCGCGACACCAACGTCTCAATTGTTCGGCTCGAGCCCATGTCATCCCATGTTGGCGCGCCGGCGGTATGCAACATGACTGGTCTGGTCTGGTCTGGTCTGAAATGCGTTCGGCCGTCCTGACGACTGTGCGTCAGCGACAACTGGGCACTTGGGGGCCCAGGGGCAAAGAATGAGGCAGCATCACGAAAACGAAGAAACAGGGGCAGACATCTGGTACTGACGTGGAGACCGCAAACATCCAACGCTGCAACGCAATAGCATCAGCCCGGCTATTGCGAACGGGTTGTCAGATCGTCCGAAATAGTCTATAAAGATCACCTCGATCTGCCTCTTGGTTCCGAATCTTCTTTCCTCTCCTTATCACGCTTACAATCATTACATCTTATTCTTTTCTTCTCTTCCACAAGCAGCTGTGCTGTCTTCTATCTCCTCCAAAGCAACTTGATCATTCTTTCGATTCGTCCGGGTCAGTGTCCCTCATTTCGTGTCAACGTCATCGACTACTTTTTTACGCCTTAAACAACCAATCCTCCCCAATCATCAACATGAAGTTCTCCCTCATTGCTGTTGGCTTCGCTGCCCTCGCCGCCGCCGCTCCTCTCAGCACCCGCCAAAACAACGTCTTCTCCACCCAGACTTTCAACGACCTCTCCATCAGCGGCGGCACCGCCGGCAACGCGGAGCAGGAGGCTCTTGACAAGCTCGCCGGTCTCCCCACCGACCTGACCCAGGTCAGCAAGGCCGACCTCGACTTCCTCAACAGCGTCAACCAGATCGCCAACGACGCCGAGAAGGAGGCCTTCAACCCCGCCATTGAGGCTGCCACCGGCGAGGAGGCCGACGCTCTTCAGGTTCGTCCTACCCATGCCACCTTGACTCTTTGAACCACAGCGGTTAGCTAACTCGTTTCAAACAGCGTGGCAAGATCAAGAACAAGGTCCTCAAGCTCACCGCCACCATGATGAAGCTGCAGGCTCAGCAGGCCCAGGGCGAGGACGTCGCTGCCAAGATGGCCGAGGAGCAGAAGAAGCTCGATAACAACATCGCCCAGGATGTCGCCGAGGCTGGCAACGAGTCGACCGCCCTCGACTTTGAGGCTTCCACCGCATAATTGTCTTTCGAGACATAATAAACGCGATGGAGGGCAATGGGGATGAAACCCCAAGACTCCTGAGTAGGAAAGGTTCAATGAGGGGGAAAGGTCGATGATCATGAGAAACTTACGAGAAGAGAAGGCGCTGTGTGCCGGCTCGGATGATCCGATCAAGTGCTGGCCATTTTAATTATTGGGGATGTATGAGTACAAATTAGTACACTCTAATAGTTTAAGAGATAAAAGAGAAAAACCTTTCAAAAATTCCCTTGCATTATGTTATCTTCTTTGCCGTGCTGTGTCCATGTTAGGTGAAGCTTATAACGTATTACGAATGGTTCATTTACTCAATTATCCAGATAATTTTGAAGCGCGCTCCCTGCTGAGCAACGATCGGCTTCCTGGAATAGGAGATCTGGCATAGATTTATACCGTGCCAGACATGGAAACGATCAAGACTGGCGAGATTGAGAAATTGATCAGGCTTGTTTTGAACTTTACGGCGCCAATATGGGCTACGTTTGACATCCATGTCAGGGTCTCATGGGAGATATTTTATGCTGTCAAGTGAGTTACATCATCCTCTCTATGCTTTCTTCTCTTGCATGGCTGTCCATCTAGCCTTCAAAACATGGACAGAGCTCTTCGGCTTCCGGTCCCGTGTAAAGACACCCTTCTTGTTGCCATCCACTCGGGTAATGCTCGACGTGGTCTGGAAATCCGCAAAGTTCCATACGTGCTCACCAACGACTCCATCAACCCGATCAAACACGCGATGGAACATGTCCAAAAACCTCCCCTGGTACTCTTCACTCCATGGCACGTCGCATACGGCATGCAGCCCAGCCACCGCCTCGGCGCCGTACTCCGTCATGATGATGGGCTTGCCGTATTTGGCCTGCCATCCCAACAAGTCCTTCTCCAATATCCGCTCAGCCTCTTCCAAGTCGCCCGTCTGCGAATACCACCCGTAATACCGGTTCAGACAGATGACATCGAATAAGTCCGTGACGCGGTCCGACTCCGACGTGGCAAACCCCATATTTGCAAAGCACACTGGTCTTGTCGAATCCAACTCGCGCGTCAATGAGATCAAAGGCCCAAGATACTCCCTCGCCCCCGGCTCAGCCGACGCCGGCTCGTTCGTAACAGTCCACATCACCACCGACGGATGATTCTTATCGCGCGCCACGAGCTCGCGGATCGCCTGCGCGTGCGCTGACTGTGTCTTTTCATTGCACGCCTCGGGCGCGAACGTCGGCGGCGCCTTGAGACCGAAGACGCCAGCGATGATACCGAGGTTGATGCCCACCGCGGGCGTCTCGTTGATGACGACGATGCCGTGCCGGTCAGCGTACTCGAGGAACTCCTCGGCGTATGGGTAGTGCGAGGTCCGGAAGGAGTTGGCGCCCATCCACTTCATGAGGTGGAAGTCGTGGATCATGTAGGCCGGATCGAAGCCCTTGCCGCGGATGGGCGCGTCTTCGTGCTTGCCGAAGCCCGTGAAGTAGAATGGCTTGCCGTTGATGAGAAATCGGTTGCCTTTCACCTCGATTGTGCGCACGCCGAAAGACAGCTCGTATGTGTCCACGACGTTGTCTGCGCCGGCATCTGATAGGATCTCGACGCGGAGCTGATAGAGGTACGCCGCTCCGGGTTGCCACAAGTGGGCCGCGTTGATAGTTACTTGGTCCTTGATTCCATTTGCCTGGGCGACGGTGGCGCCCTCCTCATCGAAGATTGATATCATGATCTTGTCGTCGCTCACCAGTTGCGACGTCTGGATCTCATAGTTCACCTTGCCAGCTCCATCATCAGAGACTGATGTGACAACTGTGATGTCGCCGATCGAGACGGAGGGTTTTGCATATAACCACACAGAGCGCGCCAACCCGGCATAGTTGAAGAAATCGTGCTGGTAGTTCTGTTTCCGTTTGCCGTTGGCCAAAGTCTCAATCTTTCCCGGCGGGATAGTCTCCCAGCTGAGCTCGTTGCTGACAGCCACCGTGAGTCTGAATCGCTCCCCCGGACTAATTACATCAGTAATATCGGCTTCAAACGGGGTGTAGCCACCAGCATGGTCGGCAACAAGCCTGTCGTTGGCGTAGACACGTCCGCGATGCGTTGCAGCATCAAATCGCAAGAAGTATCGCTGGCCCGTAGACCAGCTCCGTGGTATTGTGACTTGGCGCTGGTAATAGACCCATCCGACGTGGCTGCGGATCTTGTCATCCGCGAATATGTCGTTGTAGCTAGCGGGCACGGGCACTTGGAGATTCGGCGGCAGAGATTTGGCCCATGGTGCGTCTACTTCGATGTCGGTAGAGGATGCGATAGCGAAATTCCAGATACCGTCAAGAGAGACAAGCTCTCGGGTGGTGTTGGCTTGCGGCTTGAGCATTGTTGTGGTTGCTTCTTGATCGATCACTAGCTGGCGCGATCAAAGTTCAAAAAGGCAATTGTATGTAAAAACCCCTGCGCGCAATCGATAGCCTCGGTTGTATTCAGTAGCCTTCGGGATTTCCGAGTCGTCGGTGGTGAAACACGTAATCCGTCCAGAGAGTTTTAAACACCCACCGGTCCACAGAACAAAAGTGAGTGGTTTGTTCGTTGCGTCCAGATGCGGGTCGAACAGTTGAGGGCGCGTTCATTGCCGCGCAGTACTGCCGTCCTCCAGCGTGGGATTGTCCTCCACTCCGGATGCCCACCTCGGCTGCCACTTCTCTTCCGGCGTTGTTTGCTTGGCCCTGGAGATAAGATGCCAATCAGAGGCTGCCAGGCAACATGAGTGGAAATGGTCTAAGCGGGTGAATGGGTTGCCAAGGAATAATCCAGGTCAAGACGTTTAGGGGGCTCTGGAATGCTCCGAGCTGGGGTTTGTGGGGGAGAGTGGGGGACCGAATTCGACAGGGCAAACTCCAACGAGAAAACGCGGGGAAGTATCTGGGGAGCATGAAAGGTAATCTGGTAATCTGGGGTTGCAAGTTCGTTCAAGATAAGCTGTTCTCTGCTGGATTAGTGTGCGTCAGGATAAAGGTCCCTAATATCCAACTGATTTAAAGGTTCCAAACCGTATTCACTCAAGCTTTCGGGAAAGCACAGGCAGCATCTTCAATAACCTTCTCCCTCCTTACCAACCCTGGATACTGCTTGTCAGAGCCTTGTTGTGGCCGAGATGACACGCCAGCAGCAGTCGAAGCCGTCGGTTGAAGCTATTGAGCACATTGGACAAGATGTCGATTTTCAAGAAAACGCTCCGGTCGAGCGCCCTTGGCAGTCACTCCGGGCACACCCAAAGATTGTTCTCTACGCCATCTTAGCAAACATCGGTCCGCTCATGTTTGGCTATGACTTGGTCATCGTCGGTGCCATCTCGGCTCTTCCCAAGTTTCGGTAGGTTGATACCGCAAAAGACGCACCAAGTCGATGTTGGGTATTCTGACCACCAGACCAACAGACAGGACTTTGGTCAAAGCGTCGGCCCTACATACATTCTTCCTGCTCTTTGGCTCGGACTGTGGAACGGCCTCGTGCAAGCCGGCGCCGCGGGAGGCTCTGTCGGTGCCGGTTGGTTCCAGGACCGCTTCGGCCGCCGCGCAACGTTCTTCGTCGGCGGCATGCTGGGCCTCGTTGGTACGGCAGCGTCGTACACCTCGAGCATGCCAGACAGCGTGATGGACAGAAGGGGTCTCTTCCTGTTGGCCAAAATTGTCATCGGAATGGGCTGCGGCGTTCTCATGTCTGCTTGTCAAACGTACATCTCCGAGATCGCGCCCAAGAACCTTCGCGGAGTCGTTCTTGGGTTCTACGCTTTCAACGTCGTAGGTCGACACCGACTCCGTTTCGATGTCACCCTTCAATCGTGAACAAGACTCACGGCTGACGTCTACACCGCCAGTCCCTAGGTCACTTGATGGCGGTCGCCATCGTCTTCACCCAGTCGAGCGGTCAAACAGCCGCATCGTACCAAGTGCCCTTCGCCACGCAGTGGGCGTTCGGAGGCGTGGCCGTCATAGCGGCGTTCCTGCTCCCCGAGAGCCCCGTATGGCTGATCGCCCGAGACCACGTCGAAAAAGCTGAGAAGTCGCTGCAGAGACTAGGGACCGGCGGCGGCCATAACATGCTCCAGCGGATCCGGACGACGTTGACGCACGAAGAGGACGGGTCTCAAGGCCCGCCTACCTTTCGCGAGTGTTTCCAGGGCGTCAACTTCCGCCGGACACGCATAATTGTCTGGCTCAACATACTGCAGCAGTTTGTCGGCATGGCACTGCTGACGAATGGCGCCTACTTCCTCATCATGGCCGGAATGTCTGCGCGATATTCTCTGATGGTCAACCTGATTGGTGTTGCGTCCAACATGGTGGCAAACGCGATCTCATGGTACACGGTACCGCGGTTCGGCAGACGGACCATGATTCTCATCAGTATTGTCCTTGATTGTATGGCGTGGCTGTCGATGGGCATCGCCGCCTGCTTTGGATCTGCTGCAGCGCAATGGTGAGGAGTACCGTCTGAAGCTCAAAGGGAAGATTCACGCTAACCATCAATCTCGGAACAGGTATGTCGGTGTCGCACTACTTCTCTTTGGCTTCTTCAACAGCTTCGGCGTGGCCAGTGCGGTCCCCGTCATCGCTTCAGAGATATCCCGTGTCCGCCTCCGTTCCAAAGCCGGTGGCATTGGTGTCGCCGCCCAGTCCGTTGGCAACTGGGCCTTCAGCTTCTTTACACCGTACATGTACAACACGGACGAGGCCAACTGGGGGGGGAAGATCGGCTTCTTCTTCGCCGGGCTCAGCGTTTTCGCATTCGCTGTTACTTGGTACGAGGTCCCCGAGACGATGGGAAGGACGCATGCCGACCTCGACTACCTGTTTGAATCTAAGATCAAGTCGTGGAAATTTGCCAAGGCTTCGGTACCGGACACACAGGCCACGGAGGATGACTTGAAGGGACTCGGTGGGGAAAAGTTCTGAGTTCCTTATGGCTTCACGATGCGATACAGTTGTGAACTAGCGGTTAATTAGCTGAGGTTTGTCGAGCGCAAGAATTGAGGCTGCTTAGAAACTGCGCACAAGATCCATTAGCGACGTTTACAACATTTTTTTTTCTAGTAAGTGCAACAGGGTTTACAATTTCCTTGTTCGAATAATTAATATTGGGAACTGTCAACTTCCTCAGCGCAATGCCACTCAATTGCCAATGGCGAAGCTGTGAATAACAAAAGTCAAAACAACAGCAACACCCAGAGCCCTGTGGTTTCGGATAGCCCCGACAGCTCCATCCACCAACATCGCCCTGCCGAATGGGTTTCCTCGTCTGGATGAACCCAGTCCCGACTGTGTGTCCACCTGTCGTGAGCTCCTCGTTGAGTCTTTGCCGTGTGTGATGGGTCCCAAGTCCGTGCATCGTGCATGGCCATATCCACTTACACGTAAGTTGAAACCGCAGGTCTTGAGGCCCGTAGCCCAGGCAGGGTTGAGAGGTTTTTTTTTTGTTTTTTTTCCCCCTTTTTTTCCACGCAAAGCAGGAGAAACCCACTGGAAACCCACTCAAAAACACACCAGAACCTGCTCCAAGATTCCCTGACTTTGATAAAGTGTCCGGAAGTCCCCGGAATCCAACAACATCCTCTCAGCTCGATAAGAGCTCATCCCCGATGGCACAATTGGCTAGCGCGTCAGACTGTTAATCTGGAGGTTGGTGGTTCGAGCCCACCTCGGGGAGAACAAGTGGTTAAATCCCACCGAGGAATCATCTTTTTATCTTTTTCCATATCTGCCTGCGTTTCTCTCTCTTTCCCCTTCATCATGAGTCTAACTTGGTGACTTGCCGAACCAAGTTCTGATACCCGTTCCTCTCATTCATCAATGTCGATTACCCCCCTCCCCTCCCTCCCCTTGCACCAATGTCGAAATAGTCATCCGCAATTCAGCCAGTCTCGGGTCTTACTGTGGCATGTTTCTGGGGACGAGCCTGTGCCTAGCCGACGCCGCGCGCATTCCATACGCATCGTCACATTCAACGAGGCCACCCTGACCTGACCGCCTCTTTGCTTTTGGAGCTCGTCAAAAGTCGCCCTAAATGTCCGTCACAAAGGAGGATCTAAGACATGTGGTGGAGCTAGCGTCATCGCTAATGGGTCGCGAGCCTCCATCACCTCCAGTCGTCGGTGCATTAATCCCTCGCAAAATCGCTTGCGAGTTCCTAGCCCTTCATTCGCATCGTAGCTGATTGGTTGCGATTTGTGTTCACCAAGTCCGCGCTACACTCTCACTCACGACATGGAGGACTAGGCCACATGCATCCGATCCCATCAACAATAGTTCCATGGCTGGGGGGGGGGGGGGGGGGGGGGGGGGGGGGAACGCGTCCGCCACGTCCCACCACACCCCCAAATGCTCGCGTGGACAACGAACTCTACATCGTACGCGAACGGAATTTCCACAGCGGCCAAGCGGGTGAAAACCATCTAGAGCTGGCAGGGGCTGCGCGGGGGGGTGGTTTATACGGGGGTCATCCTTACTCGCATCCAATCTGGCGCCCACGATTCAATTGCCGCGTCTGGCAAGACGTTCGCGAGTATCCATCTGACGGTTTTCACTTCAGCTTCTGTGGAGTAGCCGATCTCCGCGGCCGAGAATGGCCCACGTTGCCACGCTATCATGCTTTTCTCGTAGGGCAAAAAGGAGGCTTGGGCGGACGGGACGAGAGGAATAACAGACGAAAGTCAAGCCCGCATCCGTTTCGACAGCCTACCTTGTGCCCCGAGCTTCAAAGTTATAAGAATAAGCCTGCCATCCAGAGATCGGCTTGGGGTCTCATATAGTTGGTAGAGGTTGACGTCATTGCGTTCCCATCTCCAAACACAATATAGCCAACATCGATCGAGATGCTGGGCACCGTACTGCCTGGCCAGACTCTGGGCGACGAGAAAGTCGTCGACGCCAACATTCTATCGCCATCTCACGCCCTCATCTTCTCCGCGGTAGGCCTCCTGTTCTACGTCTTGTACAGATGGGCTCTTCCCAAACCGATCCCCGGAATCCCTCACAATTCGACGGCCTCGAAGCACATCCTGGGAGACATCCCTTCCCTCAAAGAGGGCATCGACCGCACCGGCGAATTTAACCTCTGGCTCCTCGAGCAGTCGTCCAAGCTCAAGTCGCCCCTCTTCCAAGTCTTGATCCGTCCGCTGGGGAAGCCCATCGTGGTCCTGACCGACTTCCGAGAGGCTCAGGACATCCTCATGCGGCGCAAGGACTTCGACCGGTCCTCCCTGGCGGCCGACATGCTCGAGGGCGCCGGCCGCAAGCATCACATTCACATGAAGACGGGCCCCGAGTGGAAGCAGCACCGCAGGCTTCTGCAGGACCTCATGTCGCCGCAGTTCCTGAACGAGGTTGCCGCGCCGACGGTCTACTCGGGCGTCTTGAGGCTTGTCAAGCTGTGGAACTACAAGGCGCGGATCGCGGATGGGCGGCCCTTCTCGGCGGAGACGGATATATATTATGGCGCGCTCGATGCGGTCATGGCGTTTGTGTTTGGCGGCAGCTTTCCCAACAGCGCCATTCGTCCGACGATGGAGCTTGTCGAGGGGCTGGGAGACGACGATGTTATGCGCCTCCGAGACCAGGCGGGTGCCAGCGGCGACAGACCCCTGGATTTCCCCGAGGGAGAGTGCGACGAGAAGATCAAGGCAACGCTCAATGTGGCCACTTCGATCGAGCAGCTGCAGGGCTCGCCCATCCCGAGGATTAAATGGTGGTTTGTCGAGAGGCAACCCGTCATGCGCCAAACTTTCCGGGTCAAGAAGGCCTACGTACGCGAGGAGATCACCAAGGCATTAAAGAGGTTGCAGGAGGTCGGCAACGAGGAGTCAAAGGCTCTCTCGGCGGTGGAGCTGATCGTCCTGCGAGAGAGGAAGCTTGCTGAAAGCGAGGGCAGAGAGCCGGACTTTTTCTCTGAGACGATGATTGATGAGGTGAGCGCCGATCGATCTCACCGACAACCCGGATCACACAGGAGCCGTGCTAACGTTTTTGACAAGGTCTTTGGCGTTGTCGTCGCGGGTCACGACACGACGAGCACCACCATGTGCTGGGGCGTCAAGCTCCTGGCAGACCACCCTCAGACACAGACAACCCTGCGCGAAGCCCTCCGATCCGCCTTCTCGGACGCCCGAGCCGACAACCGCAGCCCGACTGTCAAGGAGATCTCGGGGACCAAGATCCCGTACCTCGACGCCGCCATGGAGGAGATCCTCCGCTGCGGCGGCGCCGCGCCGATGGTCGACCGCGAAGCCCTCTGCGACACCGAGCTCCTGGGCCACCGCATCCCCAAGGGCACAGTGGTAATGTTTCTGGGCCGGGGGCCCAGCGTGCTGAAGCCAGCGCTTGCAGTCGACGAAGCGGCGCGCAGCAAGAGCAGCCAGAACGCCAAGGGGCGGGCGTGGGACGACGCGGATATTGGCCAGTTCAAGCCGGAGCGTTGGCTCGTTGAGTCTGCCGGGTCCACGGACGGAGCGGTCGAGTTTGATCAACAGGCTGGCCCGCAGCTTGCGTTTGGTTTGGGAACTCGTGGCTGCTTCGGGAGGAGGTTGGCGTATCTGGAGTTGAGGATTATCTTGACGTTGATCGTCTGGAACTTTGAATTGCTTCCTTGTCCCAAGGACTTGTCTGGGTACGGGGCTCGGGAGGGTTTGACATACAAGCCTAAAGATTGCTACGTACGTCTGTCGGCTCTCGGCGCGAAGGAACATTAACGGGAAGCAGAAGTGGTCATCCGCATGTGATGAGCCTACGTTTTACTCTTCGTTAGATAATTGGGTTTATAGAATATTACTACCGTGCCGGCAATTAGGCGCCCCAGTAGAAAGAGCTTTACTTTGGCAGCTCCGTACTCGACTCATTCCCTTGGTCTACCAAAAACCGCCGGAGGCTATGCAACGAGCGACATTAATGACTCAACCCGGTGTAGAGACTCGTTCGCCAAGCCACCCAGGTCGACAACACGCCAGCCAATGCTACGAAGAAGGCACCTGCAGTATAAGCAACACCCCAATCTCCATGTATAACACGGGCTACAACAATGATGCTGGAGAATGCGACCATGCCCGCGACAACAGAGGTACCGGGAGTTCCGGTCCATCTTTCGTAAGGCCACTCTGAGAGACGGAAGCCTGTGAACTCTATCTGAGCCGCGCTGTGTAGAGCTTTTGTCCCTCGCGAAGGCAAAATATTTCTAAACAGCATCTTGTTAACATAACTACGATGACAAGCACACAATTAACTTACGTGGAGTAGTGAAAACACTCCTCGAGGAGAAGGTCGTTCCCCCTAGCTAAGCTAGGATCCGCCAAAAACATTGGCCAAGCTGATATCAACTCAAGCTTGGAGATGTCTCTCAGTCTTTCCCACTGGTCCTGTACATGGCAAGGCAGGTCGAGCCCATCCTGCCATATGTCGGGATCGGCGCAAAAGTCTGAGTGAATGACGCTGTCACTTCTTGTGTTATGGTAGCATTGGAGCTGAGTATGCCCAGAATATTCCGGGGGGTTCGTAATGTCTAGCCCAAACTCACTTGCCTGTTTTCGAAGCAGCGATAGGCGGGCCGCGACGTCCACAGGCTCGAAGAATCCCTGAAACGTTTCTCGGCGCGAGCGGTGTTGGCCAACGATTCGAATCAGTAATTCAACCAATATCAGCACACGACTTCACACCGATTCCATCCCTAGCATCTGCACTCACTTTCACCAACTCAAGCCGTGCGGGGCCAATCAAAGATCTCCAGCGCGACCTGTACTTCCATGCGGCCATCTGAATGGCGGTCCACTGGTCCACCGGCTCGGCGTTCTCCCCAAGGGCCACCGGCATGATCACAGCGTTGTCCGAGTCTCCAGTGCATATCAAGACGAACGGTGAAACATCGAAGAGAGGTTCCAGCACTGTATCGACTCGATCCCGGCGTTTCTTTACTTCATCCGATGGTGAGTGAAAGACATCTGTCTTGGATGCGTTCCTGTTCTGAACCCCTAAATGAAGAAAGGGGTTCTTCTTTGCTGCCGACGACGTGTCCGTACCAATGACCGACTCGACCGCAAGTCTACATTTGGGATTTGGCTCTGCCGATGCTGTATCATCAATGTCACTAGTATGTCTACTAGGCATATCGGATTCATGTTCTTGAGAAGAAACGGTAAGATGGTGATAATTTATTGGCCGGGTCAGGTCACTACGATGACTGACTCTTGTCGGGGTGTGATGTGCGTTCGGGAAATCATTTCCAGAGAATGAGAGCTGAACGTTCCGGCTGACCTGGGAAGGAAGTCTCGGGAGCCAAGCCGCTAAAGTCGACGGCAGTTGAACAACTATCCCCAGCTCTTTTCCTTGAGAGAGTGTGACCGAGTCCTGTGCTTTTCTGTTGATATCGCGGGGTCTAGCGACAGCAGCTTCTTCGTCGCAAACCCCGTCTGCGCCGGGGTCCCGATGATGAGCAGACGGGGGTGGAGAGATTCGTGATTGGATCCTACTCATGATTGGTTCGCGACTGCTGTCGGCATTATCTGAAAGTGACGGTTACGGGATTGACTTCGGTTCACGACGTGGCACTCTTGAGGTATCATATATAGGGAGGGTCATGCACGCAATGCCTGGCAGCCCAAGCAGAGTCAGCCCAGTGAGGCGCCTCATCGCGTTGGAGAGCTCGCCTACCCAAGTGCAGGTTCGCTATCGGTGTGTTCTTGAGGCTGTGCAATGCGGTCAAATCCAGCCTGCTTCAAGACATCCATCCTGAACCACTCGTTTATCAGGCTGGATCAAACGCGGTTTAGCGAATGTTACAATGGATATTGCCTTGGAAAGGCTATGCAATTGGCAGGCATCTCAGATAGTGTTGGTTCTCATGATTTTTACATTACGGCATTACATGTACAGCTAGACAATAATTACTGCAGATGTTGGCGCATCTGGGTCGGGTTGCTGGGTTCAAGTCAAGATCAAGCCTCATTCTACAGTGAAGCAAGCGGTGCCCAATATACCCGATAGGTCTCGACAAATGCAAGAACCGGGCAACACCTGTGAGATTGCCCAACATGCAATGCAGTCCATCGGCAAGACATAGACCGCCCGTCGCCAGTTGTTATGGGAGACAAGGTCTGCCTGTTCCTTTCGGATGCTTAGCAGACCCGCGCAGTATACCGCCACCCAGGCTCGAGCAGGTGAGCCCGGCTGCTTCCCGAGGCCGCGGAAACGGCAAGCAGCAACAACGTTGATGGGCCACAGTGCTTGTGTGTAGGATGGTCGGAGAGCGGCGGGTGAATTGCCGATTCGTTTTCATCTCCGATGGTCGAAAAGTCTCTCGCCTGATCGGCATGCGCAAGCTTTGAGCAATAATGTTAACATCGAGGACCATATGCTGCAGAATTCCGGACTGAAGCAAGTGGCGGCGCCAGGCCCGTTGTACAATTGCCTTAATGGTGGCCATTGGGGCTTCGATTTAGATTTGGTCGTCCTCGGTCAAGGCCCTCTGCGGCCGGGTGGCTAGACTCGCATGTCTTTGTCGCTGTCTCGCAATTCGATATGGCCCGTCGTCCTATGGCTAGACGAGAAAACCATTGTGACCAGGCAGAATGACGGATTCGAGATGCATGAATGTTCCACCAACATTCGACATCTCTTCCAAAGACGAATAGACCAAAAGTCGTCGATCCCTACCGAGATGGATGACAAATCGGTCTCCTTGACGGTCCCATCATCGGTGATCGAGCACTCGGAAGATGGACGTGTTTTTGACGAAACATTCCTCGTCCTGGGCTCCGCATCCCAGAGCTATCTTTGTCTTGCGTTCGTCACCGTTTCCTCCCTGCATATCGGCGATGATTCGCGCAGCAGCGTTACAGGACATCTCATGAGGAGACACGGTCGGCAAATGTTGGTGCTGCGGTTCTGTGGGACGAGGAGGCGTCTGACTTGTCCTGTCGTAAGGGTGGGAGCTACGCGACGACTCCGACGACGTGCTCGAAGGGTGTGCCGGCTGGGTGGAGGAGCGGTTGAGACTAGCGTCGGCGAGCACGGCGAGCCTATCCAAGGCCGAATTCTGCTGGACGTCGGGCGTGGGCGTCAGCGTGAGCACCGGCGGCAGCAGGGTATCGCCAAACTTCCTCTTCTTGGCAGCAGCGTCGTTTTCGGCTTCGGGCGGGAACGTCTTGCTAAAGTGCTCCTGCAGGGGCGGCAGCTGCGTCGGCAACGGCTCGAGGACGATGGGTGTGTTCAGGATGGGTGCGAGCGTGGTGGTGATGGGTATGGCGGACGAGCCCTTGCTGTCATCCTCGAACGAGCGCAGATATGCGTCGACCTGCTCGTTGGAGACGCCGCGGCTCGCGAGCAGGGCACGCAGACGCGAGTTCTCGATGGCGACATCGCGTGCGGCTTTTTGCATCTGGAGCGACGCCTCGATCCCCCGCTTCTCGTATTCCTGGACCTTGCGCTGCAGCTCGTCGACGAACTCCTTGTGCCGGGCGCGTGACCGTCGCTGGTTATCCCGAATCCGGATTGCATTGGCCGACTTGTCAGTTTGGAGCTGTTGCTCGAGTAAGAAGTCAGTAAAACAGAAAGATGTGTGCGAGGCGAGCGCCGGTGTCTTTCTTTGGTTGGTTGACTGAGGGTCGTTGGCATGTCACTCCCAGCCAAGAGAGAAGAAAAAGGCATGGGAATAAAAACAAAACAGGACGAACTGAAAACCCCATCAACTTACCCGACCTCGTTTGGCCTTTTTAGCTTGAGGGCCAAAAAGATCTTGATAATCTTGCTCCGACGACATTTTGGATACCGTTGGCCGCCTGTTCCATCCGAAGATCCCGGGAGGATATGGACGCGGAGTCAAACATTCGGTGGGCGGTGAGGCAGGTTGAAAAAGACCTGCAGTGCGGTTTTGGGGTGAGGAAGGGAAGGGGAGGGGGGTGGTTTTTTCTTGTCTTTTTTTTTGTTGGTGGTTGGTCGGTGACAAACAAGAGGGAAAAAAAAAAGAAAATCACACCGGGACCCGCTTTCTGGACTGCGATATGGGCCTTTCAACATGTACAGAGTACGTACATCGAGCTTCAGCCCCCAGCTGACTAATCTCGTCAATCGGCCAATCCACTTTGCCCGGTCTGATTTTTTTTCGCGTTAGGCGACATACCGGCCAATGAGAAGCTTCGGACCTATGTCCGCAGTGGGGGCATGCTAGGATTGCAGAGACAGTGTCAATGTGTGTGGAAGTGCAGCCCCAAGCTCCCCAAGAATTCTAAACATGGCATTCCGCAGCTTTGCCTCTCCCTTCTTTGTCTGCCGCCCGAACCCCAAGACCGCCCAAATGACCCCTCACTGCTGTGCTCTGGTTGGGCAAGAGTCCTCGGTGTTACATCCGTCCACTCGAGGCCAGTAGTTGCCGCCCTTGTGTCTTGGACTCGCGCAGCGCTGTCGTTGGCGTCATTGATATCTGTGACATACCAAAGGAACCTCTTGGGGTTTGTGCCCATTGTGCCCTGGAAGCTGTTGGATGAACACGAACTGGTGTCCATAGCCCTGAAAACTCAGGGTTTTTGGCTGTCACTGGCCAAGGTGGTGGAGCCCGTTCTGTCGTCCTCTGCCCTGGCAACTCGGTTGAATGTCACTGGAAGATGCTGGTCGAACGAGTCGCCTTCATGAATCGAGACCGGCCCACCAGATACGTATCCATGACGGCCGGTTACGGCAGGATATCCACGCGGCCCATGCACGCCAAGTTGCAAGGATTCGTCGTGTGGAGTTCAGGGTCTCCCTTTGACTTGGGAACCACTTACATGTCTTGACGACACACACTCTTCGCTCGTGACAGGCCCTCACCCTCTCTGTTGTGTCGTTCGATCAACAAGTATCATGTCTTTTAACGGCCGTATAGTATATCAAGTCATCTCAATCTGTCTGTTTCCAGAAAACTTTGCACACATCAAGGTGGTGCAAAGTCTATGGAACGGCAGAGCATGAAAGCAATGACTTTGATTACACATATCGTGTGGTCGAATTATGAAGATTCAACGCGATAGTAGGGGTACAATTCAGCATCGTGAAACGAATGCAGATTCTCCTTCAACGAAAAGTGTGGCCTTGCACCCATGAGGCCTTCGTCTTCTTCGGGCCTCTCCTTTGAGCGAGATGGCCGTGAACCGGCAAAAGCCGCCTCGCATGTCTCAGCGCCACCTCGTACCATGTGTCACCTCAGACCTCAAAAGGCCCTCAGGCACTAAAGCTCACTACCGACGGACTGGAAATGGCGCACGCCAGTAACCAATATGGCCAAATGCTTGGAGTGTTGTTTCGAGTTCCAGAGCCATTCGGCCAGATTAAAGAAGGACCTCAATCCGGTCCATTATGGAAGAACACGAGAAAGTGATCGATCCCAGTAAGACCGCTTCATGCATGCAGATCATTCTCAAACGACATCAGCTTCCTGCAACCGTCTCGACAACGGTACACGTCCTCGCAAGTTGCACCCAAAAGGGCGTCGTCTGAACCATCATACCACCCTCTGGACTGCGTGTCGCCTGACCATGATAAGACATGAGATTTGTCGGTAATGTTGCTTCGTACGCGTAGATGAATGTGCAAGTTTGCCATGTTTGCGGCTGTTGCCGTTAATGCCCCGTTTTTGCCAACCTCGGCGTGCATTTCTACAAACAAAATCATTTGTGCATTTGGAGTTACAAGGGAAAGACAGAGATCATGTCTTGAGACTAAGCCTAGCCCTAACGACTATGAAGACGCCGTTATATAGGAATTCGAAGAAAATCACGTGTCTACTAATCTAATAGCTACTGGTTGTGTTTCACCAGGAACTAGAAACTTGACGCAGTATCTCGCGCAACAACCACGGGTCTCCAATACCGACTACTTGTGCGACTATGTAGGTAGATCACCCGGTAAGTTCCTCATGGAAATGTGTGATGACTCAAGTGTATTTAAAGTGAAGCAGAACAGTAGTTGAATTCTAGAATCTATCTTTAAGGCGATACGACGGCTAGATATAATCTTCTTAGACGACATAAGTCATGCCAGATGTGGCTTTGTGGTCGGAAAGCTTGCGCCACAAAAGCCGCACCGCAACACTCGTGTTGTATAACAACATGTTTGATCTTGCAATAGTAATGTACTTACCTGGCATGGTCCAAATTAACAGCTGTCAGGTTTGTAAATACTTGTGAGAGGGTTCCAAGGAGTCTACGTGTCCTTTAGGCAGGTGAGGAAGAAGATGAGTATTATCAGTATCTTTGGACTGCCAAGAAGGAGGAACTCGGCAAGGTTGATCACCATGGTAGACGTTGTTGTCTGGTTGGAATGATACCCCCAATACTACGTCAGAATGAAAGGGGTGTCGCAGCACTGTATTATACAATTCCCTGTTCTTGTCTTGATACCGACCAAGAATTCCGTCTTCGCCGCCTCTCAGGCTTCTCATATCCTGCAGTATTCTTACCCGGCCTTTCGAGACTTCTCTGAAGCGCTTCTCATAGGTGATGGCCAACTGGGCACGACGATCCATAGCTATACGGGAGACTAACTCATCGGGCTCAACACAGAGTCGACATGGAGCGGTGAGCGAATAAGTAAGCTACCGACTGCCGAGTGCTACGACTTGGAACTACTACATCTGTAGATCCTTGATGGACGACAGATGGAGACCGATTGGAAGTGGATTGCCAACTCATTTCTAAGTACAATCATACGAGATAGCATTAGCGAGCTGCAGAGGTGCCGAGTGGCCTCAAACACTAGAACAATAGCACAAAGGCTTACAACCTCACTCTGGACATCTCGACTAGACTCTCATGGCCTTCCTTATGTTTAGCGGTGATGTGTACACACGAGGGGTAATTATGGAAACACAAAAAAGGCATGCTGGCTTTTCGAATTTTGATACTGTGTTGTCAATAGACTTTAGCATTGCAACACTCTTCGTTGATGCCACCAGCGATTTGCTGCTGTTGAATGGGGCTGGACTATACGACACATTCAGTATGCTCTGAATGTGTGACTGGTGCTTTCAGACGGCAAGCATGTTTCTAGACCTTGGAGAATTGTAGTTGCTCTTGCTGCTTCAGGTATTACCGTTCATACGGAAAGGCTTGACAAGTTCGCGGCGCCGATGACCATATCATCTCGTACATGATCGAAAACGGGGTTTCGACACCTTGAATATAGCGGAAGAAGAAGAAAAGAAAACTCAAAATGTTCTTTGGTGATTGCCTCGATGCGGCAGCTGCGTATGCGTAGAAAAGTGTGTAGAATGAGGCCATTGGAGGTTACCAGCAGTTTTGTACCCGCACATTTGTCGATCTTGATACATTCAGCGAAATCAGTACCAAGAATATCATTCTTCAACTCGAGAGCCGAAAACACTGGAGCAGTATCGACGCGGGTTCTGAACCATGGGTCTGCAATTCAACCACAAAACACAACCCATGACATTGTCCTCACGGCGTGATACTCTACCACCGAACCGTGAATCTGCAAAATATCCGGAGCCGAGCACTCACGCGGCCGTGAGATAACAAGCTCACAGTTGAAATCAACCGAGAGATGAACTATTAGCTCAACCAGCCGCTGTAACTTCTAGAAATTGTGGAGCCGGTAGTAGAATTCCCTATTGACTCGAATGCTCAGCTGTAAAGTGGCCGAGGGCACGGACGACACGGACGTATGGCTTTGCCACCACGATACAAACACCACGGATGACTGCACGCCGTCTCAGGCCGTTACGATTGTTTCGCCGTGTTCTATTAGCAGGACTTGACTGGTCTTCGATGCCACTGAGCCTTCCGTTCCACTGGTGACAAGGTTCGCGCTGAAGGACGCGTCTGACCTGCTCTCAAAGAGGCCTTGGACTTCATCTACAGCTGGGAGAAAGAGCGAGATGGCTGGTGAATGACGAGTCCAAGCTATTCTCACGAGAAATGGTATTACCTTCCGAAGAATATGAGCAATGCGGGAAAATAACTGGAATTGGTGCTGACGACGTGGAAGGTAGGTCAATCATGTGGAAGACCACGAGGGTAATCCTCGAAATCTCCGGTATGTTCTGGTCGACTGTTGGCGTTCAACAGGCCACAGCCTTTCGTAATAGGGTCCAGATCCCCGCGGAAAGGTCTTTTAGCCAACTTATCGAGTCATTCTCAGGGTAAATAGACAGAACCAAACTGGGCACCTACACTTCCAGTCATTGATCTGCGTTCAGCCTGGCACTAGGGCGACGCCCCCACTGATAACAGACCATGTGGATATGGGATAAACACTCCTGCGGCACCGCATGGATAACATGGGCGAAGAAAATAGCTGAACCGTTATGTAGGCGAGGCTTGTCATGTGCGTGCAACCGATGAACACATTCGAATCCCATCGTGCTCATTTCTCGGCAACTGCATGAGAACCTGCTCAGTCAGGATTGGATCGAACGTAGATCAAGAATCACAGCCAGCCTTATCGGAATATTGCTGCAAAGTCATGCCGGAATCATTCACTTCGAACCAGCATCCTATACAAGGTGCAGAGGTTTTCAAATGGCAGGCTTGAAGGGGAGCCGTTCATGGTGGACTTAGGATTGACATGGCTTGGCAAGATGATTCTACGTTTGCTGGGGCTTGAAAAGCTTCAATTTGGGTGATTTTTTCCAAGTCTGAACTGGACATCAGCTGGTATTTAGGATCATCGGGGTTGCGCATCTGGTCGGTAAGGGCTCAACCCTGTCGCTGATGAGAAAACTGCCCTTCGATCAGGTGAGGAGACACGGGGGTAGTTTCTCGGTGGCATGATGATTTAAGTTTCCGGTGTTTGCACATATATCACGATCATTTCATGCCAAAGTAGTCTGAAAACATAGACAGCATGGCAACTGGGCTGTATTTACAAATTCTCTTGTCGAAACTAAGCATACCTCGTGCTTTAGAGTAGGGGAAAACTTTGAGCTCGGCACACCTTCATCTGCACTGGTAGCTAAACGTACTGAGATCAAAATTGAGATTGAGATGGTATTTTCTGAACGCTCCTGTGGACACTCTTCTCTGTGTCCTCAACTCAACTCCTGCTCAGGACAGCTTGAGGATTTGTTTGTATCAAGGGACACCAAACTTGTCCCAGGCATGGGGAACTCAGATGATTGAGAGATCTTCCTCGGAACTTAGCGACTAACCGCATACTTCACTTGACAGATCCGTGAGGTGCCTGCTCAGTTGCAGAACCTTGATCACGAGCTTTTGAATTGATACCGTCAAAAGTCTTCGATGCCTTCCAGCATCAGCCAACGATCTGCTGCTCCCAAGAACAGCCTAAATACAATAGGGCATAGTCTTTGCTGGGTAAATTGGGTTTCAGAAACTGGCATACTTAGTACATTTCCAAGAATGTACGTCATTTAGGAGTCAGACACTCCCAGTACTTAACATGAGACAAGTGGCATTCTTCTACCCGCCCTAGGCTCAACGCTCGAGGTCTGGCCCGTGTCAAGAACTTGGAAGGCGGATGGCTTGTCCTCAATTTGTATGTTTCGTGTGATGCTAAGGCCCGCAAGTTCGAATCCGATATCTAGAGCTCATGGGCATGTATTGTGTTCCCTCGGTGTGCATAGACTCAAGATCGTCTCATGCTGTTGCAGCAGACCGCGTATGGTCACAAAAGATATGGTGTTCGATATTAATAATTATGAAATAGATGGCTGAGCGGGATTAGCGCTCATTGCCAACAAGCGTTACATGTGTTAGTTGCCGGAGGCTTCAATGCCAGTAGCAACGTCAGAATTGTAACCACCATCATCCTCCCACCCGGAATGGATTCTCTATTTCTTGTCAGGACAGTCCTCCTTGTCAGCACCGTCGCTCAGCTGGCCGCGAACGGCGCCGGGCACAGCCAGGCTAGAGTGGACGTCGGTGAAGAAGTCGGAGGGGTTCTCCTCGATCTGGCGGACGGCAAAGCCCTCGCCGCTGTCGACGCCGGTGGTGTTAATCCCGGTGCGGAACGGGCCGCTCAAGCAGCCGATGCTACGGCGGAGGTCCTGGCTACCTTCAACAGGTGCCGGGTTGGGAAAGGCAATGCTGGAACGGGAGTTATTACTAGATATCCTAAGTAGGTTGACATTGGGACTTACCGAGGAGGTCCGGCGCGACCCTTCTGTGCCTGGTGGATGTGGGTGGCCGTCAGGGCGGGGGACTGGTACTCGCCCCGGAAGTTGACCAGAGTGATGTTGTAGCAGATAACATTATCCTTGGAGTTGATGCCGTAGCTGTAGTAGCCGATGGCTCCGGCCAAACCACCGGTGAAGGTGTTGTTGTTATCGACGACCTGGTCGGGGGTGGCAATCACGTCGTAGGTCGAGGTGAAGGAGAAAGGACCCGAAGCGCTCCAGCTGCCCTTGTGGTCCTTGTCATCACCTCCCTTCTTGTGCCATCCGATGGATTCGGTGATCTCTTCGACGATCTTGATGGGGTTGGCGGCGGCAACGGTTGCCAGGACGAGGGGGACGAAAGTAGCCTTCATTATGATAGTGGTTTTGGGGAATAGTGAGCGACTAGGGTAGCGAATATACAAGGATGTTTGTAAGTACTGTTTACGTAGATGGAATGAGCTGCTGTGATACAAATCAAACGTTGATGAGGTGGGCGAATGTGCGTCTCTATATAGTCTGCTCAACGCTCAGCATGGATGCTATTTTCAACATGTTCCGAATGCTTCCCAAGTGCGCTCATTTCCGCGCAATTCCACCACGCCCCCAGAACTCACTTGCATCAGTCGGATCTGGTGATGTGTTCACTCAGCCAAGGACCGGAAGATCGGTAAGCTCCCTAGCCACCAGCGCCATTACCGCGTACTGGGCTTTCGTGACGAATGGGCCAAGCAAATTAAGATTGTCTGGCGCAGCACCCGCAAGATTTTGCAGTGACTTGGCACATTTTCCCGATCCGGGACAGAGACGTCCAGGTCCTACGGTCATTGACGCCGCCGATCACTTGGGGTTCGACAGCGGAAGCGCGACTTGCCGTCCACAAGCGGGAGAGTTTATGTCTCGTTTAGGCTCCTTCGGTAGTGTTGATTATTGAGGTAAGCTCCTTGGCACATGCTTGGCCCCCTCTGCTCAACATGCTCCCACAATGCGCCGGCCCCTTTGCCAATAACAACCAGTAGAGACAGCAGAGGAGACTGACGTAGAAAGCCTTGGGTTTGAGTCCGACCATTTAGAACCCATTGATCCATAAATTCTTCTCAATCCTTTTTTAAGGTTTTTCTGCTGGCAGTGATGACGATCATTGACATTCACAGACGCCAGTTTCCAGAACACGGCCCTTTTTTGAGTCGTGCCACCACTGGGACTGCTGGGCATCTCCCGGAAAGCACGCCTTCCGACGGATTGTCTGGAGCCAAGAAGAAATTCTTCTCTGGTTTCCAATCCCTACCAAGTTCTAATAAGACACTATGTCGCTCGGCATTCGTAGGGCAAACTACTGCGCCTTCATTGGAGGAGCTTTGATCTTGGCAAGAGGCAAATCCAAAAAGTGAGACCATGTCTGGTATCGCTGAGAGCACGTTATCCATCATCAATGCGGCTGGTTTTCTTCTCTCCATTGCCACCGGAGAAGTTGGCCTGATCGAATCAGAAGCTCCAATCTCCGCCAGAAGAAACCCCAATGAAGTCCATCTCTGTGAGTGAAATGTTACACGACGGCCTTTGTTGGTTGTTAGTGCTTAAGCGTGCTGTGAAATACTATCTGTTTCCTGGGAACAGTAGTATCTAGGAGCTGGCCTACAACCCTTACTTCGTGAGGCGACAAGGAATACGCCGGTAGCTGCCTCTCGAACATTGATCAGTGACTATATTCGCACCGTATTTGTGAGGCCAGCTTGAGTAATTACCAATAGCTGGAACTAGAAACCCAAAGCTTGCGTAGCCTATTCGGGGTCTAAGAAGATTCAAACGCTTAACCTTTGAATGTTGGTCTGGCTCCTCTGTTTTTAAGATATCTGAGGCTCTTCAATCTTCCTGATGTTCAAGAAGGTGCTGACCGAAATGCTCGCTGTGAAGCCATTCGTAGCTATCCGTAGGCAGGAGACGTTACCCGAGCAACCCAGACCATCTATGCTCTTGCGAGTTTGGAAAAGAGGGGCTAAAACTTGAGAGCACCACATATTATGTTGGGCTTCGGGCGGCTGCCACCAACAGCATCTTGCAACTCTCACTATGGGCAAAGTAGCGCTGACTTCTCCTCTGCTCGGCATAATGCTCAGCATAGGGTTGGGACTGTGGTTGTGTAGCGAATGATGCCTAGCGAGCAGGAAAATGGATGAAAAACGATGATCTTAGTATTGAGGCCGTGGCACTTGTATTTGCTGATGGGAACCGATAGCATTATTGTAAAGGCTTGGCACTGAGACCATCGACATGACGAGCTAGTTCCTCGCGAGGAAGTGGCAAGAAAGTCTTCGATGCAAGTAAGTTGAGTCTCCTGAGTCGTAAGCCATCCTCCAAGACATGGTTTACTGGAGTTTTAGTATATCCCAAGAAGACTTGACATGCGACGAGAAGATGCACGTACCAGGTGGCAACTGATGCATCCAGGAAAGGCGTTCCGTTGGGTTCATCCCAAAACTTCGACGGGACCAACAGGGATAGAGACTAGGTAGAATACCTTCCGGTGATAAATTACAAGGCAATGCGATGAAAATGGGCATTGTCCCTCGAATTGGCAAATTCACCCCTACTGACAACGGGAAAGCGGCCAAATATGTGTCGCTCACTCACATCACTTCTCACAGCTATTTTCTTTTTTTTCTTTTTTAGGAACTGATTGGCCAACCTATTAGCAGCGATTCTATTGAACCTTGCTCTCCAAGCTGCTTGAGAAATGGGAAATAGAAAACTTTGTGGGAGGTCTACACAATGGGTGATGCATCACGACCGTCGTATTGTATAGGGTTTGTGTCTTGTAGGCTATGCGAGTCACAAGAACTAACAAATGCTGGCCGTTAAGCCTTGTCAGTGTCAAGGTGCTGATTCACTAAACAAGCTCAGAGCATTCTTGTTGTGCATATACCAAGCATGAATAGTCACATGTCGAAAATCTGTTTGAATCACTTTTGTTTCTGTTGGTGGACTGGAACAACGTTACCAGATTTTCGAAGGGCTCAGGAGTTGACCCCCCACGTGCTTCAACGAAAAAAGAGACTAGGTAGTCGTGTATGGACTCTTGCTCTGCTGCAGAAAAGAAGATGCTTGTGGTCCCTGGTTAGCTGGTTGGTGTTGCTTGCCGAGACAAGACTTGACGAACAACAAGTCGCCTTTCCTCCGGATCAACAAGCTTGATATGTAACTTATGGCTAAAGGGAACCGAGAAGTTCGTAAGAAGAGACTCATCTACGAGTTATAGAGAGCGCTCTATTGATACATGGACTAAGTGATGTGTAGTTCTCATACTGAATTGAAGGCTACTGGGAAACAGTCTCGTTTGGGGTGAACTGATATCAAATGTAACGATGCGCCCACTCTACTCTGTTGGAGGTTTTCAGATTCGGCTCCCAAGGGCGTTATAGCTCCTGAGTCCGGCAAGCATGGTTCGAATTCGTTGCCCTTTTCCATCCACCCTGAGATGGACTGGTGACTACAAATCGCCCGTCGTTGTAGAAAAACATCGGTCTCACCGCGAGATCTGCTTTGGCCATCAATATTGCTCATCAAGCCCTTTTCAAATAATTAATGCGTCAAGTTTCAATGGCAACATCAAGCCTTAAGTTCTCCAAAGTTTTGTTATAACTTTAGAGAGGTCCTGTTGGAACTGAAAGGTTGGGGAATTTTGCGCCTTTCCTCACTTCGCAAGGGATATCTCCCACAGCCACACAAAGGTCAAGTTACGTTACATAATGAAGACGACAGCAAAGTCAAAGTGCACAAATGACAGGACCCTGTGAGAAGTGACTGCCCCTTTCTAACATGATATAACCGCTCTGCTGGAAACTTCTGCGTGGCAAGGGTGGATGTTTGGGGGCCGATGTCTGCGGAAACAAGCTTTGGAAAGGGGCTACTCACGAGCCTGCTAACAAGGAATATCCACGTCTTTGTGGTAAACCACTGAGGCTTGGTGATGCTCGACCTCCACACCAGAAAGCTTACAAAAGTGAATTCAATCAAACTGCTTCCAGAAATTATGGGTCTATCGCCTGCGCAATACGAACCAACGCTTGACTTGTCCATGAGAGAGTCCTTTGATCATGGTCCTAGAGCTGTGTTTATATAACTTTATATTAGGTTACTTGAAAGCATAGGCCGAACTACTCGGGTTATCCTTCTAGCAGCAATCGTCTTTGCCGTTCATCCGATGTTACTACGAGTAGCATCGACATCCATTTCCAGGAGTTCCGACGGAGTATTGTAGGTCTAGAAAAGGATATAAATACCGTTCGCCAAGCCCGTATACGTCTTGGAGATCGTCATTCAATCACCCTCTCTCGTTTCCTACATACGAAAACTTAAAATGATCAGTATCGTTAGGCTAGCGATTGTCGCCTTCGCCGGCACAGCCGCCGCCGGCCCACTAATTGAGGCCACGCCAACAAAGCCGGGCGAATGCACGACGACAGTCACTGAATTCGACGCTGGCTTCACGGGCGACTACAAGCCAACAGGCACCATTACGCTCTACAACAGCACCGTCACCGTTGCCAAACCGACCGATTGCCACGGCTGCAACCATATTACTTCAACAACGGAACTTGCGCCTTGGTGGGGTGGCATCGGGCCACAGGTCGAGAAAGTCATCTTGGTTTATGCGACAACACCTACTACAGTCAGCACCTTGGTATGCGCTACGTCAACAGCCACGCCCACGGATGTTCCGGGACCTGGACCTTCTAAATAGTGGAGAACACTGCGGTCCTGACGTATGCGCTATGGGGTCAATTGGGGTTCTCAATGAGTCAATCAGGCAGTTCGGCTCTGCGGCGAAATTATTGGAGCATGGCATTTAGTCTTCCTAGACGGTAGAAATATGAGAGACTGCGAAGATTCAAAAATGGGTGGAAACACGAGTAGCAATCTGTAATTACAGCAAGCGTATCTAGCAATCCCCGACTTGCCTTACTTTAATTGCTTGATACATCTCCATCGTGTTGAAACGAGATTTTGAGACAACCTGGAAAGGGTTGTGATTTTGATTTTAGACCGCTCATTTGATATCAGAATGATGGCCACGAGTGGGAACATTGACCTGTTCCCTGTGAAGTTCATCCAAAAATTCTCTTGAAGATGTATTAATATGCACCAAGAAGCTCGCTCAAGACGGGTGAAGAAAATCCTTGTCCGCGTTTCGCCGTTCGCCACGAAGAAAACTCCAAAACTTAGCGCAAAGAGTTATTTAGGGAGGTTATCACACACATACCAGCTTTCAGTTCCCTATCACAAAAATGCAATTGTCATAGTAAGTCTAAGATTATTTAAACTAATTCCAGTGTCATCAACGTCCTTGTGAATCTGGACACGGTCATCATCTTTGCTCTCTGACCTCTTTACTGGCCGGGTCGTCCCATCGCTGCAGCGACAGCTCCTATTTTTGTCGTTAATGTAGGGTGTTTCGGGCTGATTATGTATTGATCGTGTGTCTGCTGCCATTGCAGTGTCAGTCATTGCAGCCACCTGCGGTGGCAGTAGCTCCTCGAATTTCGTCCGGGTAAATAAGCCTACTAGTAGCAATGACTGCTTAGTCGACGACTGTGGAGTCAAGTGCTTTGAGGGGCGCGGGTTTGACAGCGACGAAACAGAACAGAAAGCCATGTTTGCGGAAGAAAGTTTCGTGTTGTGAGAAGAAACAGGTTGAGCTGAGGCACAAAAAATGATGTGAAGAGACTAGTGCCATATTAGAAAAAAGATTGACAGAGAAGTGTAGGATTGAGAATTGCTTTGGTTGTATCAACCTCACTCCTTCAACGCCTACGCCCATCGTGGCGGTTTGACGTCCATCTCGATTGACAAAGACAAAGAAATTCTGCGCACCTCGACACAGTATTATAAGATTTCCCAGGAAATCTCAACAAAAAAAAAAAAAAAAAAAAAAAAAAAACCCGAATACAAAAAAAAAAAGCAAACCCGGGTGGGGGGGGGGGGGGGGGGGGGGGGCGGAATAACCCAGACTACCTTAGGCGAGATCGCGTCGTTGGATGTCGTTCGTTGCTAGTTGGGAGATTTGGAAGGATATAGGCCAGATGGATCCGGTGGTATGTAGCAGCTCGGTCGGGGTGGCAATGACGAAAATGCTGGGCAGATGAATGAGCGGAAGGGGAGAATTTCGCGCGGCCGGCTTCTATAAGAGAGAAAGTAGATTGTGCTGCGTACTGCCTTTTGGTTGACATGGATGTGCTGCTACGCTCGGCGATATGGACTGGACTGGGCTGTGGACCACACGGTAATTTGATTAAATGACCAGGAGGGTGATTTGCGGATGCGGCTGCGGTTGGTTGCAACCGAGTATCGCGTGTTCGCACGTGATCTGGCGCGATAAAGTTGGCCCTCTCTTCTCTCGCCCCCTGTGGCCAAGGAAATTGAAAGGGAGGAGGGGTTGGAAACGAGAACGAAAAGCTGGATGTCGACGGATGAGGTGGACGGGATCAATGAGTCTAGGCTGTCGGAAGTCATCAGCTGCCTTTCCGAGGAATAAGGACGGGAGGGCTGGATGACTGAGCGGCCTTGGCCTGGATTGTTTGCGCAAAGCCGTGTGTTTAATTAAGAACAAAGACTAATTTAAGCCCAGGCTGATGCGAGGGAAAGGTAAGGAAAATGGCAAGACGGCAAAAATGAGAGGGAGAGTTTCTGGGCAACGGCAGGTGGGAGTGGAGGGAAGGAAAGGAGGACCCAGAACCACGGAACCATGGCACAAGCACGAAGGGGCCATACGTCAATAATCATTCGACATGCCCGTCAGCTAGTATACACAGGACGTCCTGCACTTAATTGCCTTGATGCTAGAAAAAGGGAAGGTGCGGATGCGAATAGGAATTGCCTGGGGGGGTGGGTACTTTTCCCAGCAAACCATCCTTGTCCTACCTTGGGGGTGCATCGCCTACGGTAGTATACCCTGCTGGATAGTATCAATAGTTGAGCTAACCTAGAGAAATAGGCGTGCATGTACTATGCAAGGCGAAGTACCTCATCCAGATTGGCTTGACTTTGATTGCCTGAACCTAGGCCAGCGACTTTTCCCCTTTCTTCCGTACTCTAGCCCCGACGGCAGCACACAAGGTACTAGGCTGTCTGCATTAGATACTTGGTCTCAGAATATACCTTTGGGCACCTGAAGGTGTCGCAGTATAGGTAAGGAGTAGCCCGCCCATGACAACTCGAATCTAGTATCCTGATTACCTGATCACCTTACAGATAGTGAATCCAAAGTTCCGCTTTGCATTTGTAGGCAAGCGGACCACGTGATTGGACGTAAGTGCGCGAAAAGCCCCTTAGCTTCGGGCTAGCGCACCTCGATAACAGATCCGATGGATCCGATAACGTACCTCGACCTGGGGACCCCCCTCCACTTCACTCGTGCTCTGTCATGACTGATTTCCAACTTGGAAGATGATATCCACCTTTCCCATGTCTTCCAATGGGTATTTGACACTCTGGCATTTGTTCATTGTCAGTTAGCCCGACCCTTTCTTTCTGTCTCTCTTTTTTTTTTTTTTTTTCCTTCTTCTTTTTTTTGCAAAGTCCGTGTCCGCCTCCACTCCATCTCCGCCTCCACCTCTCTTTAGAGAAATCAAATGGGCAGCCAATGTCACCTCGTGGGAGAACACGGACCCTGCTACGAAGCATGCAACACAGATCGGAGTGTAAAAACCTTAGTCGTTTCTCGCTCCCTCCCCCCCCCTTCTAGACATACTACCTACCCGACACACTCGCACTGTTCGGGCAGTACGGATGACTTTTGTTTCATGGATAGAGATTGCTCCGTCGCCCTCAAGGTTTATCTAAGTTGGGGACTTGGACGGCCTAGAACCTGGAAAGTATGATTGCCCACTAACGACACAACTCATATGCTTTACCGTGGGAGAGTTGTCAAAGCTTGTGCTACATCGATGGTATACGCTCCCGACGCTTCTCGTTTACCCCAAACTTCCGAGGGTTCATACAATTTAACCGCTCGCTCGTGGCTAAGCTGGGCAGATGGTTATACCTTTGACTTTTCGCCACGTCCCTATATTTTTTGACTTGCGGTGAAACAACCCCAGCAGACTCCAAGAGGTAGCATCCTCGCCTAGACTATGTAGCGCCGTGTCTTCACAATCCCGCAAGTAATGCGCTACTATGCAGCCGTTTGCTGAACTACCCTGCTCAACTGCCGCGTGCCCCTCCTCCTTCATCCACCCCTGACTTGCGATTCGGCCTTTTTGACTCATCAGAACTTCATTGTATCATGATTTTATTAAGCTCTATGTACCGGGAATGCTTGCGGGCATCGTTTACCTATACACGTTAAAGTTATTATCCTCCTACTTTAGTGTTCCTTTTACGTCCGGCCCCGCTTCAGCTTTCTACGAGACCGAGAACTCAAACGGCAGTCTCGGCATCTGTATGCAGCCGACCTGTAAAGACAGTTTCTCGCCCCCCTCCAAACGCCAATCCTGATTCAATGATTCCCATTCGTCATCATCCTCGATGCAACCAAGTCAGATGGAAGCCCTGTACTGCGAGCCGGCAAGACCCGGACCGCATTTCATGAAAATATCGCTGTTGAAACAAACAACTGTTTGTTGTTTGAAATGCTACACACCACCGCGAACCAATCCCCTTGACGCATCAGTACCGGGCAGAGTAGCGCGCCGGCGCCGGCGATGGGGAATACGAGTGGTCATAGCCGCTGGCCTGTCCGTAAGGGTCGTCTGCGTATACGGTCGCTCGGCGATCCTCCTCGGGCAACAACTCCTTGACCTCCCAGTTGTTCATCCTTGTGCCAACGGAAAACTCAAGGTCCTCGCGGGTGATGGAGTCCCAATACTAAACACAAATATCAGTAACAGCCGCCACCCTAGACAATCGAAATCGCATACCTTGTACACCATCATGACGCCCAACAGGTTGCAGATGGTGGCGAAGAAGAGGCCGTCAAGGTAGTGGCTAACAGCGGTGCAGATCTGTGTGCTTACAGCATACAGAATGACCTGTCCCACCACGAAGAAGAAGACGCCGAAGGCGATGTCGCCCAGAGGCCAGCGGTCCTGCAGAGTCCTAACAACAAGAAGAATCTGGAGAGCGACGTAGACGAAAAGTTCAATGGCGTTCAGCAAGTACAGAACGACAAAGAGGCCAACGGTGTTGGTGGGTCCCAGGCCAACCCAGGACTTGAAGGTCGCAAGCGAGACCAGGAAGCATATCGCAAAGGCCGCCAAGGAACAGACGCGCAGCAGCCAGACGGAAAGAAGGGTGCCATCCTCGTACAGTTGAAACCCGACGAAGCCGTTGATCAACAAGCAAGTGATCAAAGCCGATGACAAGCCGTTCTGCACCGAGACGAAGTACGGGTACGGGGCCGAACCCGGAGGGACAACGCCGGCGTCGACGCAAAGGGAGATGAAACTAAGGAGCATGTAGATGTAGAAGAACATGAGGATTTCCTTGCGACCTGCGAATGCCCATGTCAGTTTTGTCCCTCTTCCGTAGCGGGTCCGAGAGCTAACGTACCAACAGCAGTGAACTTGCCGCGAATATGCAAGATCATGACGACAGTCATGAGGAGGGCGACGATGTGCATGGCGCTAGCGGCACCCTCGAAGATGATGGTGTTTGCCAACTCGATATTACGCGCATAGCAGTCCGGCTCGATACCGACACCGCTGGTGACCTCCGTGATGGGCCCGATGGATGCACACAGTGGCAGTGGCGCCATGTGGCAGATGTTGGTGAAGTCGCCGAAGCCTGCCATGATGGGCTACGGGGCCGACCTTTGGCGATGAGGCAGTTGACCGGGTTGAGTAGGGCAGAGCGAGCGAGCGAGCGTCGAATCGTATCAGCGACGGCGGGATGATTGCGTTGAAATGGTTTTATCGGCAGTCCGGGGGAGATCCTCTGCAAGGGGGTAACGAAAGAACAGCCGGGCGACGGACGAGGGTTGAGACCAAGCGACGGCGTCGACGTAATAGGGATGGAATACGGCGGGGGAGAGAGAGAGGACTGGCCGAGTACGATGTTTCGTCGCGAACGAAGGGGACGATGGGGTAGATGTGGAATGGATGTTTCGATGTACGGCAAGGGAGGTCACTCGGGGTGGGAGTGTGCGGGTGCCGTGGAGTCGTCGGAGGCCCGTGACGGAGGATCGCGAGAATCAGAGGAATGCGGAATGGCGGTGGTGGCCAAGGTCAAGGTCAAGGTCAAGAGCGATGACGATTACGGAGACAAGCAGCGGCAACGGGCAGCGGCGACGATGGTACGGGAGCGAAGGTGCGGGAACGAATGACTGGGCAATAACCCGTTCGACTTCGATGGGTTGAAGTCTGGAAACAAAGGGTCGCCCGGGGGGTTGGGGAGGCTGGAGCGAGTGTGAACGGTTGCTGTCCGACGAGCGAGCAGAAAGTTGACGGGGGACGGGACGTTGGAGCAGCGTTGCTGTGGAAAAGGGAGGATAGAACCCACTCTCTCTCTCTCTCCCTCCCTCTCTCTTGCTGCAAGGTCGAATGCCAGAGAATGGCGGGCGGTTTGAGTGGACAACAACAGGAAGCACAGGAGGGAAGGGACAGCAGGAGCGGCCAGGGAAGAGGCGCCTTCCTGGTCCAGGAACGGGAGGGAGTGGGGCGCAATGGCAATCTTTGCAGCTTGACCCCGTGGCTGGTGGCTTGAACGGTGCCAATAAAAGCAACAGAAAGGCCCCCCTCCGCAGCCTCTGACTGGTCGACTCGTGTTGTTCTCCACCGAGAAGCTCTCGGCTAATTCACCAGTATGGCATCAGTACCCCTGTCCAAGCGACTCCAATCTTCCCCGCTAGCTCCAACACGAGCGCCCCGTCGCCCCGTCCGTCTGGGAGAAGTGTGGCCAGGCGGCGTGCTTCCTCGTTGCTACCAGTTGACCAGCCTATTTTTTTTTAATTATATTTCCCCCCACCCCTGCCGCGCTCCCAAATTCGCCGGTGTTGCTTATGTAACGCGGCCATCTATGCACCACTTGTGGCATCACGGTATTGCCTGCCACTGCTTGTCTGTGTTAGACGACGCCCTTTCTCAGCAACAGTCTGGCATTGATTCGATCATCTCGCTGTTTCGTCACCGAGACCGACGAGAAACACACACACAAAACAGTGTTTTTGCAGCGCGGTGCCCGCTATCCCTCCGAGACCCTGCGCAACAAACCTTGCAAAGAACAGCAAACTCCCGCTGTCAGTGACGGCGCCACACACTCTCGCCGCGTCGTCTAGTCAACCGCCGCATGGCTTTCGTCCCATCTCACCAAACTCTCCTGCCATTTCTGCTTTGCTACCAACCTTGGAAACGCATCGTTCCAGCAAGCCATCGCAATCTTTCTTCCGCTGGTCAAGTGGCCAACTTCGGCGCCAAATCAACCTTGGCCACAACAAGCCCGGTCCGGCGCCATTCGCGAAATTGTCCATCTCGGTGTTTCTCCCGCTCGTCCACCACATTGCGATTCCAGCTTGTCGCCCAGGCGAAACCGGCGTCTCAGCCTGGTTTGTTGAAACGGCACTCAACACCAAAGAGATACTCTGGATTGCGACTCATGTCTTGGCATCCAATCATCCCGCCTTCTGACAAGGCTCGTTTACAAGTACTGAAACTGCCGTACCTATGGCACAATTGCCCATTCACGATGATTCACGATGGGGGAAGAAAAACTGGAGGGGGGGAAATTGGAACTTTGCGCAGACACCATCTCGAACAGGACACAACCTGTCCGAGTCCACAACGTTTCTGACAAGAGCTTCCGAAAGCTGCCACCGCCTCCGGCGTTCACTTGGGTCTCACCAGGCTGCTCTGCCATTCCCAAATGTTTTCCCCGGCGTTCCCAAGTGGAAATGGGGCTCTGCACTTACACCGGCGTCAGTGACGTCCTGCTTCTCCTCTCGTCTGATTCGTATTGGCATGTTCATATCATCGTATTCAGACGTACAGCCGCAAGTATAACAAAAGGCCCAGACCCCAGGCCCACTACACTATTCATCCTACACTGGATCCTCGTCAGAAGGCGAAACCCCTATGCCACATCACAAGTTGACCCCATCAATCAAATCCAGGGCTACAAGCCTCAGGATGGGCACACGACCGCTAGCGTCGAAAGCCTTCACCCATGGCAGAGCCTTCAGCATTCGCAAGTGAGAGGGGTGGATGCTTTCCTCGCTTCTAGTTTCTTGACCTGCCAAGCGCACCTCCGCCAGATCAAGCGCGCGCAGCGGCTGGTGTTGCAAAAACCTCATCATCTTCTGTTGCGTCCAGATGGTGAAGCCGGCCTCTTTCACGATTCTGACAGTGGTTCCCGTCTGTTCCATCCTTGCCTGCACGTCCTTCTCCTCAAAGCAGTCCCAGTCCGTCATACCAAGAACCTCCAGCGTGGTCAATACATCTCGTAACACGTTTCGTTGTGAACCCATGCTCCCGGGTGCGAGCCTCCACCCCAGCATGCCGAGCAGGTTGGACTGAATGAAGTTTTCGGATCTGTGCTGGGTGGCCGGGTTCGCGGATCGGTCGACCGATCGCCGAAAGGCCTTCTCCATACACATGACGGAGTTGAGTGCGCGGTGGAGGCGGTACCACTTCGCCAGGCCCAGTAGCATGAGAGCTCTCCTATACGCCATCGGCATGTTATCCTCCCTGCCACCGCCTTGGTACTGCCTCCTCATCATCTCGATGAACCGGGCGGCGAACTCGACAAGTTCGCTCAAAGCCTGCGCTGCCTTTCTCAGGTCGTCCGCGACGTCCGTCTCCGTCCGCCACTGCGTGCTGCCGTACGACTGCACTCTGTGCCACAGCATGCTAGCCATGCAGCTCGTGACCTTGTCAGCGGCATACTGACAGTCCGTCTTGAGCCTCATAATGACACGCTTCTCGGCCATGGCCCCGTGTCCGATGAAGCACCGACGGAGCGATTTGGACGGATGGAAGTCAATGGTCAGGCTCCCACAATGGAAGGTGAAGCCCTTTCTTCGGTCCTTTCTCTTGACGTGGTATTTCACCCCGCTGTCCTCAACCAGGAACCCGTTCTTGGTCACCATGGCAATGTCGCCGTTAGCCAGGACCATCCAGAACTTATCGTCGACCATGGGACCTGCCGGGAGGAAGAAGTTGGAGTTGTCGACCTTGAACGTCGAGCGGGGCGCGTCGATGGATTTCCAGACGGCTGCCATGTCCACCTTGGTCCGCTTCTGCTGGGCAGCCGGCGCGTAGGCCATGCTGCTCGACGTGATTCGGCGCACGGGAATGATTCTGTAGGAGGCCAGGTCGGTAACGTTGTCGGCACTCTTTGATTTCTTGAAGATTCGGAAATCCATCTTGATTCGAGTGGCTGGTGTGACGAGTTTTTTCGTATATGGATGGATGTCCGCTCAGAAGACTAAAGTGATGATTGATGTCGAAGAGTTTCCAGTTTCCAGCAGCTGGTACTCTTCCACTTTGTCTGTAGCTCCAGGGGCATCTCCGATGCTGTCGTAGAATACTTGGCCAAGGTTCAGGACGTCGATGGAGTTGGGCACTCGATCCGCAGGTCTACGATTCGACGACCACTGGTTCAGTCTATCTCCGAATCGACTTTGCACATGCCCTGAACTTGTCCTCTTGCAGAACGAAGCAATGGATCAGTATCAACCACGACATGTCGGCGGCCAATTCGCAAAAGGTTGATTTCGTGAGCCCACAGCGGCATCGACTAGTAATTGTATAGGCATGATCCTTTCCAACCACAGAGCCTTGTAGTATTCTCTCCTACAAGTTCACTACTCAGCTTGACTGTGGTGCAAGTCGATACCCCCTTCAAGCAGACCTACATGGCGAAAAAGCGCCAAAACACATGCCGTTCGCTGTCTGGACCTTGCTGAATCCATCTTGTTGAGACTGGAGAAAACGGCGGCATATCAATACGATGTCCGTCCCAGACATACACTCCAAGCGCGTTCTTGGCATTTGCAAACGCTGTGTGCTACTGTGTGTGCCTGTTCTCGACAGGCCACCCGTATTGCTGACATTCCATTTCCATGTCTCCGCAGCCTCTGCGAGTCCACGTCCTCTGCAGGGTCGTCTCCTGCCAAATGATCCATCCGAAGGCGATCTAACCCTTTTCAAGGCGTGGAAATTTCCCTCTTTGGCGCGCTTTTCCTCTGCTGTCAATATGACTACCGGGCAGCCACGAACCCACCGTTGACTGCATATCCTCTTCATGGTGCCGTGCTCTACCCTTGGAGCGGAAATACTTGAGTCGCCGTCGTGCTCAGAGGCCCAGCGTGCTTTTGTCTTTTGATAGTGAGTAGCTAGTTTATCAAGAAGCTCAACTCAACCGTTTGGCGACGTGGCTTCGCATTCTCTTAAGGCAACTAACTTGAAGCTGTCCGTGATGCGGATTGGGTTCCCCAACCCTCCGCGTTCCTATGCCTACTGTGCGACGTAAACAACCGCAAGATGGGGAGAACTCCCTTGGTTCATGTTGAAAGCAACGTTCAAGGCCCGGGGAATCATTACTCCTTCGTACAACACTGACCTATGTGGGTTTATGAAAACGTCCCCTCAACATCCGCACGATTGTATCGAGACGTTAGGACAAGCGACTAACCGTCGCTGGACCTAACGCCTAATAGATATATTCCTCCAAGCCTGCCCCCAAGTTCGAGACTGCAATAAACACGAACCAAACAGGTTGCTCTCGGTCAACACAGCCTGGGAACGCATCATGGTGGTGCATCTAGGTCCCAGAATCGAAACCCCGCACAAACGTCCCATGTACACACGACATTTCTTGTTCACCCAGTCTTCTCTTCAGACGTTTGTACATATTCGAATAACACGGGAAGAGGGAACAACTCTGGTGATGAAGGGAAGCCGTCATTGTTCTTGAACAATGGACTTTCTTCAGGGTTTGGACCATGTCTATTCAAACGAAGACATCAATTATAAGAGAGAGCTCGGGGTCCACCCCAAGAACTGCGCATAGCCTTATTGCCGCTACGTGAGATTGGGGTGTTCCTCTGGTTGAGTCAATGGAGCAAGGCCTTGCATGCCCTTTGGAATGGACATTCGACTAGCCTGCCGGAAGAAAACGCCTTATGTGCGATCTTGCTTCGGTTCCTAACTATAAAACTTCACGGCTCGCTGTGGTAGAGGATCAATAGCCATGTAATTTGAAGAATGCTTGATCCTAATAATGAGTCAGCTCTCCCCCATCGTTCCGCAATGTGTGGCGGCGGTTGGTACGTCAGACGTTTCTCATCGTACTGCTTGTGACCGGCAACTACCATGATTCTGTGTTAAGTGGAAATTTCAATCCCAGTGCTTCGCACCCACAAGTGCCTTGCGCCATATCTCGCCACGCATTCTGTCCGAAACCCTCTGGCGATAGCGGCGAGTTAACACGATGCTTGCACTGACACGAACCGCCCGTACACATAACCAGTACAGAGCATTGCTTGTTTCCACGTCAGCTCTCCGCTCGCTGTCTGGTCGCATCTCACCACGACGTCCGGGCCGTGCCGATGTCTGTGGCCATTGATGACTCCGCGACCAAAGTGCAAGGCTTTTGTCACGGTCAGTCCCCAGCACCTCGCCACAACGCTCTTTCTCGTTGCTACTCGTAGTGCTGCTCCCCAGCACGACAGGCAGCCAGACCGGCCCTCAACTTGCTAGCCCACAGCTGCTTTCCATCAAGTTCGTCGCAGCTGAAGTCGACAGTCGCTCTTCTAAGATGATGTTGTCCCAACCGCCTCATGGCGAGGTTAACATTCAACCAGAGTCCCATGAGGCATGGAACAGAATGCAAACCCTCTTTTCTCCTCCATCACTCCCGAGTGCCCTTTCCGTACCACAGTTTGAATATACAGATGTACTTATAGCTCGGTGTGCCCTCATTGAAAGGCCGTTTACGAGGGACCATGATGAAGCACTATCAACGCACGCGTTCCTAGTTGGTACGTCCCAGGACTACCACAGATGTGGTTGTAACCAAGTGTCGTCTCCTCGCCATCCAGGACACCGCTCACGTCCAGCGTCAGGGAAGCACGCCCACTGACCCCCGGGCCAAACACCAGCCCCCGTTTTTGTTCGGTCTGTTCGTCACTCAACATTCCAAGAACAGTAGACAGTAACCAAGAGTGAGCAAAATGGATGATGACTTCGCAAATCTACACACAGCACATGTAAATACCGAAGAGTTTTTCCAGCTCAACATTTCACAAAGACGGTTGGAAGACCCTCGAGTAGTCCCCTCCCTCCAAAGACGACACGCATCGTCTCGAATCCCCATCCCCCCCAAGCCTCCATACCTTATACAACATCTGATTCCCGAGGCCATCAAGCCGCGTATCTTTGCAGAGCTGCGCTCCCCGTATTCCAACTCCCACCCCCCACCCCCCCCTCGCCATCTCAGCAAGAGGACACGAAAGCCGTCTTATTCCTACATAAGCCCGACATACGATTCAGAACCCGAATGGCTTCCACCCTTTGCGAAGCCACTAGGCTCCGGCGATACCCTACTACGAGCCTATCAAACAACGCCGCTCGCCGGGCAAAAACCAAACACGCAGCCGTCTCCAAGAGCCCGAAATTCACGTCCCCGCTACTAATCATCAAGCGAACCCCCGGTGGAGGCCATGTAGGCCATGTAGGCCATCGAATCCTATTTGGTTGCAGGTTCCATACATACAGACATGGCCAGGGGCAGCTGTGACGACTAAACTCACTAGGATGCACACCCTCAAACCACACTTTTCCGACCAGTGGGCGACGACGTTCGGGTCCCGTACAGTGCCAAGTATGATCACACACTCCACACACCGTGTTCTTGCCAAATCAACGTCATCTAAAAAACATAATGTCACCGTCAATCTCTGATTGGCCATCGCCTCTGAACTCAATCCAGAAGCCCGTCATTGCCAAGATACAATGCTAGATTTCACATGAGAATTCGCTTTACATAAAAACATCAAAAGGCCATTGTTGTACTGCTTTAAATTTGGTTCGTTCGATCCTTCGTGATCTATCCGCCATTGCTGACGTATTGCTTCTATCTACACTGGAAAAAGCCCGACCGACCGACCAATCGGAAGACCCAAATATCCCGAGCTTCCAGTCGAGCCTGAGAGGTTGTGCGCTGAGCCACCTCCTAGTCTGGTAGAAGTTACACGAACCTGGGCGGCCAGGATTCCTTCTGCCTTTCGACCCGTCGCCCCATGATTCCAAAAGCCAAAAGTCAAAAAGACAACTCCGCCTGATGCAGTTTTTAACAGTTGATCCATGAGAGTCGTCTCTTCCCTTGCCCAATTCCCAAATTTCCCGAGAGTATCCATCCCGGTCGTTGCCCAGGTTGGTCGTCAGTAAATAAAATGGCCCTCATCCTGCGCCATAAACAATGCAATGCTAAAAAGAAATGATGGAAAAGAAGTCCGCCTCAGTTAAGGCTGAGGAATGGTGGTAGTGGTGGTAGAAGCATGAGACTCCCAAGCTTCTAATTCGGGTACGGTCCCTGCGGCAGACCGTGTGGCATTTGCGGCATTTGCGCGCTCATCCGGTACGGTGCGTGCATAAACTCAGGGACAACGCCAGTTCGCAGATCGTTCCGTCGTCCAAGAGGCTGGTAGTGCATCTGCGTCGTAGGTAGGTGGTATTCGTTAAGAGACGCCGATGGCGGGGGGTAAAGAAGCGTGTTGACGTGCCGGATAGGTTTGTACGGGCTTGGTCGTTGCTGAAGGTATACGCTTGGCGAGTGCGAAATGGGCGTGTGTACCATCGGCGTGTGCATGACCGACGTCGGGAACTGCTCGCCTAGTGGCGATGAGGCGTACACCGAGAGACTTCCGGGGCTGTGCCTCTTGGTCGGCGTGCCGTATCCCATAACGCTGTGCATTGAGACGTTTGACGGCGTAAGCGAGGCCTGGGGCATCGAGGTTGTGGCCGGCATGGGCAGCTGGGGCATTGAGACCGTTGTGGCAGGAGGGTACACTGTCGCCATGGCGCGAACACCGTTGCTCAGAGGCGGCAGCGAGACGTGTTGCTGCGTCGGGTAGGTAGTCGTGCCTGAATACATCTGGGCCTGTGCCGAGGCGGGGTTGGTATTCAACGATAGATTAGGAACCGGGAGACGCATAGGTTGCTCGCTGGCAACTTGGGGTCTGGGGACTGGAGGCATCGTGTTTGGCTGTCTGCTAAGTCGCTTCGCCGGGGGCTCCGTCGCATCCTCCTCAGAGCTTCTCTTGCGGCTGTTCATACCCGCAACGTGCTTGCCAGAGAGCGGCGACATAGGGGGGTTGTGGTAGGTCGAGGGCCATGCTTGGGCTGCGGCCTGGATGGTGGTGGTGCTTGGTGAGAAGACGTTCGTAGCAGAAGGCGTGAGAGGCGGGAACGAGACGGCGGGTTGCATGGTGGCAGTGGGCGAGGGGACCGGCGAGGTGAAAGATGTGTTCAATGGTGAAGTCGGCTGCTTCTGGGCCCTCTCATAGTACTCCGAGAAGCAGGACAGCTTCACAAGCCACTCTTCCCATTCATCCTTGGTTGCCAGCAGGCTGTAGCGCATGTTGCTGAGGAACTCGACCTCCATGACGTGAATTTCCTGCACAGTAATGCCAGACACTTCGGCCCAAGTCTTGTTGGTGTACGTGTTGTCATCCAAGACTGGATACTGTCAGCTCCATGTTTCTAGAAACCTCTTCTGAAAGCCTTCACTTACATTTGTTGCCCAGCATCAGAGCAACCGTCAAAAGACGATACTCGCTGCCCGACCGGCCCTTGACCGAAGGGTTCGTTGTCTTTAGTCGGTACACGAAGAGCAGAGCGAGCAAAATGACATTCTGCGTAACTTGTGTCGTCGACAAGACGCTGTAGGCCCACTTCTTGAATTGGGAAAATGGAATCGCATACTCGGTCAGACGGGGCAAGGTCGCGGTCGGCGGTCGTGATCGGATGTTCTCAGCCGCTCGCAGAGTCTCCATTGACTCGAACCAGAAGAGGCATGTAATCTGCGGTATTGTTAGCATGCGACCCCTAGTTAAACGGAGCGGCCGTAGTCTTACCTGAGCCGCAAAGTCTGCTAAGTTGCCGCCCTTGGGGTTGATGCAGCTTGGTATCGACAGGCTGTGCAGAACGAGAGCTGACGAGTCCTTGCGTGATGAAGTGCCATCCGACTTGCCGATGGCGCCCGATGTTGGTGTTGATGGGCGAGTCGAGTGTCGGGAGGTCGTGGAGTACTGGCTGGTACCGGACGCGGGATTCGCTGGCGGCTGTTGCGGTTGGGAGTATGAACTCGTCGGCTGGGTGTATCGAGGATATTGAGGAGCCCTCGCGGCTTCGGCCGTGACCACCTTGGGGCCCCGGGCTTGCGCAACAGCGGAGGGATATGAGGGGAGAACATGACTGTCGTAGGCGACGAGGTGAGGAGCGTGGTAGGTAGCACTCATGGCTTCGGTTGGCGGTGTGTGAAGCCCGCCCCGGTACAGAGCAGCTTTGGCCCCGTGATCGAATCTGGACTGCTTCTGGCTATGAGCGGCTGGGTATGAGGTCTGTTGAGAGCAACTCTGTCTGCACGATGCGGGAAGTGCAGGAGACAGAGGGAGGCTGTAGAAGGGCAGAGGTGCCGCAGTCGAACACATCGGAGCGGGGTGATATCGGTGGGTGGCTCGTGAAAAGAGCTCGACTCGGTCGTTGATGGGCGATAAAAAAGGGTGAGTTTTGCTTTGGACTGCGTAGGAGAAACGTGTCCCGGTAGAGAGGAGGAAAGGAAGGCGGGCCGAGGAGTGTAAGTGAAGGGAAGTCCAAGCCGCGGGCTGCTACATTTGGGGTTGAAGCAGACGGAAGATTTGTGACAACAATGCGGTTAGAGGAGCTTTCCGGCCAAACCTGTGAAGGAGGCAGGAAACTGTGGAAGTTTGAGTCAGGCAGAACGTCAATCTAGATTGTCTGGATGGATGCCCTCTTGTCAGGTGGTTTCCCTCCCTCGTTGTTGTGGCGGCAGGTTGGTGTTTTTCCGTGCAACGTTTGCTGAAGCTGGATTTATCGGCGTTCTCTCGTTGACCGGCTGGCCATGGCAGGAGGGTAAACTCCAGAATAGCTTGGTTCCAACTGCAGAAGTGAACCTAGACCTTCGTCACGGTGGACGTACTGTCGAGAGAATGTGTGTGCCTCGAGCCGTGGTTGTCAATGGGTGCAGGAGCAAATTTCGGTATCGGAGATCGACTACAGCAAGGTGATGTCGGAGACGGGTTCGTTGGTCAGGTCCGGTCAAGTAGCTCGGAGGGGGTAATGGGGTTTTGTTGGTGGTTGTAGGAGGGATTCGGCAGAAGGCAGGTATAAGGTAGGAAAAGGAGACAGTAAACCGCCGAAGTGTACTTCAGATCGTCCGTGTAAATGAAGGGCTCGTGGGGTGGTCAGTCCAATGGAACGCCGTGATTCGGTAGGATGCAAGAAAGGGTGCAGGAGGAGGATGTTGTAATTGTATTGTAGGAGTGAATTGGTATTGGCACTCTCCCCGAATGAACAGGAGCCAGAGAAACAATAGCAAAAAAGAAGGCAAGCAGCAACAGAAGAAGAAGAAGGAGAAGAAGAAGCAAGGCAAAGCAAGGCAAGGTCAGGACCAGGGTCAATGTGAAAAGGGTACGAGGTGATAGATTGAAGCCGAAGCAAAATGATAATAAAAAACCGGAGGTAGGTATCGGGCCTAGTGATATGGTTGCGTCGTTCGTTGTCTGGACTCTCTCTTTCCGAGTGGTGGTTCCTGCTCTTTCTCCGTCACTCACACACCTCACACCTCACACATATTTCGGAGGAGTAAGTACCTCATCCTGGTGTACGGAGTAGCGTGTAGCGTCAAAGGTAGCGTATCCGCGCCTGGATGGGGTCTCTGGCCACTGGTGTGTGGTGCGAAAGCATGGGATTGGGATTGGGGATTTTGGTATGGATTAGGATAGGACAGGATGGGATGGGACGTGAGGTGGATGGGGACCAAGGTACCTTGTTCCATGTACCCTTGCCTGTCTTTGGGTCAACCCAAGTTGGGAAAAAGGTACGGCTGCCGGTACGGGAAACGGAGAACGGGGCTCCAACAAATAAAACATTTGGGAGCAGGAGCAGGAGCAGGCGCAGGCCGGCAGCGGCAGGAGACACAAAGTCACAAGTCACGATTTCATCCCGCCCCTGCTCTTTCTTGCAAGGAAGGCGAAGGGAAGGTACTTCCACCAAGTACCTACCTCAGTTGTTTACAGCCGCGCACCGGGCAGCCCAGCCAGCACCAACAGCCAAACCCAAAACCAGCAGGAGCAGTAGCAGAAGCAGCAGCAGGAAGCAAGCAAGCAAGCAAGCAAGCAAGCAAGCAAGCAAGCAAAAGCACACAAAAGAAGGGTCAGAAAAGCGGAAGCCGGGAAGCGAAGGGACCAAGGTTGAGTTTGGTCAGGTACGCAACGCGCAAGTGCCCATGAATGACCAACCAGGTAGCGAGGAGCGAGGCGGCGGCGGCGGCGGCGGCGTCGGTGCTGGGAGAGAAAGAGGATGAGGAAGGAGGAAGGGCGATGGGGGGAGCCGAGGGGAAGGGAAGTAGGTACCTCGTCCGCTATCTAGCACAGGAAAGGTACATTGCGATACATCCAGTCTTGCCAGCTCGCACCTGGGGGCACCGCCGAGACCAACTTCAACACCACGCACAACTCCAGCTCCAGCCAGCTCCAGCTCCTCCCACTTCAAAAGGCATTCAAGACAAACCATACTGTGACCCAGACCATGACCAAGGCCAGCCAGTCTCCGTCGCAGCCTCCCAACTTCCTGGCCCCCAGTCCACCTCATCAGTTTATCAAACCCCCAGCCATGGACGACCCGACCATTCTTTTGCACCCGTTCTGGGACTAGGGCGCTAGGCAAGATTGGGGCTGGTACCTTGCCTGCGAGGATGGGGACCGGGGGCGCGGGCTAACGAGGGCGGACGGGCTGACCTGACGGAGCAAAGCAAGAACCACCACCAGCAGGCCCAGCATCCATCCATTGGCAACGGCAGGACACACACCTGACTCTGAGCCTGAGGTTGGTTCCGTCAGTTGTGAGTGGGAGTGGAAGGAAACTGAGGCGTGGGTGTGTTGAGAGGGGGAGGGGTGTGTGCGAGAGTGGAAGGGGCGTGCAAAGCCGCAGGAGAGAAGGGGAGGGGGGGGGGAAGAGAAGAAGGAAAAGGCCAAACTCTTTCGTAAGTGTGCAAAGTGCAAGAAGTGGACTGCGGAAGCTGAGCTGTGTGTCGTTCTTTCCGTGCCGGTGGAGTGGCACCTGAGTGGTCGACTTTTTGCTTTCCCTTGAGAAGTTCTCCACAAAAGCCCTGGCTGCTCCACCAGTGTCTTCTGCCTTGGAGCCAGTCCAGGTGCAGCGACTAAAGAGGAGCAAGAGGCAGGTGCAGTGCAGGCCACCACCACTTTTTCGGTCCAGGCAGAGAAGGGAAAAGTTGGACGCGGACCAAAAGGCCAAAGGGTCGCGAAAACGGGAAGGGAACGAACGAAGGGAAAAGGAAGCGACAGGGGCTAAGCCGGACAAGAGAGGGCGTGGTGTTGGTACGGTAGGTGCAATCTACACAGTGTGAGGTGATGGTCGAGGTCGTGGCCTGTTGGGCTGAGCTTGACTGGCCACCAGCCCGTCAGCCCGTGTGGCATCCAGTGTCTAGCACTGGGGGAACAGAGGAGAGGGGGGAGGAGGGACGAGAGAGATTCAAGACCCAAAACCCGCGGGTACGTACCTTGCCTCACCGTGTGTTGTGTCTGTCCGTCGGTCGGGCGCCTCAGTGGCCTTTCCCACTTTCCCAAGGGCCCCAAAATGTCCCAGACTCCCAGCCAGCCCAGCATCGTCGTATGTCGCCCGTCGTTTTGATGCAATCACACCCCTTTGCCCCTCATTCTCTTTGTTTTTCTTCCATCCTCCCGCTCGCTTTCTCTTTCCTTTCATCTCACGCCCCCCTTCTCCACGTCGTCCCTCCCCCCTTCTCCTGTGCCAACTCCTCCTCTCCCTCTTTTTCCATCTGCGGTGCTGATTGAGAATTCTAGGGTGAGCCAAAGGGACCAAGACCTGGCACATCGGGTGGGGCCTCGAGCCCTGTGGTCGACAACCCGGCTGCGACCTGGGAGCAAAAGGGCGGCGGCGCTGGCCACAGCAGCAGCATGGCAGAGCAGAGCGACGACGCCTTGCAAGCATCCACCACCAACACCACCACCACTAGCAGCCAGGCGGGCAAGGGCAGAACACACGACAGGGCAAGGCGTGGCATGGCAGGGAAGAGGCGGCATGCATGCTGGTGTGGCCGTGGAGGGGGACCGCAGCAGTCTGCTGCAATTGCAAAGACTGTGAATAGCTCGTGATGGGGAAAAGAACGAGTCGACATTAGAAAGAAAAGAATAGAAAAGAAAAGAAAAAAAAGGGGTACTCGATACTTCCTTGAATTTCTTTGCTTGCGTCAGCTTCAGCCCTCTTTCCCGACCGCGCGCGCGTACCTGGTACTCACTCTATCTTCGTTCTCCTGGAATTAGCCATCTCGTCCGTCCATCGAGTCTGGACAACTCGGCATCAGCCTTCAACAACCAGTTTTCCCCCCTCGCCCGCTCGTGTTGCTAGCTTGAGTATTAGACGCTTCGTATGCTCCGTACCATACCAAGATTCTCGCGTCGACTTACTTTGGGGTTCCTTGCATAGTGGATCGATTCGAAATGCAATCCGCAGTTGCCTGTCCCGTACGCTTCTTGGGTAGCCCCAATTCGCTATTCACTACCACCAGAGGAACTTGTCTATCGCCGTCGCCGACGACATGATCCTCTCGTCCCATCCCATTACAACCCACCCGGTACTAACCCCACATCAAACTTTCTCGGCCCTTGGTCGGTTTGGGCTTGCCATTACGAATGTGCCCCTTCAGATCAACGCACTTGCTGCTACTTGATACCCCGAATACCTTACATGAGGTACACTACCACACAGTTGATGAAGCAAGTTCTATGGGCCATGCCATGCCAGGCCATGCGATACGATACGATGTCGTGCCGTTCTATTGTCGACTGCCTTGGACTATGGCTTGCCAGGCACAGGCTGGCCTTGGCCTTCGTCGACTTGGATCACAAGTCCGCTGTGACGCTCCTGGTTGGCTCGCCCATGGCTGGACTCCTCATTCGCATGTGGCTTTTCTTTGGGTCATCGTGATGCCCCATCCGCCGCTGGAATCTCGTCTTTCCACTTCGGGGTCGCAGGCGTCACATTCGCTGTTTGGTCATGGTTCCTGGCAGACTGTGCCCGCCCTTGGCTTTCATGTCGCCCGCTTGCTACAGGATCAGGGTGAGCGGGCATTCAGAGGTTCTGCCTGCTGCACGCCCTAGAGCTGAACAACTTTGTTGTAAACCATCAATGACATGCCTGTCTGCGTCCGACTTGTGTGTGCCAAAACAATGTGTTCGGCATCCAAACTTCTCAAGTGATACTCACGGCACTGTAAGGCGGCTCGTCCGTATTGGACGGCACTTCCCGTCGGCTTTGGTTTGGTGAGTGCATTTGTGACTGACCTGTGAGCCGACATCTGAGCACACTTTACCCTTCTTGACCTCTCGGCCCTCCAAATACACAGTTTGCGGGAACGTCTCGTTCGGGAATAGCTATGTGTCAATATTGTCCAGGTTCCTGAGCCCTGAAAGTACCTCGCCAATCCCGTCCTGTCTCATCCGTCAGCACCACCAGGACGCCGGCTCGCAGCGCAACTCATCAAAGACAAGAGCATGTCTCCACGATAATTTACCTTGTGATACGTATCAAGGAGGTGTCAAGAGATCCGCGGCACGTCAGACGGAGGACCGTAGCGTCTTCGTGACCCTACCGCGTATCCGTACATCAGGCATCGCGGCCGACCTAGACGGCATCAGCAGGGAAGAAACCTGACGTCGAAAAGGGGTACGTACCTTACCTCCGTTACGCACTCTTCTTTTGTTCAACAGACCCCAAAGTCCTGATCCTAGGGGACCCAGACTGAAGGATACCTGGGAAGTAAGTGGTGTAGGCAATTCCATATCTGTGCCCCCACTGTCATGGCACAAACGCAAAAAACGAGGCAGGCAATTGCATTAGATTCGCGGATGAGAAGATAGTCGTCCAATCTGGTCCAAGCTGCTTCTATCCAACCCAATCTCTCAGCCAGATGGCCAAGCAAGCAACACAAAACCCGTCGAGAGGTACAGTGCGCCGTGACACCATGTATCCCGCATCAGAAACACGGTTGCTGACCGCACCGGACCATTCTGTCTGTCTGCCTGTTGGTGATGGTGGGGGCGAATGGGACATGACCCATCATGTGTGTGTGTGTCCCTTGCTTCGCTCCGTCCGGCCAGGACACGCATTGCCGTGCGTACGCCGTCGAATGTCCGTTGTGAAGAGTGCCGTCCTGCGTCGTAGAGGGAGGGGCCTGGACGTCAGGCAGGATGAGATATGCGCCCATGTCGTTGTGTTCAGTGCTGTCGGCGCTGGCGCCTCCACCGCAAATCTCCATCCCCTCTCGGTCCGGTGCTGACACTAATCAGTTGCCTTGCGCAGTAGCATTGCGGTCAGTCCCATGCCCCAAGCCCTCCTCGCCTCATCCCAGGGAATGAGACAACACACACCCGCTGCTGGGAAAGGAAAGGCAGGGTAAGCCAAAGTTGAGTGGCCACCTGCGCCGACAAGGACCCCTTCTGAAATGCGCGGAAGATGTCCCCAGCCGACTCGATATTACCGCAGCGTCTGATCTTTTCCTGTACATACGGATTCATTCGTTCGTTCGCTCGTTGGGTGCTGTAACCGAACTAGGGTTGTCGGGACGCCGTCGTTGTCTACTTACTATTACTGCGCCGTACCCCCCCCCGTTTGTCCATCTCGTTGGCTGACCCCCGTTGTGCAAAGTGAATAACAGAAATGAAGTGTCAATAGAATTGTTCCCTAAAGGGCATGAAAGGTTAGCAAGACCGGGGAGTCTCGTCGCCGACGCAACGACGGTCTCGTTTACATGACCGATTCCCCCAAAAATAGAATGGAGAAAAATGCGGGCGACAGTTCTTGTCCCAGGAGCTCAGTGGTCCGGCGCATATGCTATTCTCGCCTTGCTTCGCCGCTGGATATACCCATTTGCAAATTAGCGACGCAACGCAACTTACTCACCACAGCCTTCGATACTCTCTGTCGATGACCCAAGTTCGGTTCAAAAGCAAATCCATCGCCGCTCAAATGCGGGGGGCGTCAATCTAGAAGTATCAGTCAGAGCATTCGAGAGACAAGACAACCCCATGCATCGAGCGCCTCGCCCAACCGAACCCAATGAGCTTGCTTGTCTGTTCACTGGTACCATACAAGGCTGTAAGCTGTGAAGTCCGGCAACTCGCACAAAGCGATAGACTTGGCTCGGGCGCTGGCATTCATTGCTTCCGCGTCAAACTGGGCCAATGGAGACTGACTGGACTGTTCGAAAAGCGAGCACACGGCGCTACCACAAAGTGTGTGTTTGAGTTTCTACGGCCGATCCTGGGTGATGGAAAGATGATAGTGTCCGTATCTCCGTCTAGACCATGCCAGTCACATTTGCCTCCTCTTCCCCGATGAAACCGTGGCTTGGGGGCTCGCCATGATATGCAACCAAGTAAGGTCCCTCTTGCGTATGTGATGTGTGAGCGACAGGGCAGCTCGAAGCTGGAGCATCCTCCGCCGAGGCACGTCATGCACTCAAATTTGTCTTTGTCCATGGTTGTCAACTCCAAATCTGTTTGGCTGCTCCTCGAGGGCGTCCCGCTGCGCTTTCAAATTGGTGGCCAGCGGCCAGTCACGAGCCTCTCTTGCTGAGAGGGGCCATCGCGCTTGAAGGAATGAATGGCTGCATCTCTGACTGACGATGAGGGTGGGTGAGTGGCACGCCCGTTTCGACAAGGTCTCCGGCCGTGGCACCAGCGACGAAGACAGTCCCAGTGACAAAACATCGGTAATACAGCATCATTGGCCACCGCGCCGATTGTGCCGGCCAAATGGCTTGGCTTCGCTCGCAACGAAGCGGAGGGCGCAGGGACACTCCTGCTCCGGCTGTTGCCTCGAATCTGAAGCCTAGCCAGGTCATTAAAATCCCTGCAACTTCCAAGGACCTGTTAAGCGTGGACGCAGGCTCGCAGCACACCACGAGTGACACGCGAATGGAGGTGTGTTTGCCCGCGTCTCCCCTGCCAGACAACCAGACAACTGAGTGGATGACCAGAGTGGTTGCATTTCAGCAAAATTTGAGGTACCGAGCCCCAGACATGCCATGTTGGAAACGGAGTCAGTCAGCGTGACATGGAAGGCCAGCCACGACGATTCCGCAAACACTGCTGCTGGCCGTCGTCTAGTCATCGGGCGGCGGCTGAGGATGGCGACAAGCATCGTGTCTGACTAGGGCCAGCTGACCAAGACACGCTTCTACAAATATTGCAAGTCGGTCGGTGTCAAAAAGGCGATCATAATGGGATGAGGAGTGCTGTGCGCTTTTCTGGAGGACCAGCAAATGGGAACGAGGCTCGTTCAGGCGCCTCCTGTGATATGCACAGCATGTTGAATGCTAGTGTGCCAGGGAGTGGCCACAACATTTCCGCACAGAGTTCGAAATGATTCTCAAGAACCCCCCCTCCCAAGAAGCCGGCCGAAAGAAGTTCGAGGATCTTTGTCGGGCGTTTTTCGCGCCCACTCCCTGTTGAGTTCGACTTAGCGTTCAACTGCAGTGAAAGACTTTGAGAGTTAAGCCATCCAGGCTTGCCCCGCCTCAGTGATGGCGTCGGCGCTGGCGCCGGCCTTGAGCGGAAGCGTAAGCCGTAGGATGATGGATTGCTCTCAGCGATCCGTAGCAATGCGAAAAGGCCGTTGGCGTTCTGGCCTGAGCGCAGGCTGCACTGAAGATGAGATGCGAGAGGAAGACGGTCAGAGATTCCTTCACCATTCAGTTACTATTGACGGACGCTGACCATTCCGTGTTCGGTCCCGCATATCGTTTCCCTGAGGGGTACACACCACGCCTTCATATCGCGAACGGGCTCGTTGTTTCGTTGCTTGCTCCTTTTTCGAGGTTGGACGACATGCCTTGTTCTGAGTTTCGTGTTCTCGGGGCCAAACTGCCATGGGGCTGGCTGCCTTGCGCGTACTGCACACTAAAGGGAGAAAGGGCTGCAACAAGATGCTCTGTTGCGTTAATCAACTTAAAGTTAGTCGGTGTCAGTTAATCTGGGCTGATTGGAGTAATAGCAACCACGGACGGCCGGGAACAATAATACCTCACCTTTGGAAAATGCAGCCATCATGGTGGGGAAAGACGCGCAGATAGATGGAGGCTAATCCTGGGACCGAAGGCCTCCAGACTCAACCTGCCAGAATCTAAGTCTACCACTCGCATACGAACCAGTGTGGAGGTCGATCGTCAACCCGGAGTTGCTGGATCGGTCTGCTTGACGACTTTCGCAGGAAACCCAAGTATCTGTCTTCCGGCTGCCAGCTGTTCGAACCTCGCCCCAAAACTTGCAAGTTTGGAGTTCGTCGTTGTTCTATTCGAAAGGGGCGTGGTTGTAGAGCTTCAATTTCCTTCTACAAAAGGGGTGACGAGTACTGTGAGAAGAGATATTCCCCACGTATTGGGACAGGATGTAGCCCAAGCCACACCTCCTGTCGGCCAGGCCAAGGATGACCTCAGATGGAAAGCAAGAATGAGCACTTGACCAAATGGCAAGCAATATTCTGTCATTCCAGTCCTTGGTGTTTTGCAGTGATTTTCGAATGTGGAATCGAAGCTGCTCTGTTTTGTATGGGCGACGGTCAGGGATAACTGGTTCCTTCCCTCAGCAGATTTTTGACGCTGGATTATTGAATTTGCTCAGCATAGCGTTAGGCTGCCTGCGGCGGCCATCCATGTGGCTTATTACCCGGCCCAGTGTGTTGGTGTGGCGCTCGGTCGGTTGATCAATGGAAACAAGTGTGCATGCGGTAGAGCCACGCCTTGAGCGTGTCAGTAACGTCTTCCTTCGCCAGGTGAGGAGTTGCAAACGACATGTCGGCTCACCCACTCGACTCGCCGGGGGTCACAACACGAATTGGAATTCCGCAGTCAACTCCATCTTGCATGTACCGTTACTTAGCTTTAGGACGTCAATATGTTGCACGTAGCTGGGGTGCTATATACATTGAAACTACACGCCGGGCTTGATGGGTACCAGCGTCCTGTAAGGGCATGGAACGGGATGGAGAGTTCGATTTGTCGCATTGGAAGAAAGAGCATCGTTAATTGAAGATTTGTCTGACTGCATCGTACTTGGTGAGGGCGGCCTTTGACGTATCGGAATCCTTCACGGCATCGAACGACGACGAGGCAGCGTCTCAGGAGCAAGACCAGACGAGGCTCGATGGGCTTAACATTTTTTGGCTACTCAAGGGGCCATGAGTCGACTGACTGAAACAAAACCCAGCCACGAGCCACCGGTGGGATTATGACAGATTTGAATGTCCTCAACGAGCCCTGGGAATCGCTTTGTGTGACCGAAAATGAATACACGTCCTTCAGAAGCGGTGTAAGAGCTGGTAGTCAGGAGTAGGTAGCACTTTGACCGGCCGAAAAGTTGACAAGCAGAAGGGGGGCTGAGCGACAGGCAGCGTCCGTGGAATCTGATATTGCGAGATAGCGGAGTCATCCACGCAAAGGCAGGTCGATAACGCGTCCTGGCAGGATCGCCAACGGTTCGTTCTTTTGTAGCCCATCTACCTGGTACAACGGCACATGAATCTCGTTGCGATTTATGCAGTCAAAGTGGCTGACCCATACCTGTTGTGAGATTGTCGATTGCCTGCCTATGTATGACCAGAGAGATGGAGCCTCCACAAGGTGGGACTTTGACGGCACTTCTTGTGAGATAGCGTATGTAGGTGTTGAAAGTTGGCGGCGCTGTGGCAAAGAACGCACACTGCTGCAAGTGTGTATGAGCACACACTGGCTTTCCGAGGCTGCACAAAGCTATGCGGCGATTGGCCCATGTAATAGTGCTGTGCAGGCCTTAGAGTCTCTCAGAAAGGGAGGGGCGTGCTTGGTTTCGCTACCCAGATGTCCCGGTATGCTACGTACAGGCTGTGTCTGAATCGTAGAGCCATGGCCAATCAAACGCAATCTTTGACTACATGCCCTTTGCAGTTGGGCGGTCCAACGGCGCGTGATAAGCAAGGGAGCGATCGAGAGTCGTCGTCGACCTCTTCTTCTCGTCCTCTCGGAGGGGCGGCCAAGGATCAGGCACTGGCTTCGGGCCTCCGTGTCCTCCACCGTGAAGGCCGGAGTGTCCATAATTTGCGAATGCTAAAACGGCCGGCTTGGCATCGCCAATTTTTTTGATTTTTTTATATCAGTAATCGGGACCGTACTGAGGTAGTCAGGGCTAGACTTTGTCGCAACAAATCTTTAAGGCAGGGTCTTTTGGGATCCGGGATATGATCACAAGACCAGGATGCCGCTCCTCGGTATGTGGAAAATATCGAGTGGCCTTCTTGGCCCTGGATATCGGGGCTTTTGGGCCGGAGAAGTCACCGAACCGGCGGGCGGGCATGAGCCGTGAGGCTGGGTGGTGCGCTGAGCAGGCCACGATCTGGCCATCAGCCATCGGTACGAAGACCCCAGCCCGAGGATCAGAACTGGTGCAATGGACCTGGATACTTCCGTAAAAGTGCCTCGGAAGAGCTTTCGGGTGTGTGGCAGGTTCGCTTAGACAGGCATGAAAGGGGGGTGGGTTTAGCACTTGTTCGCGTGTTGCCATTCGTTACGGTCCCCTGCTCACCCAGAGAACAAGAGCTCGACTATTTGCCCCGGAAGCCCTGCCGCCAAGGTCAGACGCCCGTGGCGTTGTGTGGTAGTTTCGTGAGTGGGTGAAAGCGTGTGTGTGAATGTACACTTAGTGTAAGTACGCCGCAACCTGAGACCCGTATGCTATATCTTGGAATGGCGAAAGGATCGGCCAGCAATGCATTCTCGATGGTGCGGCTGGCCGAGGGCAGCGTGCTGTATCCGGGAGACGAGGGTTTCGCGGGGTATGATGTGCAGGATGTGTGTCGCCACAAGACTGAGAATAGCATTACTCACTTTCTCAATCAGCGAGCCAAGCCCCGAGTCCGGGATGGGAGACTAGACGAGTTGACATGGTTTCAATCACAAGTAGTGAAGTGAGTGTTGGTGTTGACTGTCGAGGATTTCCAGCGACACAGTAAGTGGCCCATCGCAAGGGCATCAAGTGTCGGACGGTTCCACGCTACAACTAGTGTAGGGATACAGTGCGAGGCGAAGAAGATCATGTCCGCAATGCAGCGGCCGGTTGGCTTTGATGCTGGACCACGAAGCCAGTGCTGTAAGTCAAGGTTACAGCAGCTTGATACTTGCAGCCGAAGGCTCCAAGCGGTTTAATTCCTTGAACGACGAGGGTGTGAACCCGCCAATATGCTGACCACAGCGGAGGCTTTGTCGACTTCAAGTCTGCCTCCTCAATCTTGGGCAGTGGCTTTCCTTGGACACGGCAGGCCTTGTTCATGCAGGCTCAACCCATGGATAGGTCGGCTTGCGGTGTGCGTTGATGCTGGAGGGTGTCGAGTGTGCGCAGTGGGCAGTTGAAACCGGCCCTGAACAATGATCGCCAAACGCCTCGCCTAGTTCCATCCCTCTCAGGCAGTGCTGGCGGTCGCGGGCGGGCGACACGATGGCAAGCCTAGGTTGCAGCGTGGTGCGTAAAAGGGCAAGATTGCATGTCGAATTGTTACAGTTCAAGGCTTCCTCTGATGTCCTGGAACCGATTCATGCTATTGCTGTGGTGCATCAGGGTCGCATGTAAGGCAAGCTGGCCACCTTGGCGAGCGCATAGCATGAAGCAAGCCTGGTTGCCGGGTCGGGTGTAGTCAGAGTGCACGGGATGAAGGTTGTCGAGTCCATTGCCTCAGACGGTGGGCTGCTGACTGACATTGCAGGGTGCGGGGACAGTGTTTGTTGGTGGTGCCGATGGGATCTCGAAGTGGTCGTGGAAGACGGCAGCCGACGTCTGGTCGGACACTTCTTCGTATCTATCGAACGAGCAATCTTGACGTGAGTGATTGTGTTGCCCTGCTTGCGGCGTTCAAGTGTTTAATCCAGTACCACCGGCAAAGACGGCAGGGGAGACCGGGAGAGTCAGGGAGACAGTGAGCACAAGACAACAATAGGAGATGATGGTGCTGTGTAAGCCATGCCATGCCTGGTTCTCCGTCACCCGCATAGCTCCGTTGGTTGGAGCGTCAATGGGGTCCGGCAGCCCCTGGCAGGGTCATGTTCGCGGGATGGCGCCGGGAAACGGAACGCAGCGAGGGGAGCGGGAGCCAGAATAGGAACGGGGTTCATGTGCGAAGGTCCAGTCGACCGACGGATGCTGGGAGATGGCCGGATGGCATGTTGAGGTCGGTTGGTGAACGAGGTTGTTGTCCTTGCAGGGTTGTTCACCAGTCGCTCGCGTCCGTCCGTCTCCCCCGCGTCCCTCTGCCTCGGTCTCCACAAAAGAGAGGGGTGGAAGCCTCTCGCACCGTACCTAACAAGTGGAAAGAAAGGTTGCGAGAGGGGCTCTTGCCTTGGTGAATATTGAGTCCTGTTCGGGCGTGTGGTTCGTATTTCGAGCAGGAAGCCGCCGCTCTCCAGCAGCAAATGCCACTTGTTGGCACAGCTTGGGGATACCAGCTCGCAGGTGACGGAGCATGCGGGCACTGTGTTGACACGGTATTCTCGAGGCGGTGACTGCTTACATAATAAATGCCAACCTCGACGGACCCTGTCTCGTTGTCTCATTTCATGATTCACCTCCCTCTCCGCATATACGCCCTCCCGCAGCCAAATTATCACGAAAACGAACACCCCTTTCCACCTGTCGACGGCCTCTCATCTCGTCCCTTGTGCTATTCCATTGCCCGCCCTGCTCTCAACAAGGTTATTGCTCCGGCCTCTCTACCTACACCACCTTGAACTTGCCCCTATTCATCGAAAACACCTTTTTGCTTCGCAACCTGCCTCCCGTCCATCCGCCTCCTCTTCATCATTTCCTTCACCAGCATACTGACCCTTACTGCCCGACAAGCACAAGCGACAACACAGAGTCCCCATGCAACCAGCTCTCCGGGGTCCAAGCCCGTTTCGTATCCCGGCCCGGCCTGGCTAAACCAACATCCATCGCATCTCAGAGATAACCTTGCCGTCTTGCACCCTTGTTATTGGATGCGAAACCATCTTTACGATACGTTTGATTCCAACCGCGTCTCGACGTTTCCTGCCTACACACACATCCGGGCAAGATCTTATCCCCCAGCGGGACACCACTTCACAAGCGACTCGCCTTCTTTAGCCAGGCTCGTCCGCGCAGCCGCTAACCACACTTGTCGCTAACATTCTTACCCTCACCCTCACCCTGGCCCTCGCCCTCATTCGCATGCACTACACTTCTGCAGCTACAAAGTACTGCATCTGATGCAAGTGGCCAGTGTCAGCCGCTCCAACACATGCTCTGCTCCAGTTGCCCATCTGGCGAATTGACTCCCGGCTACGAGTGACTTGTGTCTCGTCTCCATGACTTGCCTGTATCAATTAAAGTTGAAGGTGGCCCCAGGGTCTCGAACGTCTCCCCCTCTTGCTTGGCTTTGGCTTGCTCGCTAGCCCGTTGATTCAGTCTCTCACCAAGCAAGCAAGCCTCTTGCTGGCACACTGCTGCACGGTGAGCTACCCTTGTGTGTGCCTGCTCCGCGCAGTAGCTCCGTAGAACTCTGGAAATTGGACTGCCGCTAGGTCTGCTACTTCAATGGCATGTCCCTCTTCTTGCTCACCCCCTACCACGAGCTCGGACACCTCCTTAGAACCAGCCAACCAACGACGCTGGGTCATTCTTCCTCGACGCCCCCTTGGCCTCTGCTGCATGACACGGAGTCAGTCTCTCGCTTTGCTTTTCGGCCCTCAGTCACCATCAGATCAGCGTCTCACTTCCCTCTCTCCGCGGCTCGGCGTCTGCTGCTTCTAGATCGCGCTGATCAACAAGGTTCACCGCGTTCATACGCCCCGATGGAGAGCGGCAGATGGCACTGTACCTTGGCCAGGACTACTTTCCTATTGCCCCATGGGCCCATACCCTCTCAAGGTATCCTTGGCATAGCAACTGGCACACGTCTTCTCGTTGCCCAAGAGACTCTGTACTGCGCCGGAACACACAACACCAGCATCCATCTATAGCGGGGCCAGCGAACACGCCTCTCTGCCTGTTCAGCAACTACCTGCGACTAGCTTCATCATCACATCATCAGACCAGGGCGGCCCTCTGGTCTGTGGTGCCGTTTGGGTGCATCTGGACCCATGTCGGGGTCTTGCAGGATATTTCCTCACCTGCGCACATCACTCGGTCCCTCAAACCGCCATCGAGGCCCCGAGCCAGCCCTCCGCATTACCGACGTTACGCTGTAGAGCCACCGACGTTCGTCGCCCTGGAAGCTGCGGCAACCATGCTAGGGAGCACGAGGCGCGGTGCTTTAGCGTGGCGTTCAAATTCACAACACCTCTCCCTCTGGTGCTTTGCTTGCTCTCGAGTGTCTATCGATAGCGTCGGCCGATAACCAAGTCAGACGGCAAACACTATTGACGTTCATAGCACAGGCCCTGATTCATAGGCTCGGTGGCTGCCGCCTGGCGTCGGTGAGCTCGTACTTTCCGCTCGATCTCAGTGTTGGACATTTGAGCCAACTTCGCCCCTATCGAAAGACACCAGCCCACAAACTGAACCAGCGGTGATCGCGCGGGCATTCGCTCTGCTTTGGAATGCAATACGGAATGGTCCGTCGTGTTATCAGACCGCAGCGTAACTTTGTGAACTTCAGCAACCCAGGCTCGGGCGTCGTCAAAGTACAGGTTTTGCTGCTGATGCCCTCTAAAACATCCCTCTCGCCGGTTACGAGATGGCCATCTGGCGGGGTTGTCCTACGTCCAAATGGCATTCCAGCCGTGTTGCAAACCCATCCACTGGCTATTTCTCTCAAAATCCACCTGCGGCATCGTGAACATCACAGTCAAGCATAAGTTGGCATGTTGCAATGGGGTTGATATCCCAGGGGAGCATCGCTTAGAGTGGCCTGAGTTCTCATCTGACCTTTGAGTGGCGGCGCTGAGGGTTGATTCTGGTCAGTCTGAGGCGCCGAAGCACCGGCCGGTCTTTCTGGCACTGCCGCTGCGTCACCGGCTGTGTATATCGCTACAACACCCTCCTCGGAGCAAATCAGCACTCTCGAGGCTCAACACCCCTAGACCAATCCGCCAATCGACGACCTGAGTTGGGCAGGCTCGTGCCACATATCCGACGTTGACATTGTCATCGGCTTCGCAGCCGTTGCTACGCATGATCTCGGTTCCAAGCGGTGGGAACATTCGTTTCCCATCGGCACGCTCGCTGCCTGGGATTCCGACCACGGCCCCGGATTCGTCTCACTGCCCAGTCACGTTTGTTGTTTGATACGTCAATGGGCCGGACAAACCGGTGTCAGAAGAACTAAAAGTCTTAGATGGTGGAGGCAGCTGAAAGTCTCGGTCCATCATGGATGGATGGCATGGCAAAAAGTCTGCCGACAAAAGATGGCCAATTGCCCCCACTGCGGAACACAGCCTTCCACTGCCGCCCTGCCGCAGTCTGCTCCTGGTGCTGGAAAGGCTGCCGGCAACGTAGTGCGCGTCGTCCACTAACGACATTGCGCAGTATCTTGTTCAGATAGCTCGCATCGTCAACCATCTTGGGCCGCTGGTAACACCGTACGCGCACGCCGTGCTTTCCAGCAGCGGTCCTACGGTTGTGGGTTGCTTCGGACGTCCACTGCCAGGGGATTGATCGGCAAGGTCTCTCGCGGCCACAATGGTTCCGGACGAAAAGATCTTGCTTGATGTGTAGTTGACCATAGATTGCTTTCACCCTCCTGTCATCACACGAGGATTGTCATCGATCATCAATCATCTCACTGCGGGGCCGTCTCTCGGTCTTACAGTTGTTGTTGTTACGGTGTTGCAGCTGCAGCGACTTGGGGGACTTTGGCCCCTTCCTGAACCATACCTGCAAGTCTCGAAACCCCATCTCCTTTTTCACCTCTCACCCCGGCGGATTGGGCTCCCTTTGATATCCACAAGAAAGAAACATAAGCTACCATTGGGGATGGTGGTGGCTGATGACGAAAGGATGTACAGGCACACTTCTTTTCTTCTCGCTTCCCTGCCAAACCTGCATCTCATTCCTTCCTACGGCGCAAATTTGACATTGCCCACATGTTGATTGTCCCGCCTCGTCAAACACCGCCCCCAAGCCTTGGGGGCGGAGGAGAGAGGATTACCCATTTTCACGAAGTCACCCCCTATTCCTGGTTAGCCTTGATCCTGCTTCAGTCGGGAGGCCGAATCACGACAGGCAAATAGCGTGCTTTGTCGCAACGACTCAGGCTGATCACGCTGAGTGATGACGACTCCCCCACTGCTAGACCACCCTTCATTGGCAAGTACGGCCGCCCGCCAACAGCCCCCATTGCAGACTACGAACTACGGCTCAGTGGTCAGTAGCATACTGGGGGTGGATGTCTACGTCCTCGCTTGCTGGTTTGCTGCTGATAACACCTGTCTGTGAGTAAATTGGGCGCTGGCTGGCATGTCATGGCGCGGTGCCTTTGGAGCTTGCCACACCTTTTGGTAACTTTCCAGTCTCGGCATTGTTATGGGTTCAATCCCCGCCGGCCCACCGCCGACGTTGGCGTGACACCACCAACTTACACTGCGGTCGGCCGTCCGGAAACCGCGGGGGAGAAGCTCCCGGAAAATAGTCGGCGAACAGGACGGTTTGGTTCATTGCACTCGATCTGGCGGAGCGATCGGGACTGCTTCTTTTTGCGCAAGTACACGAGGGGCACAGTCACTGGAAGCCACTCGACCCCTTCGATGGTGTTAATACTTGTACCTGCACGTATGTGGATTCAATCCGCTGATCTACAACGAAATGATGCACGACGTCAGTCTCCATCAGGGGGTTGAATGCGAAGCTCAGGATGAGGCTTCGCGTCTCCGATGACGAGCATGAGGCCCTGCCCCGTCTGGCGCAATGGCTACGGTTTCTGACTGGTATAGGCGCACCTGACACTACCCTGGGGAATTGCTTACTTTCCAAGTGGCTTCGACGGTCCGCATGCCTACTGTCGAGGACCATAGCATATGATCACGTTTGCTGATTTGGCCGTATCGTCTGGTCGGCCTGTCTCCCGAAGCCACATATTTTGGGTTGAGCAGGATCTTTCGTGCTGGAAGAGCCGTCCCCTCCTGCGTCCGTGATTATCGAGTATTCAATTGATGATGGCCTCTGGTCGGTGAGTATTAGGGTGAGCTTCTGCGAAGGATCAACCTGTCGATGCATCGAGCCGCGACGCACCTGAGCTCAGTAACGGCCAGACATGAACGAAGCTTCGGCTGCTTTGCCCTTGCCTTTGTCCCTTCCAACGTGTGTTGAACACAAAGTGAAGCCGTTTCCGACGGTTGCTGTTTGGCTGTGTTACTATGTGTCGAGTAATGAAAAGTAACATCACAGACTCATTCGGTGACGGATGTGATTTTTAGCTATCCCAAAATCAAACTCAGCACTAGTTGGTATGCCCGTCCCATCAAGTAAATCGGTGGATATCCAAGCCGGGTTCTTGTATAAGTAGAACACACCAGAGTAAGCCTTCTCAAGGCTCACGGCCATCTAAGCAAGCAAAACCGGTGCTCCGGTCGTGCAAATTTATTCCGAGACTTTCCGTATTCTCTAAACCAAGTCATTTACTCTCCTCCGCGTCTGGCCAGCGGGTCTGATTTCGCAACAACGAGCTGCTCGCTGGGAGGAGTAGGGTTCTACGTCAGATGGATGTGGCCGACGGAATAGTGGCGGCACCAGATGCGGGAGCGAGCAGTACTCTCAATTCTTGCACTGGTCTTCTCTTCCTCGTCTCATCAATGTTCAGAGATGAATACGGGTAGGTTGACAAGAGTCTGTCTGGTAAAGACGAGCCATGCATGTATGTCACCGATTTTGTTTGATATGCATTTGCCTTTGGATGAATGGTGCCTTGCGGTTGAAGATGAAAGGCACAGAAACGCACTACCAGGCTCAATGCACCTGAACCGTCTCCAACGTCTCAGCACTGAAGCGAAATACCACAGGAAGGCTGCCGCGATAACGCCATTCAGAGAGTTGACGTCATTGATCCCAATACAAGTAGGTGGTCGCGTGAGACGGCTTGTGTGTAGTGCATGAGGTCCATTACCAGCGGTGGCATATCTCAGTCCCGAGTTCCAAGCATTCATCCCACAAGACGTAGAATAGACGACATTGTAGTCTTGGAGGAAGTGAAATGGAAGGCACGCTTTGATGATGAAGCTAGATGGGCTCTGTGCCTGCATGAACAATTTGTCGTTGAAACAAAAGCACTAGATGTCGGCTACATCAATGAACCGATGGTTCGAAAATACGCACACATAACGGCTTACATTGCACTGGTTTATGTGGCCAGGGGAATTCCGGAGGTCCCAACTACCTTTCCATTCACCACACCAGCTTTCATTACATGTTGTGTAATGGGAACATATGGATATGCAGTGGTATTTAGTACGATTCAGTCTGGTTTGACAGACCCTAGCATGGCATGGCCGTGGCATCCAATGACTTTCGATACTGCTGGTTTCCTCTTTTCGTTTTCAGTTCCTTGGTCCACTTAGTTTCGTCCACCTTGAAGGACAGGTAGAGTAAGAGAGACATGGTGAAATCGAAATGATACAGAAACCATTTGGGATAGTGTGAGGCTCCAATTGTAGCAATTAATTCTGTCACGTTTAACCTGGAGTATGAAAATAAAAGATCAGATGGCGCACCTAGAACTTTCACAAACAAGGGTACCGTATAGAGGATGAATGGGTGTATCGCAGGATTGCTTTCATGAGAAGCTCCTCAAACTCGGTTCTCTTATAAATTCAAGGCGAAAGCTTAGAAGCCGGGTTTCCATGTATTTCCCTGTTGGCTGAGACACCTCGGGAAAGTTCTTGTCCGTTCCGTCTAACCTTCGGAAGGTGTTGTTCGTTCTCCTAGAGCATACAACCGTCGCCAGAAGAGAGCAGAATGTTGTGTCAACGGAATGGCGGTGGTTGCATCAACATCGTAGAGTCTGGCAAACTACACTACATACGGTCCTGATCCGATCTGTTCCATCTTAAAGCTCTGTGTTGCGTTTACTCAACCTACGATATGTTCTACGGACACAAGTCTCAAAGGCAGTGAAGCAAGGAGAAACAAAGACTAAAGAGAATCAATGGGGTTGCCTTCTCCGAGATGTTCTTTGATGCCGAATTTGCTAGTAATGTCGCCCTTTGTGCCATGACTTGCTGAACACTGATGATAGACGAGCCTTTGGTTTCTTGCTAATCTCAACGAGATGGTTTCATGGCATGCAAAAAGCTTAGGATTCCGAATAGAACAGCTCGTAACAACAGCGCGTGGTCTTGAGAATGAACAAGAACATTACATGAGTTTGAGAACATCAAGGGAATATGGAAAATTAAGCACCAAGAGATGAGATTATTATAATATTAACTCAAAGTCGCAACAGCAAGTCAAGGATAACAGCCATCACCAGACAGTTTCAACCCGTTATCAATACCGGATACAATCATAATGTCGATCACAAGTTCACATACCCAAATCAGCCGAAAGGGCATCTTGCACGTAGTCGATGCTTACGTCGGGGGCGAGAAGTGCCTTTCGGAGTTATATGACAGTTACAGATACGTCCCAGCGCATGATGTTGACGCGTCGTGTACGAAGGATGCCACTATTGTCAAGCTAGTATGTCTCAATTTCATTCAGAAGAGAAAGCTGAAGAAATTTGCAGCAAAGGAGATGTGGCTGTCGAGGGAGGCCTGTTGTGTGAGTTTAGTCTGTCCCCTGCTTGACTTGGCACATTTGGCCCAAGGAAGACCAGTATAGTATAAGCAACTTTCAACTAACCAAGCCTTGCTAGCGGACCATCGTAAGATATCTCGACTATCTCCCAAGCATTAACGCCATCGTCACCGAGAAACACCCCAGAGACGGCGCGATCCACCCGGCCCGAGACCGCTTCGAAGACGCTGCGATCCTTAACATTGCCTGGGACCTTCTTCTCGCGCTCGCCTACCTCCATTCACGCGGTATGGTACATGGTGATGTCCGGCCTCATAACGTCATCCCCTTCCCCTCGTACCCCCGTCGCAACCGCCACAAAGTCTTCGGCCACGGCCTGGTCCCAGACGTCATCAGCTACTGGCCCAAGGATGACGGCTACACGGCGCCCGAATTTCTTCTCAAGAACGCCGGGACTCGTAAGAAAGGTAAAGAGATCAAAGGAGTAATGAAGCCGACCTTTGAGTCGGACATCTGGCAGCTCGGCATGCTTCTCTGGCATTGCCATCGCTACGGCACCCACTGGGACTCTGAGATACTTCCGTCGCGGAAGAACAGTTGGCAGTCTGAGAGTCTTGTGCAGCCCGACCTCACGCTTGACTCGGAAGTTTCCATGAAGGGGCTGAGGCCGTTGGCTTTCAGAGCCAAAGGCTGCGAGGGCTCCAGCCATGATTGGTTGCAGCAGTTGTTGCGTAATATGCTCGATGAAAATCCCCTTGGGCGGTCGACCGCCATGGAATTGCTTCAGCAGATGCAGAGCCAGAGGGGCCACGCCGTAGAGAAGAAAGACTTAGAGGAGGATGTGGAGGATATGAAAGATGCCGTGGAAGCTGCAAAAAAGGAGGATTGGGAGAGAAGCCCCCTTGGTAAAATAGTCATGGGGGCGAAGCGGGTGCAGGTGGATTTCATTCGGTTCATCCTTCTGATTGCTCTTTTGTGCCATTTAGTTTAGGATTTTCCTGGTTTTACCTATGGTCTTTGGAAGGAGCGGAGGGTTCTTCTTCACATTAGGATAGATGGTCTGGTTTTCATCCGGGTGGGTGATAGCCGGATGCGGTAGATGTTTAGTCACAAGCTACGCGACCCCATAGATCTCACGAACAAACTTCATCTTTCCGACTGCTACGTTTTGAAGAAGAAAATCCGCTTCGCTAATTTTCCTAGCGAAGTGAGTAGTGGTAAACGTTGACCATGCCTCAGTTATGTTTGCACACCACATCACCTGCATAACGAATGTCATACCCAACACCATGAAATACCCTCATATCCCCACCATGGTCAGGCCGAAACTAGGCAATGTAGAATACGATTCATACTAGAACATGTCACAACTTCAGCGGTGACATCGTTTGTGGTCTAATTGCTATGAGAGAATACCACTTTCTCAACACTAATTGAAGCTCGTGGGGGCGCGCTGTTCGAACCATGCTAAAGGCAGGGGATGGAGGATAGGCCGACTTTTCTAATGTAGGTTTCAATTATGCCTTCAACCTCGTACTTACATCGTGTATCAACTGAAGTAAGGCGGTAGTTTTGTTATTTCTAGGCTTCAGGCGGCGAACAACGACCGAACCTAGTCGCGACGATGACCTTTGTGGTGGCTAGACATTATGGACCATTTTAAGGCTTAGTCAACCACGATGTAGAGTAGAATGAACAGCTTATGAGAATGAAATTTATAACATGTGTACCTGAAGACCAGCGATATCTTTCTGTTTAACTCAAGACATATAAGTTGGGGTGTGATTTGGTAAACATATGATCCGAACAGCTCATGTACAATTGCTCGTTGACGTATACCGCTTGCACAAATTCACTCACACAATTACGAACGCTTCGTCTTAAGGATCTCACTCACGAGAGCAACCATCACTTTAAGCTATGGCGATGTGTCGTCACACCCGACGGAATCACGACGCATTGGCCAATCACCACCCATCACGTCACAGCACACTTCCTGGCTAGTCCACATCGATCGCCCACGCCTTTCACCATTCGTCCTCCTCTTTGCTGCGTCTCACTCCATCTATACTAGACCAACTCAACGGCCGACACACCGTCCTCCTCCAATCCTCTCAAGGCCCAGCGGCAAGGATTGAGGCTCGTTGTCTCCCTCTTCGGAATTCAACCTCATCCTCACCGGGACGTGCCTCTGCCGGCCACCGTTGCAAAGCAGATGCGCATCAACTCCCCAGATTGCCACTCCTAAAAGAAGCCGCGGCTCCTTCGTCCGAGGCCAACTCAATCGCTTGATCGGAGACAAAGCTTGAATGTGCTTCCCACCATCGGTTGGCAGCGGAGAGAAGTGATCATGGCTCTTTCCACCCGGGTTTCCGGCGTGCGTGGCCCTCGGTCAGTACATCAATCGCATCAGAGTTCCGGGGAACGAATCCGTGCCAAGGAAAGCTTGTCTCGCCCTTCCCTGTCCGTCCGCGCGCACAACTGTCCAAGTGGCATTACAACCGCACCACGGGTTCCCCGTTATACAGGAAGCATCACGTCTTCCCCTCTTCGTTGTCGGTTTGATTTCCCCGCAAGCTTGGGAGATGTGACCAGTAGCAGTGTCCTTGACGTAACGCAACATAGGATATGGTACGCAGTTTCGCAGTCTTGGATGAATTGCAGCCTTTGGTATATCCTTCCTCTCCTAAGTACCCTTAGCCACGTTTTCTAGCTCTGGTTCCTCCCACCGACTCTCAGACCGTCTGATAAAAGCCACCCCCTTCTCACCGACTCGACCCTTCGCTCGCCCATTCTCCCAAATGTCTAACCCATCATCCATCAAACCACCACGCTATTTCCATCTGACACTGACAACTCAAGACTCAACCCGCCCCTCCGTTCGCCGTCGGCCTCAAATCTTGACTCGCTGCTCTCCGTACCCCCACCGCCACGCAAGATAGATCCCTGTGTTGACGGCATCGTCCCGAGCCAGCCGTAGACCGGATTGTTTCCTCATCTCGCGCCCCATTGCGCGGGTTTTACGCACAGCCGCCTACCTCAGGACTATGCAGTAGCAGACACTGCACTCTTCGTCTCCTGCGTGATCCCAAAACCGAGCCAAACACCAAGATCGACATACCGGGTTGACCCCCGCTCGGACGATCCCCCTCCTCAGAGTTCCGGCTCTGATACCGGGGGAAGAAGCCCAACGTGCCGGTTCAAAGTTTCATGGCCTTTGTATTGCCCAGCTTTGTTCACGGCCATCATCATCTTACCACTCATTAATTTCCATTTTAGTTGGCGACCCCCTTTCTGAGCCCCGTTCCAAGCTCCCTTTTTGTTTTCTCTCCTCTTCCGACCGCCGCGTGAGCACCTCAAGCAAGATCACCATCTTGACCCAAAACGGCCGGACCAACTGACGGCGTCAACCACCCGAGTCCTCTTACGATAGTTCACACTTATCAACTCACCGCCTCCCTATTTGCGCATGTCTCACTTCAGCCGCGACACCCGCAGTGGCGCCCTCACCAGAACCCGGGACGACACAACCATGACCCGGACGCGGCGATCCTACTCCCCCTCTTCTCGCTCTCGCTCCTCTTCTGCCGGACCCCGCGACCACCGCCGGCCCAGCATAAAGACCACCGCAGTCTTTATCGCCGCTGTCGCCGTCGCCTCCATCTGCGTCCATAAGCTCTGGCCGCGCGGTACCGTCCACTCCAAGAAAGAAAACTGGGAACACTCTCCCTCGCCCTCGGGTCGCCGCTCGCGCAGACGCAACGCTATACGCGACCGCCACAACGGCTATATCGACTATGACGACCACAACGTATTCGACCGCAACGACTATACCCATGACGACAGGAGGAGGCTGCCCGAGAGGGAGTACTACCCGCCCCGTAGCCGCAGTGACGGGCGGTCGAGGGGCTATGATAGTGACAGTGAGGGTGACTCATATTACTCTGACGATTACCTACCTTCTCCCAGTGAACGCTTCTCGAATAGGCGAGGGGCGATCGAGGGGGACCGCCGGGGTAGGTCACGCGGGGTCGGCGCGGAGGAAGACAACGAGGTCGTTCGGTATGAGAAGCAGTCAAACAGGTCAGAGGCGGACAGGAGTCGTTTCGATGAAGAGCGTCCGCAACGGCCACGATACAATGAAGCTGTTGAGGATTGGAGCCGGCGAGGGGGTCAACGATATCCGTCTCCGTCAGACGAGCGGGGCTACAGAGGCGAACCGGAGTATGCCGACCGGAGATCTCGGCGAAGGTCTGATTACTACTAGGGAGATGGAAGTCAATGTCAGTGAACAGAACCGATATTCCATATGTAGCATTTTGCGATCCAGCGTGTTTAGAGTATGCATCTAGCCATGTTATTCGAGGCAGATATCCAGCCAGGTCTAATGCCATTCCATGTACACATCAACTAACTCCCAACCAATCTCGCTTTTTCAACTTCTCCCGAATGCAGCCATGTTGTTAATGTCATCTACTCCACGCTTGTAACTGGCACTGTTATCTCTTCGCCGTCTTCGTTTGCGCTCACTTCATCCGCGCTCACAGGTCTTGACAAAGGGCTCATCAGACTCATTTCTTCGTCCACAGCCGCTTGCCAGCTTTCGCCGCCAGTTCTCATTACCAACGGTGTGCTCAACTCAGCAGAGAAGTAATTCTCCTTGCGTGTATTTCCGCGCGCAACACCTTCCAGAGCCGAGTACGCAGCGCGAGTGCTTCGCATTCGCTTACCTGGCCTACTACATTCGCTAAGCAGGCCGCTTCGTTGCATCCGGTCATGCATCAGACGATGATCGTAGCCGATAATTCCGCGGACATAGGGCGCTACCTCGAGAGTGATCATCCGCATAGTGCGATCAAAAACTGATGGTTCGAGGCTGGTGGACATCGTAGCCGAAGCCTTTTCCGAAATGGCGATTGGATCGAAAGCAAATGCCATGTCATAGCGGTTGATGACTGCGTCCCGGGTTGGATTGACAAAAGACTGTCTCATTCGCCTGATCGCACTGTCCTCTTGGAAGCAATCCATTTTCGCTGAAGTATCGTTTTTGACAGGCGCGGTCTGAAGAACCTGTCGAGCTCCGCACTTCAGGGTGGTGGCGATGGCTTTGGCCGTGCAAGTGTAAGTCGTCAGAGGCGGAGCCTCTAGCAGACGGCGTCCAATGATGAAGTCGTCGCGTGCTTTAACCGGAATATCTGGTTGAGTAGGATCAAGTGGTTCCTATCAACGTTAGTTGCGTCACCACCATCGGGTGTTTACCAGTCAACTCACCTTGAATCTGAGTCCAAAGTCGCCGCCAGAGCAGAGATCGGCTGAGCTCATGAGATCTGAAAACTCAGAAAACACATCCAGCGCTGCAGCTCTGTCCCCGGCCGCGGTTGTTGCCACGTTATCCGCCCATGATACCATGTCGAGGGACTCGTGCCAATTACCCAGATCCATCCCTAGACCCTGCCAGCACTGATTCATCAACTCTTCCTCAGCAGCGCGGGGGTCAGAAACGATTGCTGGATCACGGCTGACCCATCCCATGCCCTCCAAATACGTGCCCTCACTGACCACACGCACAACATCGCCGTTTTCGTCAGTATCGCAGCCCTTTGGCCATCTCGGGTAGAACCAGTCAAAACCACCGCGACGATCGCCAACTCCAAGCTGACACCAATAGTTGAGTTCCATCAAAGACGCCCGGAGGTCGTAGCCCTTCGATTCGTAGAGCGCACTCACAGCTGCTCGACGAAGGGCATGGCCTTCGTTGGCAGCGATGAGGAGCATAGTATCGACTGCCAAGACCTCTGGCGGTGGTGTAAATCGGAGGATTCCGTACAGGACGAAGTTGTGGAATGGTACCAGGGACTCGTCGTTGCAAGTCATCACAAACGGCCTCTTGGACTGAGCAATCAGGCTCACGATGGTTGCCCAAAATTGCTTGTCTTCTTCGTAAAGCACGTCAACTTCTTCGAGAAGAATCAACGACTGCTTTTGAGTTTGTGCCTTTGCCTTTACAGATTTGGCTGCCACGGTTGGTTGTTCAATCATTTCAGGCTGGGCTGTAAGCTTGGGCTTCGTCGCCGTCTTGAGCTTGAAGAACGATGTCATAGTGCCTTGCTTGCCGGATTTGATATCATTTGCTGTGTCGTCGTCGGCGTTGTCTCTGCCATCACCCTGGCCGCTCTGGCGGTGCTGCTGAACAAGGTGATTCTGGGTCATGTCTCCAACCTTCTCCATAACATCCTTGCCGTTGCGACGACTACTGGCATTGATTTCAAAAATCTCGAAACCAAGCTCTTTTGCAGCAGCATACACCGCAGCCGTCTTTCCACAGCCATGAGGTCCACTGAGAACTACTGCATTGGTGAGCCGGCTCGCATCCTTGCCAACGTCCTTGCGAACCACAGTCCTCTTCGCGCTGCCGTGAACAGGCGTTGGCAGCCAGTCATCCTCGTCGTCAGAAACGGCGGGCAGAAACTCTGCTTCATCACCACTCGATACAATAAACCCATCCAGCTTGTTGCGCTTCCTCTTCTTTTTCGTTGCTGAACCAGGCTTGAAACCAGACTTCTGATCGGCAATGGGTGCACCGGTGTCGACGGACTGAACCTTGAGAGTTTGCAGCCACTCTTTCAACAATACGCCTTCCTGGCCGCTCTGGAGGACCTCTTCTGCGCAGCTCGGCGCGTATTTGTGAACCCAAGGAAGCTCCTCGCATTGGGATCTGTCATAAGCTGAGAGATTGGTTTCGAGCGAGTTGTAAAGGCGGGCAACTGCGGGATGAGGTTTGCGGGTAGACGTAGTGAGGAATTCATCATCACTGTCTTCGCTCGAGCTGAGCGGCAGGTGAGACCGCAATTCGGGCCTAATTCTCTGTCGGAGTTTGCGGCCACTTTCAAAGTGCTTCTTAGGGAGACGGAGCTCCGAGGGCGGAGGTGGCTCATAGTCGTCAATGGCTTCCTGGATTGTTTTTGTAATGTTGAGGGTGTCCAATGACTTGGAGAGCTGATCTATAATGGACTCTCCCGGGAAGATATTTGTTGTTTGTCCTTTGGACTTCCTTGACGAAATATTGGGATGATGCGTTGCCGGGAGGCGCCCTTCGCTAGGCAACAAACCTCTGACGTGTGCAGTTCCCTGGGCTGGCCACGCTGGGTGACATGCACCTGGCACTTTGAGTCCCATGGACCGAACGCCAAACTGCGGAAGCTGAGCCTTGCCAGCCATCGGGGCTGACCGCTGCTTCTTGGGAGAGCATGGGGTTGAAGAGAATATGGTGGCTCTAGGTTGCTTCGGAGCAGCGGGAGGCACCTCTGCTGACTTGACAGCGCTTTTGGGCTTCGCGAGGAACAGGGGGTGAGTGTTGTTTGTCTTCGATTTGTCTTGATCAGCTTTGGGAGCTTTGGCACGAGATTTCCGAGGAGTGGTTTTCGTTGGGGTTGTCTTGGTTTGCGAAGGAGTGGCGAGGATCTGCTCAATTTGTGGTCCAATTCGTTTGCGCGACTCTGTATCGGTCCCGTACTTAATCGTTACAATGCGAGATTGCTTGGCAGGCGATTTGGATGACTTTGCGCCTTTGACCGTATCTGCAGGGCCTGGTTTCGGCTTTGGTGGCGACCCAATAGTACCGGTCTTGGGATTGAACTTGAGGACCTTCGTAGGCTTTTGCGGCTCGGCCTTGGTAGTGCTCGGAGCGAAGTTCTCTATTGTATGCAAGTGTCCGTTGACATTGGTTACTGCACTAGGGGCCTGGGATGGGGGCAGAGCAGCCTCATCGGCAGGCGACGGCGCCGGCGCAGGAAGAGGCGTCCATGGGATTTCGTTGGCAAGGGATGTCGATGGTACGCCATTGACCTGAGAGAAGTTGTTGGCTATCGCAACTGCTGGACCAGGCTGCTTTTTCCTTGGGCGTCCTCTCTTTTTCCCAGAACTGGAAGGGTTATCACCACTTGTCTTCTGCCTTTTACGACCGTGTTCATCCTCGCCAATGTCCGACGAGTAAGGTTCGATATCGCTTGATGGCTGCTGCGACGTACGTGTCTGCTTCCGCGATCGCGTTGCTTCATTCTCTGTAATCTGATCGTTGGGACCCTGAGGTTGGTCGTTCACGGCTGGATCGGATTTCGGGGCATCGGTGTTGTTTCCTGGGACGAAGAATGGATGGAGCTTCTTGTTGGAGACGTCCAGTCCTTCTGGCGCCATGTTGGCTACCAAAAGGGTTCCCATGAGATCAGGGAATGCTGTAATCGGGAGGATTCCTCAGCACATGCTGAGAAAAAGAGCGGGAGGTGGAAGGCCAAGGGGGGAGGTGTGGTTGTGAGGCGCTGGACATCGGAACTTACGCTGGAGCCGTCGCACCTTCAGAATACGTCAGAGAGCATGCGGCCGGATGAATGTTGCGAAATACGAAGAGAAACAGGATACAGTAGAAATTGCAACTTCTTCAGTGCCGACTATCCTTGAAAAGACACTGGCATAGAGCAAGCCCTTTCAACTCGGAAGTATGACATAAAGTAAGCTTGGAGGAGTGGTCGTGGTGGGTGGGTTGTCTATTGAAGAACCACCCACAGTCGCGTTCTAAACCGCGTCCCAGTAGCTGGGGACGGCAGCGCGTACCGCGACTTCCATTAACCACACACTTTTAGACTCCGGTAGGGGCCAGATGCACCAGCCACACAGTCCACTCCGCAAGCCTCAGCATCTTGGCACTGGACTCATGAAATCAGCCACAGCTCTGGCACGAAGGTATCCACATCGGCCAACTTTCACCTATTGCCGATCCTTCCATATGCGTGTATCTTATCGATATCGGTGGTCGGACGGTGGCTTAATCCGATGACAGAATTTCGTTGATGGACGCACTGTCGGTCGGCACCAACATATGCTGGGCTCTACAGTGTGAGAATACCCTGCTTGCTGTGGCTGCACCCCACTACGGCAGAGTCCTCCCAACTTTTTTTTTCTCCAGATCGAAGCCATCACTTACACTGTCGGGTTCTTGAGCTTGACCAGAGCCATTGCAGTTGCACCCAGACCCAGGCACTGCCGATAACCTATGCGAATCGCTGCCATAGCCTGAAGCTTTTCGATAATCCAAAATGGCTCCCACTTTCCGCATCCACCGACCAGACGTCTTGGCTTCTCTGCCTCGTCCGCTCGATCATACAAAGGGCCAGTACCATATTGGGGAGGTCTACACACAAAAGCCCGGCTCGAAGAAGAGGAAGAGGTTGGAGGTTGTTGTCGGTGTCGACGGAGAAGCAGCAAATATTTATCATGTCAGTACCCGGATCTCTTGACCCATCTCAGCATTTAATTAACCCCTCGTAGGTGCCTTCCTCTGGTCTGCGAACATCCTACCCTATCCCGCCTCAAGAGTCCTTCACTTGTGCTCCGCACTCGATTCGATACCAGGGAGCCGGCGCGAACGGTCGCAATAACTACACCTACCTATCGACGCAAGACTCGACAGGCGCAAAGGTCACCCTCTGCCGCGATGCCATCGACGTGACCGGCAAGACGAACTCTACCAGCACATCTCAGCGAGTGCGTCACAAGTCCCCGATTACCTACCTCTTTACATCGTCCGCTGTCGATACTACCGTCACGAGCGACGCTCCGCAATCCGAGAGGGGCGATGTGCTTGGTCTTTGTAAGGATGGGCAGGTTCTATGTTTGGACGGAGAAGCTTTGGAGCAGAAGTGGAGCGCGTCTTCCTACAACCTGTGCAAAGATCTGCTTCCATCGACCATCTCCAAGTATGAGGTTGAGTTTTCTCTGCATGCTGCGGCGTCAGAAGTCCTGAATGGCTTGTTCCAGGGCAGGCAAGACGCCTTTGGCTCTTTTGGGCGCCAGATCGACCCCAAGATCTTCAATCCGGACGTGCTCGCCATCGTTGTCCGTACCAATAGCGAGGATACGACGTCGAGGTTCCTCGTCATTCTCGGCGTTCTGCCTACTGTCTCTTCGCAGCCGTTGGTCCAGCTTCACGTTACTCCCCTGTCTTCTCAGGATGACGTCGTAGCTGAGCCCGCTACATACCAGCTCCACATCCAGTCTGGAAAGCTCCTCCAGCTCTCTGGTGCTGTCCTCCGAACCTACGACCTCACGAGTGCCGTGCCTAAGCTGCAGGGTCGCTTGCCTTTACCTGAGCTCACCTCGTTCCTCCAGCTATCAGAGCACTCAGTCCTCTGCCTGTCCAAGAACTCTGCTAGCATGATGAACCCCACCTTCCACTCGGTTCAGGCTTCGACAGCGATCCAGCTTCCCGAGAGCACCGAGCAGCAGAAGCCAACTTTGATCACCTTCCTGTCCAAGTTGGATATGGCAGTTGCGGTTGTTGGCAACACTCTGGTTTCCATTCAGATTGAGCGCCCCAAGTCCCACGGCAAAGAGGGGCTTCTCATTGACTCCATAGGCCGAGGCTTACCGAGGTCGGACCGCGTGCCAGCAAGCTTGCCCAAGAATGGGAACTCGACGTTCGAAGACTATCTCCCCGGAACACTCTCCGACGAATACGTCAAGGAGTCGTTGACAGACGTTGAGAAGGCAGACGGATACCTTCTGGCACAGGACTGGAAGGCCTTCGAGAGCCTCTTGGCACAGCGGTTCGGAGTTGCCATCGACGAAGACGTAGAGGTCACTGGAGTCCAGACGCCTGACTGGAAGTGGCTGGAACGCTCAGACAAGTATCCCGCAGTCGACCGTCGATGGGTGCTGTACGCCATCAGCAGAGTGTTCTCGATGGATACTCAGGCTGTGGAAGGTGGTCTCCTTCGGTGCATGCTCCCTGCGAGCAATGTCATGATCTACCTCATCGCTGCCGGTCATCTCACCAATGCCAACATGTCTGCCGCCTTCAAGAGCGAGCTGGCCGAGGTGGCATCTAAGGAGTCGATCATCGACAAGCTTGTCCAGCGACTTGTCGACATGGACCCGGCCATGGAGCTACTCCTGAACTACGTCTCAGCCACCAAGCTTGGCGAAAAGGAACTCCTCCTGGTCATCCGTATCATTATGCGTAGCCTCGACCAGCAGTCCAGACTTCTGCTTCCTGCACCCACGGAGACGAAGGAGGAAGAGTACGTGGCGATGGAGATTGATCACCTTGAGAAGGAGCTCGAGCTGGCCGAGTATCACTTGGGAGACGACTCGAATCTCCGCGCACGAGCCCTGACGACGGCTTTTGAGAAGCTCTCAAACTACTCTTCAATCGCCACAGTACGGGCTCTTCGCGAGACCTTCAACCCGACGGAGGTTTTGTCGCTCATTCACTTGCTACGTGTCCAACTCATTGGCAGTGCCTGGACATCAAGATACGTCGACTCGACAAACTTCGATAAAGACGAGGCCACGAGGGCACCGCCAGATGGCGCCATCTCGCTCATCGCGGAACTGCTTTCCCGATGCATTGATTCCGTCGGCCCCAGTGGATGGCTTACAAATGGCACATCCCTGGGTGACCGTGCGGACGCGGCCGACTTCATCACGGCATTAAAGCTCGAAGTCAGCGCAGCCCTGGAGGGTCTGAACGAGGCCGTCTACCTGGACGGTATCGTCGGCGAGGCGGTTCAGTACGGTAGAGCAGTCAAGGCTGGAGTCAAGACGACTCCTTCCGGGCGTGCTCAGGCCCTCGCTAAGCCAGTGTCGCTTGATGTCGAGAGCTCGCCTCATTTGCCTTTGGGGCTTGTTTCCAAGCAGAACGTGTCCAACCTCAAGATTGTCTCGGGCGGCGAGGTACTCGAGAGGAGCTCCCGTGAGAAGGGACACCTGCTGAGTCAGAAGGTCAAGGCATACTCCCTGGAGAGGATCTCTATTTGAGCCGCATGTCAGACGGCGATGCGTATCAAGGAACCACCCACACCCACATGTGAGATTACGGGCTTTGGAGTTAAGGCTGAACGCAAAAGGAGGGGAGCTCTGCATGGGCTTGTTGACATGGGGCAATGGAACGCGCTCTGTGGCAGTGAACCGCAATGAGAATCAAAAGTTGGAAAGGCAATAGATGTCAGGAGACGAGTCAGCGGCCCTGAAAAGATACCAAATGAACGGATACCGAAGCGTACATTTCTGCTCCTTCGCCGTGACGCGACACTGATTACAGTCGGTGAGGCTACCCGAAAGGTGACTGACCAACTGAGAGACGCCCATGGCTAGCATAATAAAGTTTGCATTGATCTGACAAAGAAACAATCGACAAAGTTCTAGCGCAACTGACATGAAGATGACCCGGCAGGGCTGGTTGGTTGAGGTCGTGGCCTGAACACCGGACGAATCGGACCCCTTGAACTCTACCGTCGGTGTGACACAGAGGGCAACAAAGACTAAGCCGGAGTTTCCCATGGTGAATGTATACACTTTGTCGAGGTACTCGATTACTATCTGAACAACCATCTCCGTCTGTAGACCTGAGCTTGACACATTTCTGTTGGATCAGCTGTATCAAACTTAGACCCGACATTTGGCTTTCTTCGATCGGCCATTGTCGCAAAGTCAGATGACCAAGAGAATGGCAGCAATTCTGGATAACCAGGCCAAGTGTCGAGGCCCAGCAGCTAGCCAATCCTCGGCATGCCAACGGGCATGTGGCAGAGATGGTCAAAGGGTCATTTTCCCGGCAAAAGGCATACCCACAGAAAGAGGCACAAGCTCTGTCCGTCTCACATTTCGAAAGACGTGGAGATTCAAGCTTCCGTCCAAAGTCCCAATCACCGGGCGGATTGCTGCCTGGCCAGTGGTGAAGTTGAGATGCCGAGGAGAATCTGACAGCCTCACTTGTCTCATAAGTCCACCAGCCCACCTTACAACAACACCCCATGAAGAAATGGGGGGAAAGAGAGGCTATCGATTTCCCGCCCTTCGAACGAAACCACGCGGATGGCAAGGTGGTGGCTTTGCACATTCGGGGCTCTGCCACTGCGAAGAGCGTGGGGAAGGCTTGAGATGCTTCGTTGGCAACACCTCTGATTGGTGCCAACGATGGCAATAGCTCTCCTCGAAGGGTTAGTGCTGTATGGCTGTGGACAGTCACGACGCTCGGAATCCATCCACTCAGTCTGATTCCGCACTTGATGTGGCTTGTCGGGCAGCTTGCTGCAACACTACTGCATGACTAGCGAAGATTCCCTCTTGTCGGCCACTCCATTGCTGCGCCCAGTTAGGAAGACACAAAAAAGGGTACTCTGCAGGAAGGGTATCGGAAATCAGCAGCAACAGCTCACGACAAATTGGCGAATGCCGTGTAAGGTGGGCAGGCAGAACCAAAAGCGAGGTTCACGGGAATACGCATGGCGGACAGGGTGGAAGGTTACGCAAAGCCCAGTCATGCGCTACAGTAAGAGACAAGAGATCAGATCATCCGGGAAACAGTCGCGGAGATGGGAGAGAGAAGGAGTTGGGGTTTGTCAGAGATGCGAAAGGTGCATATTCTTTCCGACACGGTTTCTGCAAGATACGACGTGCAAGCTGACAAGGTTAGTTCTGTTACCGCGAGGATATTCGTCAGCAGAAACTCTGCGTTTGGTCTCGCGGTTTCGAGCTCCGTGCGTGATTGCTCTTCTGTTTCTATATGGAGATGCAGCTGGTGAAGTAGCTTTCGAAACGGATGTCTGGGTTTCCGACTGAGCGTATTGCTCGTTTGCAAATGGGTCATCACTCCCAGATCCTCGACGGACCGAACGTGCCATAGCTTCTAGAAGCCTGTGTTAGCGCCTCTTCGTGTTGGAGTCTCTACTCGATACGGCGGCAGCCGACCGGAGACGCCTTTTGGTCCACCACGGCCAAGACGAACCGATATGCAACTCCGAAGCCAAACGCCCTTTTGCCCCCCCGTATTCCAATCGGTTCCAACGCTGCCAGTGCTGCAAGTTCTGCTCCGTATTCTGTGCAGTAAGTCGAGAGATACCCACATCCACTGGAACCCTTTTTCCTACGGGTATGCAGGACACGAACATGGACATGAACCGTGGGTTACGAGGACGAGGACACGAAAGAGCCTTGGTTTCTTACTTGCCATTTCGGGGACCGCCGGCATCAGAGATAGCACCAAACGGGCCCAAAGTGCCCAGTGCCAGTGTTGCTCTTGTCTGAGCGCTTTCGTGTACCCTTGTCCACCTTGCTGCAACTTGCGGCGCTGTGTTCGTGAGCGCGCAGCGTCAGCCGGGGCCAAGCAGGGTTCTAACGTCTCCCCCGCGCTCTCGTCGCTGCGTCGTGCCCCTCTCCGGGAATTTGTTTGTCGCTTTCTGTGTTTCTGCCTTGGCTTTCTGCTTTGCTGACCATATCACGTTTTCGGTTGCATTCCACGCCGAGGCTTTGCGAGGGGCGCTCTCTCTCTGAGTCTTAAGAAGGGGGGCTTCGAGGACTCAGCAAGCGCGGTGGCCCTAAAGAAGCACCTCTCTTGATTCATCCAGGCGGGTGGCGCAGGCGTCAACAGGGATACCCCCGGTCACCTAGCGAAGAGCATTCCCCCAGAGTAATGGTGACGATGCAAGAAATTGAACTCAGACCACATGGTTGGTGAGCATGGCGATGGCTGAGGTACCACCACCTTGCAATTCCACCGAGAGCACTCGCACTCTGTGGTACAGTACAGGCATGCAGTGCTGCATCCCCCTGTCGTTAGCATGAAGGCCTTGATGAAGTTGAGGTGAACCTCAGCATTGGCAAACAGCCCTATGGGGAAACAAAGGTATCTCATAAACGCGCCGTGAGCTATTTCTGGGCGAACTCATATGAAACTTTTCATATTCAATCAACCCGACGAAACATGGTAGTCTCGACAGCTATTTCCGGCAGCTGAGAGAGCGCAAACATGGAGGAACGGGCGTGAACGAGTATCATCTTCATTGAAGCTCGAGAGGGAAAACATGTAAGCTAGTGTACATACAGTACGCTGCGGATGGGCGGATGATACCTTCACCAGATCGGGTCCAGGGCCAGTGCTCTCGCCTTCCCCATGTACCACCTCAGCAGATCCCGGCAGGAGAGGTACGCAACAGAGAGGCAAAGACAAGTGACCCGAAGGAAAGGGTTTGAAGGGGGGAAAAGGGTCTTTGGCCCGTCCGCAAAACTAAGCTCAGCCGGGCAGGAAACGGTACCGATCTCAGTCATTGACCCCCTGTCACTGACGCCCCCCTGTCTCGTCTTCTGCGTGGCCCCCGGACGGTATGATTTCATGGATCTGGCGTAAATACGTCACTCGCAGCACCTGCAGGAAGCTGGAAAGCTTTGCCTTTGCTCTGTCTCGCATCTCGCATGCTCCCACATCCCACCACCACCACCACCACCACCACCACATCACAAGCCCCCCTCACAGTCACCAGCCCCCGAGGGCCCAATTGGTGCCGACATCAGCAATGGCCAAGTACTCCGTTGGCTTGTGTGCCTCGACATCCTCCTGATGCCTGGCGTGGCTCCCTGATCGCTGTGGCGGCTAGGGTGTCACTGTCACTCTGGTCTCTCTCCCTCAAGCCTCTCTGTGCTTGACGTCCTCGACATCCGGCTTCCCGTCTGCCTACCCTTCAACAGCTACCTACGCAAGGCTCGGCCCCCTTCCTTCACACCATCGTTTGCAAATGGAAAGAACGGATTGGATACGGCGCAGATCCGCTGCTTGGAACGGATACACACAAGCACATCCCCGTTAAGCCACTCCATTGACGTTGATGAGTGAGAGGAGGATCCCTATGCTCCCTCCATGCGAGGTACCTTCACCCGGTGCGGTCCCAAAGTCGACTGTTCCTCTAAGCGACGCGGGGCCGAGTTGGAGTCATCCTCGGGTTGCAACCACATGATTTGCTGCCGCGTCCAAGGCGACGGACTCAAGTAGAGTACACCGGCGAGGTACAACCTGACCCCCTTGTCCATCTGCCATTCCCTCCCCCCCAAAAAGTGACAGTTGAAGTCACCGTCAGCCATCTGGTTCTGTGTTCCATGACAATATCGCCATGATGGCCCCGTATTGGGCCACCACTTCTTGTTCTTCTCCTCTCGCCTGGTTGTTGTTGCTGGCCTGGCCTCGTCGCGCCTGTAGACAAGGCCTTCGGTTTGTAATTTACTACTACCTCTCTCCCTCTCTCGCAACACTGTGTACTTTTACCTCCTTGACTGCCGACACCTGGATCTCCTGGCCTCGCTCCGATCTACCCTCACCGAAGCTGAAGTTATTCTCGGACCTCACGTCGCACACCACAAATCACCCTTGCCCTTCTCACTCTCTTCCTCGTGATCTTCTCTCTTCCTATCCTCCATTTGCGGACCAGCCTTTCCTTTTTCAACCCTCATCCTCCGTCACCTACGTTCTCACTCACTCACACCCCTGGTTAACTGGCCCCTCGCAACATCTCCTCTGATGCCACATCTTTATTGCTGTTCCTGACCTGTCATCACTTTCCCTGGTCTTAACCCGCCCTCCCTATTGCGTATGCCCGTCGATCCCAACCCGACGCGGCGTTCCAATACAATTACACCTGCCGCCGTCCCGCGAGCACGCAGGCCTTGGAAGGGGAAATACTCCTGTCTCTCTTTCTTTCTGTCTCATTGACATCCTCACTTCCACCATCGACACCCAAGAACACCACAGATTTGCCAACACCAGATATCTGCTCGTCGACCGAGCAGAATAAACCACCAATACTGACCACAACCACCAACGACCCCATCACTCCGCCGTGATGAGCAACGGTACCCCGGTCCCCAACCTCAGCGCCGTCGACGCCTTCGCGCGCGCTCTCTACCGCCGCGCAAAGACGTCCGGATCTGAATTCGCAGAAATCGCGACCGTCGTCCGCCGTCTGCATACCGTCCTCAAGCATCTTAAGGTTGAGGCAGAGGACCCGGACTCGCTCCTCAACTCGGACGCCTCGTCCGTCTACGCGCGCCAGCTTGCACCCCTCGTCGAGGACTGCGACTTCGCTCTCAAGCAGCTCGAGACCATCCTTGAGAAGTATGGTGAGGTCACCCACCTCGAGGAGCGCGAGCGCGATATGGTCGCCATGATTCGCTCCAAGCTCGCGAATCAGAAGACCAACATCGACATGTTCCTTGACACAGTACAGCTGCACAACCCCAGCAAGGCGCAACGTATCGTGGATGAGCAGGGTGGAAATCTGGACAATATCAAGGACAAGGTGGATGCTATCGCTGCGAGGCTCTTCGCAAGAAGAGATAGTGGTATCGGCGAAGATGACGAAGATTTGTGGCAGCAGTTCCGCACCGAGTTGGAGAAGGAGGGGTTCTCCAAGGAGGTATTGCGGAAGAACAAGGTACCACATCGTGAGCAGATATTCATTTAGGAAAACGTAACTAACAAATTCATGTAGGAGGTCTTGCGTGCCTATATTCGCGAGCTGGAAGAATCAACCGGCAACGATGCCACGGCACCACCCTCCGTCCGCGGCCTCCTCGCACAGGAGCGCGAACACTCACACCCAGTCATGGATGTGACGCCGGCATCTTTCCAAAACCAGGCCGCCTATGGCCCGGGAGAGACCTACGGCTCATACGACGACCGGTACGCCCCGGCAATACGCGGGGACCGCCGCATGGCACCAAACCAGCGATCTGCGCCCGACATGCCGAACCAGTACAGCACTCTGTCCACATACGAGAGGGAAAACGGGATGGAAGATGAGCACAACGACTCGCTTGCCCTCATCTCGACCCGCGACCTCATGGCGATGGACACGCTCAACAGCGGCATGGAGAATCTCCGCCTCTCCGCCGCCCAAAACTACAGCACTTCCCCATCTTCCGCCTCGCCTTCGTCGCGTTATCTTCCACCAGACGTAGCAGCTGCCCGCGCAACCGCAGACTTTTCATCGTCTCCCAACAATCTCGGCGTCTCGCCGCGCTTCGTGCCCCCTGTACCATCCCACGTCAGCAATGGCGGTCCCCCTACCTCAACCTATGGTGCCTCCCCGCGTACATCCCAGACTCGCATCGCGCCGGACCGCTACGGTATGGACATTCCCATGGAAGCGAAGTGGACCCGCATCCGGCGTGCCCTCGTCTCCCCTGAGATCCTCGAGCGCGCCGGCGTCCGCTACGAGGCCCGCCCTGACTATGTCGCTGTTTTGGGTGTTCTCACCCGCGAGGAAATCACAAACTACGCCCGCCTGTCTGCCGAGGCCCGCGCAGCACGCTCGTCGAGACGTCACAACGGCGGCGCTAACGGTGGGCATGGAGGCGTTGCACCGACAAGTCACCCCTCCCCTCCCCGCCGCCGCGGCGACTCCCAGACCTCTTCCTCGGATGAACCTCTCTGGGACTCTTCTGACAACTCCTCTGATGCGAGCTACCCGGATGACAATAGAAAGGGCAATAAGACGTACTACATCGTCCCACCTCCTTCGGACCGCGAGAAAGGTACCTCTCCAGCTGCTACGGTCCAGCCTAAGCCGATCCTCAAGAACAAGAACGAGAACCACGTGCGTTTCGACCCGGAGCCGCACGAACTCGACCCGCATGCCTCGTCCCCGCGGTCTTATCGTGATGACCGCGAAAGAAGAAGACGCCCATCTCGTCGAGAGCACAGGGACTATGACAGCAGGGATCGCGATGGGCACTACAGAGACCGTGAGCGCGAGCGGGACCGCGACCGCGATCGGGATCGTGACCGTGACGGGCACAGGGACAGACATCGTGACCGCGATCACTACCCTGGACGACACCACCGCGAGCGCTCGGATCGCGAAAGGCGAGACAAGAAGAAGGCTTGGGGCGAGACGTTGGGTGCTGTGGGCATCGGTGGTGCCGCGGCGAGTCTGCTCAGCGTCCTCACCGAGGCGGCGTCCGTGTTGTAGGCCACCCCTCGGCCTTCTTCGGCCCTCCTGACTTCCCCACTTGTACGATGATTCATGTATTGAGATCAAGTTCCTCCTGTATCAGCTCGTTGTTTCTACTAGCGGCGTTGTGTTTTGTTTCGTTTCATTCTTGCCGTTTATCCCAGGGCTGCGCCCAAATACACTTGATTCGACAGATGGTTTTTTCGGAGAACAGGACATTCAAAGACTCTTGGGAGGAAAGACTTGACAAAACCACAGAACCAGACATATATAACTCTTTTCCTTTGTACTATTCCAGGAAAGCATCGAGATACCTGTACCAAGAAGGACCGTAGAGTTGTAAGAGACGAAGGACGAAGTCCCTGAGACGTAGATGTATACGTACGAAATGAAAGATACCCAGATTGATGTTTTGCTGTTTGCTACAGTCCCATGAATATCCCTTTAAATCCCTGTCTTGGCGTCATCATCCATGTGCTGTCATGCTATGCAATGCTATAACCGCGTGCTCCTAGTCAACGCCTTAGGTGAATGGTCCTGACAATACCCTGAACAATTAACCTAGTGTTTTATACAGATGCCAAATACGAGCCAAACGTCGAATCTTGTCTACTTGCGCCGGAGCTGTCTGGTGGTGGGTCTCCCCTCCTCACTAAAGTCGAAACCGCCAATCGTTGTAACTTTCTTCTTGGTCGTCTGGCTAACGGCGGGGGTTTTGCCATCTTCGCCGCGCATCTTGCTTATGATCTTGTCCCGCTGTTGCTGGGCTCCTGGGTCCTGGTACTGAATCTGCGTCGACGGCGGCTGTTGTTCGGCATCCTGTTGCGGCTGGTACTCATCTGCCGTGCGGCCCATCGGGTCCATGCGTGACTCGGTGCTCCCGCTAGATGCTGCCGATGCGTTGCTGACGGCCCTTCCGAACGGGCGCTTGCGAGGCCGTCTCAGCTGCTGTTGCTGTTGGCCCGGATTCTCTTCCTCGGGCACGCTTTCGGCACTGCGTTTGGAGTTGATGAGGGATGCCAGCTTCGAAGTCAAGGCTTCCTTTTCAGCTGCCTTTTGTGCATCTCTCTGACGCTTTAGCTCCGCCTCTCCGTCCTCTTCCAGCCTCGTCTCAACTTGGCTTTCTTCGGCGGCCGGAACGGATACGCCCTGATCTTCGACAGGGGCTGGTTCCTCGACAGGAATAGGCGTTGGTTCCATGCTGTCGGCTACGCTCGCGGTTCTGACCAGCGTCTTTGGGGGCTTCGCCATCCGCTCAGTGGCAGGCGACTTGTTCAGCGCGTTTAAAGTCGCGTTTGATAGTGGCGGCGCCACAGTTCCTGCGCCAAAGCTGTCTGTTTGGTGTGTCTTGGCAGTTCGAAATTGCAAAGACGCGGCCGAGTCAACCTTAGCAAATTCGCTCTCTGGCTCTACAAAAGGCGCGACTGAGCCCTCCCCCACAGCCGGCGCCGGGTTCTGCATGTCCATAGGCCTCTGGTGGTCATCGCCTTGGAAGGCGGTGGTGTCGATGCCTCCGCCGACAGTCGAGTGTCTAGCAGCTGACCTCTTTGGAACATGAGGGATAGGCTCAGATCGTGTCCTTTGAAAGGCCTGCTTCATTTCTCCCCGAGACTCACCAACTCTTGGCTTGGGTTGGAGATCAGCTGCCTGTTTCAACGCTGGAAACATGTACATCTTCACTGGCACGTTGTAACCTGTCGCTATGCACTCCCACAGCCATTCCGAGTTGACAATAGGGATGTTGTTGTCGAACGCAAACTTGAGCTTCTCCTTCCTCGTATCCGTGAGCGTTTTACACACCAGCACCGAGGTAGCATCGTTTAGTCTCGCCGCGAACTTGGCACCAATCTGCCTAACAGCCTTCTCCACATGGAGAAGGTCGATGCCTGAGAAACCTGCCGTGCAGATGGACAGGTCTTCGAAACCGCGGATGGGAAATTCGGGAAAGGGGCGGCCCAATACGTGATTGTCGGGGTCGCACAAGGTCTTGTTGTGCAAACATCGCTCAATGAAGAACTCCGTCACTACCTGGATCTTGTCTGCGTGCGCGGGAGGAAGCTGGAAATGTGTCGACGGTTGTGACTCTTGTGGCACGATAAGAAATCTGCGGCTCGGGCTAGCCTCATATCCCTTGGAAGCGATGTCTTCGAAAGTAGCACATACTTGACCGCCCAGAGAGCCTATTGTCTCAGCCAGAATCTTCGATTTCCACGCCTCGAAACCGGCCATGAAGAAGTAACACGCCGAAAAGATACCCACGTCTGGAACGGGTTGCAACATGCGGTCATGGATACCGGAGTCATGGACCTCGATCTTGTCCGTCCTGTCTCCGGGTGCGGAGGATTCGCCGGTGGGCTTGCTGCCAAGGATGTCGCCCCAGAGTGTGTCTCTCTGACTGCTAAGCTTCATGCTCGCCGTCTTCCTCAGCTTCCTCTGACCTCCCTCCACGACTCCCGATCTCGACCTCTTCCCCAAGGACACCCTCCGAGGGTTAACCTTGTTCCACGCGCCCTGGCCTTGCTCTTCGGGGGGCAGGACTGGGTCGAAACACTGCTCGTCCAAGATCATCCCACGTTCAATACTCTGTTCCAGCCATGCCAGCGATACGGTGCGGATGTTCCACGCGCGAGCGGCCTTGTATTTCTTTCCCTCAGGCTTGAAGACTATCAGATGGGAGACCCGTTTCGTTAGGTCGCCTGTGTAAGCGCCGCCGTTGGCGGTGATTTTGTCGATGATACTTGTACGTTGCTCGGCTGTCATTGTGTTAGAATAGCTTGTAAACGTAGAGCCAGGGATAACTTACGATCGTCGAAGCCCGTCATACAAAGCAACAAAGTCCCGCGCTTAGCTTCGGTAGGGTTCGCTGTATCAACGACATCGCCGCACGTCTCGAGTGGCTTCAGTTGCCACTCTCGTTCCAGAGCGGCAAAGTCAATGTCAGCATCCTTCATCCACAGCTCCCCTACAACATCGATCCATCTGGCGTCCATGGCCTTGATATCGTTTCGTTCCTTGGCGACATGGCGGTACTTGGGTGTGTCGTAGTCGCCTACAACAAGATGGGTTACGTCGGGGGTTAGATCGTACTTGTGAATGCCGCCGAGCTCCTCTGTCTTCTTTGCTATTTGGGTCTATTTGGGATGTCAGAGAATGCATCACATCTATACGACTCGTAGGTGGATAGAAAACAAGATTTGGCCGAGGGGCAAACAGTGTGCATCACGACTTACTCGTTGGTCTGGCGGGATGCTGGTGCAGCACACGACGACGCCCTTGAAAGGATGCGCAGGGTCGACTGGCGGCTCGCTCGAGTCCCGACTGCGTAGAGACTCCATTCTATGGCATTTCGGTAGTTGTGTAGTTGCGAGAGGTGCAGGCGGCCGGTGTTGAGGGTGGATGCTGGGTCCTGTTCTATCACAGTTCAAGGTACTTTCGATGTTCACTGGGGCGACGGGACGGCGCGTCGAGAAAAAGTCGCGTCTGTTGCCTGCTCCAATCAATTAAACTAGTTCGGTGTCATTGGTAGACGTTATGGTTTGTGGGGCTAGTCAGTGACATTCAGCGCACAGAACGCCGGCACTGTACAGTTTTGGAGGCTGCAAGGCTCTATTTCGACGCTATAGAGGGGTCTTCAGCACCGTAAGCAACAGTGTATTCGCACGTACCCTTCAAAGCCCTTGCGAGCGAGTGTGTATGTAAGTCATGAGTATTGGAGACACATCTACAATCCTCTTCCTCGAGCGAGAACGATGAATTTTGTAGGAAGTCCAGGGGAGTTACTTGTCGAGAAGCTGATGGACTACGGACCTTTCTTTCCCCAGTCAAGATTCACTCTTATTATGGCGATGTTTCGTTGTCGGGAAGGCAAAAAGGTTGGGCCTTGCAAGATGAATCAATCCATGGCGCAGGTTGGGATGAATAAATGCACACACATGAAGCAATCTAGAGAAGTGAGGGCAGCGGCTCTCGGTAGATTCCAATGAGGTAGATCGTCTGATCTCAACCGTGCTTCTGTAGATCAAGTATCTTAAAACAAAACAAAAAAGGCATAACAGTTCTTCTAGACAAGAGCATTTGGGGCCAAACTGACGCATGCGAATGGATGAGCGCGAGATTTTCATGGTGAGAATGACAAAAGTGAATTTGAAGTGAGTGAGCCTTGTGGCTTAGAAGTGAAGAATGAAATCCAATAGGGAAGGCGGGGTCAACGCATCGAAAGTGACGGTCGTGGCAGGACGGCCCAGGTAACGCTGGAAAGACTGCCCGAATCGCATCCATGGCCGCCTGCCCAAAGAACCACCACAAAGTGCCCCGCCATGGATCGCTCCAGCTACCACTCTTTGGCTGTTACCCCACCATCCTGAGGTTCAGCCTTGCTCCCCTCCCAAAGCTCTTTTCCACTCCACGCCTACCCTTCGAACCGGCATGTCACCTACTTCTCTGACGACAACCGACTTGCACGCATACGCATAACGTCGCGTCCGATATACACGAACCTCGCATTGTCGAATCAATCGTCTACGACGGCCGGCTTATCGACGAGTCTCGCACCTTGAACTACGTCGCCGACTTTTCCTCACTGTCGCATCGTCAACGAGACTCGGTAGCGACCGATTGCGTCACGCGATCCCCCTCACCTCGGTCGCCGATACCACAACCAACCTTGCCGCAGCAACACTGTGGCCAGATTGAGGTGGAACATTCGCTGTCACAATGCCTCCTTCATCGACCTCCCAGAAGGCCATGACGACACAGTTCGTCCAGCTGACTGGCGCAAGCGATCGAACTGCGCAACGGGTATGTCCGATTGAAGAATACTCAAAACTAGTCTCGTCCAGCTGTCTTCCGCCTACGCCACTCTGCTTCCCATTTCTGCTTGCCCTCTTGCCCTCAACCTGCTCATCGTTCTCACCGACTTTGCAAGACGTGGGTCGTGTTGTTGGGCTGACGGAGAAACGTCGGGACCTGTCGTATTTCGCTACCTTTATGGAGCGCTGCGATGAGCTGCCCGGCTGCTCGACTGGGCACCGAAGCGGCAACTCGCTAGAGGGAGGAGGGACAAACCGGTAGAAGACAGTTGGAACGGGCCATTGCACGAAAAGGGACGCAATGCTGACTATGCACGGCAACTAGTATCTCAAGAATGCCGGCTACAAGCTGAATGAAGCTGTCGATGCGTAAGTGCACCATCCCATAAACAACATGGGCTTTCCTTTGTCTCCGCCTTGGTTTCGTTTCGTTTCGTCCCGCCCGCTGCTATTTGCCCGGTTTCGCTGGGTCTGTTGTCGCCAATTACCGCCCTTTTGAGTGTTTTCCGGACCATCCTTCAGTCGGACTTCAGCGTACGCCGGCCCTTCTCGGGCAATTGGGCCTGCAGCGCGCATGGATACGGCCTTGGTACTTCACTTGCTTAGACGCCGGCTCGGTCTGAGATACCTTTCTGCGGGGGAGTCGCGCCCACTTCCCTCCTCGAAGCGCTGCGCTGCACTGCATTACTTGGAGAGAGGCACTCTGCAGCTACGAGGTCACAGTCGATTCTCCTTTTGGGGATACATGGTTGTCCGCACAACAGGAGAAAGGCCGAGCCGACGCCGATGGCCAAATGCTTCTGAAACATTCAATCTGCACTTAATGGCCCTTAAAGAAACCAACTGCCGTGGCAGCCGCCACTATGGCTGCTAGGACCGGCCATTTGTTGTCCAGTAGCCTACCTAGTAGGCACCAGCGCCTCGCCTCACGGACTGGACTGGCTGCCATCCTGGTGCCACTCATACCTGACGATTACTACGGTCCTTTGAAAGGGAAACCCGTCAAACATCGTTCAATCAACTCGAACATCCCGGCAACTCAACTGCAGACTGATGCGCACACATCTCGCCTTGTCTTCCAGCACCTCATTTTGCTTAGGCTTGGTGCCAGTCAACGTACTTGATCCTACATTGCGCCTGTGAACTTGTCGCATGCTGAGAGTTGATCGACGCCGAGGACACTGGTGCCCGCTACAAGATGGGTTGGAAAGGAGTTAGGAGCGCGTTGCCTACCAAAGGCCTGAACTTGTGGTCGTCGAAACACAAGCCACCCAAGCATGAGCTGGTTATCGAGGAGAAGAACCAATCTGGGTATTCCGCCCATTTACTTTGACGTGTCCTGAGCAAAGTTGCCAGTTGACTTGTTGTACTTCTCGGGGTTTTATATCGTCCTGCACTACTTCGGTGGCCCATGTGCCATTTCCTACCGGCTGCTTGGACTAGAAGCTGACACCTAATCATTAGGTACTTTTCTGGCGGGAGCGGAACTTCCACGCCCACAACTTCAGCTCTCGAGACTTCGTTGAACCAGATGTTCGACAAGCTCAGAGGTATAGAGTGCGGAGTCGTATTTGCCTTGGCACTGCTAACGCCATATAGATGACTCGAAGGATGAGAAGGACTCGCTCGGTCTCGACTCAACGATGGCATACCTCCAGGATTTGGGTGTCAACCTCGAGAATGCCGAGCTCCTCGTCGTTATGGAGCTTCTCCAGGCACCTTCTGTGGGTGAAGTCACGAGAAAGGGCTATGTCGATGGATGGAAGGCAACTGGGTAAGATGGACCTTTAATATCAAGTCTTATGTGGCTGACCAGATTACAGTGCCGCGACGCGTCAAGCGCACGTTGCGCACATCAAGTCTTTGGTAAGCAGTCTATCGACCGACCCGGCGTACTTCAGAAAGGTATATCGACACACCTTTGTCGCCAGCAAGGAGCCCAATCAGAAGGCTCTCAACCTCGAGATTGCCATTGTCTATTGGAATGTTCTGTTCTCGCCCCCTGGCTGGTTGTGGAAGACCAAAAACCAGGATTGGTTGCAGCTGTGGTTGAAGTTCCTTGAAGAGAAGTGGACCCGATCCGTCAACCGCGACATGTGGAACCAGATCCTCGAGTTCGCGACCAAGTCGATGGCAGACGAGACTTTGTCGTTCTGGAGCGAAGATGGTGCGTGGCCAAGCGTGATTGATGACTTCGTGGCTTGGTGCAAGGAAAGAGGAGTCGGTAAGGCCGAGACGATGGACTTGGATGCGTAAAAGCCACGGAAGAAGCCTTTACAGGAGGCTACGAAAACCAACGACCAGAAGACTGAGATAATGACTGAGATGATTCCGACGACAGAACACGGAATGCGAATCAGCGCACATTCATACTTGGTACATAGAAGCGGGCTGTCCGTCGGCAGCATAGGCCGCTTAACTCACGGGAGCAGGCGTCGGCGAAACGGAGCTGAGCATCATAACCAGTGTATGAAATTTCAGCATTAGCCTAGCGCATGCAATTATGAATTAACTTCAGATTGACACGAAGTTGTGGTTCTAAGTGACGGTACGGGGCATGAAGAAGTTGGCACGTTGACCGGCTATGCTGTAGGAAATCCTTCCGTCTATTGTGTCAGTGGTATGCCACGTAATTGTACACTCCGAGCTGTTGTCGGCTTTCTACATGTGCAATCAAATGTCCCCGGCGCCGGCTCGGGGCGTTCTCATATCATACACCGTCTACCTTTTTGGTGCTGGTCCTCAACCACCCGGCGCGGGATCCTATCGTCCTGTTTCGGGGGCTGCATCCCCCTTTCGAGATCATGTTCCCCCCCCATCTGTTCCCCACCTTCGCAACATCCCAGTCCTCCTGAAGGACGTTTACCGATCCCACTTGACCTCGCCGAAGCGGGCCATGGTCTCGAGCTTGCCGTCGCCGAGCTTGACGTGGGCAGTGCGAATGACGCGAGGGTCTAGGTTGATGGTGGTGCGCATGTCGGCATGTGTGGACGAAGAGGCGTCGTACCGCATGACGAAGTAGTGGCCGCTCTTGTGCTTCATCTGGGCCTTAGAGACGGGGCGTGGGAGGGTGAAGACGCCCCAATTGGAGACGCCGCGGATAACGCCGCCGTTGCGTAGGATGATTTGGCCGGCGGTGAGGGCGATTCTAAGAAACTGATGTTAGGATACGATATCGGAAGATACAGAATCTAGTGGTCGGAGAGAGGAAGAGGCGATAGGTTGGGGGTCGAACGGGATGGGGATTCAGGGAGCGCGTACTCCTTCACCTCGGCGAGGCTGCCCGGTCGCACCTAGTGGCAATGTCAGTTTCTATATCTTCGAGCATTGTGCTTCGCCAGAAAGGCTGTAGTGGCTTACGATTCCTATGAGTTCGTACAACATCTTGTGACCGACATTGACGCTATACCTGAGATGATTCGAGGTTCACGGAGAGCTCCAGCTTGCGATTGCCAAATTATTTTGGGGTCATGCGCCACAGAATGGAATTTTCCGACGTGTGGCTAATGTGGCAGGACTGAGAGAGGTGGGGCTAGAGGGGAGCTCCAGCCACGGCGGTGTCGCGCGGTCATCCGCACTGTCCGTGTGAACGGACCGGCCAATCCGGTCACCCGGATTGTCATCACCGGGGACTCTTGATGCGTTTCACTCAACCACAATGTCTGAAAGATGCCTCGTAGAGGAAAATTACATGTTTACACGGCCTTTTCTGTGCAGGCCAAACTAGTTTTACAGCGATATACTACAGAGTCAACCAAATGTTGTCACAATCCTGCAAAACGGGCAGCTACACAACGCTACAATGGCTCTTAGATCTGATTCTTACTCGTCGCCCGCCAAAGCCGCCAAGGCAGCTTCCAGCTTGCCTTCACAGCCCAGGGGTCAAAGTTCGTCCCTTCAAGATTCGTGAGATACTCCTGAGCAGGCACCGACTCAAGCAGCACACCAAACCCACGCCTGATATCCCGCTGCGTGTCGTCTTCCTGGTGCTCGTACACATGCTCTGCCTCACCCTGATGCTCAAATTCATGCCCAGCCTCCTGGCCGGCTTTGAGGTTCTTGAGCATCTCACGCGCCGTGATGAGATGGTCGTTGGCTCGCGTCGCCACTTTGAACACGGCGTCTTGGAACCCTTCCGCCTGTGGCCCGTATCTAAAGACGTCTTCCTCGCGCAGGTTGGCCTCGGCCATGACGTCCAGTGGAAGCAGCAGCGCAGGGTCTTGGCGCCCACCACCAGGCCCGGCGTGTGACTTCGCAGGCTGCTGCTGCGGCGCCGCAAGCACGGGAATGCCGCGTAGAATAGCCACAATCCCGCACGCCTTGCCGATGTGGCTCGCCAGGTGGTCCACATGCATCGACCGGAGCGGCATCGCGGCCAGCGTGGCGTACATGAGCGTCGAGTATGTGTTCTCTGCATACTCCTCTAATGCGGCCAGTGACGCGTACGGTCTGTTGTCCATGTGCTTCTCGCGCGTCTTGATGAGCCGCTGCACCCAGAACTTGATCGAGCTCGCCGTGCTGTTGGTCGACCGCGCACGCAGGTCTTGAAGAGCCTGGTGGAGGAGCACGCAGATGGGCTCGGCGGGAGGGTTGCCGGCAAATGTCTTGTCGATAGACTCCCGCCAGAACTGCATGCGCATCTGGCCAATCATCGGGTTCGAGACAAGCTCTGGGAGGCGGACGAGTTCGAGGTTGAGGCTGCGAAGAGCAAGGTAGGCATCTGTCGTGCGGGCCGGGACGAGGCGGCTGATTAGATGGGCATCGTAGTCGCTGTGTCTGAGGACTTCGGTGTTAGCAATGGATAGAAGGGAACTGGAGGCGAAATCGCGAGGTAGACGTACTGAAGCTGCGACTGGCAGTACTTCCTCGCCTTGACAACGTCTGCATCGGTGACGATGCCCCTAGTGCCCCGTGGGGGGGTCTGGATGAGCCTTCTCAGGCCATGGCCGGCAATCCGTGTGCGATTCATTCAGGAAAGTACGCTGGTTTGATGCGCCATGTCGGGGCTGCTGGTTCTGTCCTTTGCAAGATGCAGCTCAATGGCTGTGGGACCCTGCCTTTTTTTTTTTTTTTAACTCGTCTTTGATGCACCCAATTCCCGAGGTCGAACTTTTTAATTCCTGTTATGACGTCTTAGCTATGGAAGTCTTTAATTGAATTATGTCAGCAGACACGCGGTCACATGATGACCCGACGCGGTTCAGTCGCGCCGGGCTGATCGCCACGCGTCTCCAGTTTCCTGGGTCGGCAAGACCAGGCTACTTTTTTGTGGTCTTGTTCAATGTCAGTGGCGCTTCCAACACATCCTGCTCCGTCCGTTATTCAATGGCAGCATGAAATTGAGCTGCTATGGAATACCCAGGATCTCCCGAGCCTCCGGCGAAAAGGAGACGCTTCTTCGTGACCGACGAAGATGCTCTAAGCCACCAGTCCAGCCCGGCGCTCCCCACCCCGCCTACGCACCCTAAGCAGCGCTTCTTCCAGGATGGTGACGAAGACTCTCACCAAATCAAAAGCGAAGATGCTCAAATCCCGTCATCGCCCACGAAACCCCGCGGCCCCCTTGTCGAGCAACCGATCGAAGATGCTTCCAACCGCTCTGCCCCACCCGGGGACATCCAGCGCGAAGAGTCCGCCATGACCTTTGACCAGGAGACCTTTGAGAGCTTCATCGGAGACAAGGTCGCGGCAGAGGTGCTGGACGTGATCCGGGAAAGTTGCGGGAACAACCTCGAGCGCGCGGTCAATATGTACTTCGATGGCACATGGAAGAACTTCAAGAAGAAAACTCCCACCCTCAATGCCTTTACTCGACCTTCTCCTACCACTGCCAACCCGCCGACGCAAGACTCACCGATGGAAGATCCCCCGAAGCCCGTTATCCGACGCACGATGCCTCAAGCTCGATACATCGGTTCGCTCGGCGTCGAAGGCTGGGCTACTCGCAGTGGTACGAATCTGCTCAATCATGGAGACGTGGTGAAGATTGAACGGCAGAAGGTTCAGCCCCCCCAGGCTACGCGGGTGAAGACAAAGTTTGGTGTCACAACTGTTGCCCCCCGCGGCGCATCCGCTGCCTCGAGACGAGTTGATGTAATGGTTCGATTTACAAACGGCAGCGGGTCCGAGATTGGCAGGCTGGCGAAGGAGACGGCCGAATGGGTCTCGACGTTGATAGACCAGAAAATCTGCAAATTTGAGGGCATATGCGTCTATGCCCCAGAGCGATTGCGAACCAACGACACCGTCTTCATCCAGCTGAAGTGCTACCTTTTAGCCTCGGCCTTTCATCGACCCGGATTTACCCTCTCTGACAACAGGGCTGCTGGGTTTTTCGAGGAGAAGGAGTCGTCGGAGGAGAAGGAACTACGTCTTCGACAGGTGGCATTGGTGAAATTGTTGCAAGAGGTTAACCTTGAACCCACCAGGGTAAACGCGACCGCAAGTAAAAGCCAACGACAAGGGCTGCTTCAAGCTGCAGAGATGGATGACAATAAGGAAAAGGATTCTTCTAAGCCAACTGCCAGAGAGCCAGGATCTTCACCTCCTTCAGATGAACAAGAGGATGGCGAGGAGCTGGAACAAGACCAGCTCGATGCGTTGTACCGCAAAGCCCAGTCATTTGACTTCAACACACCAGAGGCAGAGCCTGCAGACACCTTCGCCATGAACCTAAGACCATACCAGAAGCAAGCACTGCACTGGATGATGACAAAGGAGAAAGACCAGAAGAGTAACAGAGAGCCGAGTATGCACCCTTTGTGGGAGGAGTACGCCTGGCCACTCAAGGATACGGACGAAAAAGAGCTTCCCCAGGTCCAAGACCAGCAACACTTCTACGTCAACCCATACTCGGGTGATTTATCATTAGATTTTCCCGTTCAGGAGCAGAACTGTCTGGGTGGAATCTTGGCTGACGAGATGGGTCTTGGTAAGACCATTCAGATGCTCAGCTTGGTTCACTCCCACCGATCTGACATTTCCCAATTGGCCAAGGCGAGCGGTAACGCTCCCACATCTGTCAACGAACTCCCGAGACTTGCTTCCAATTCATCAAGCGTGTTGTCGGCACCATGTACGACACTTGTCGTGGCGCCCATGTCGTTGCTGTCCCAGTGGCAGAGTGAGGCGGAAAAGGCCTCCAAGGAAGGCACCCTCAAGGCCATGGTGTATTACGGCAACGATAAGGCCAGCAACCTCCAGGCTCTATGCTGTGCTGCAAGCGCGGCGTCTGCTCCAGATGTGGTCATCACAAGTTACGGCGTGGTGTTATCGGAGTTCAACCAAGTCGCCTCCAAGAAGACCGACAAGTCTACTCACACTGGTATTTTTTCCCTGAACTTCTTCCGCGTGATTCTTGACGAGGCCCATCACATCAAGAACCGAGGGTCCAAAACTGCCAAGGCGTGCTACGAAATATCTGCCGAACACCGATGGGCGCTGACCGGAACGCCAATCGTCAACAAGTTAGAGGATCTATTCAGCCTGGTCCGTTTCCTACGCGTGGAGCCTTGGAACAACTTTTCGTTCTGGAAGACCTTTATCACAGTTCCCTTCGAGTCCAAGGACTTCATGAGGGCGCTTGATGTTGTGCAAACGGTACTAGAGCCTCTGGTTCTGAGGCGTACCAAGGACATGAAAACGCCTGACGGTGAACCGTGAGTATTGCTTTCTTAGTTGGTGGGCGTTACTAACCTCTAAAAGCTTGGTTCCACTGCCTCCAAAACACGTCGAGATTGTCGACGTAGAGTTAAGCCAAACAGAACGTGAGATTTACGACTACATCTTTACGAGAGCCAAGCAATCGTTCCGAGAGAACGTCGAAGCGGGCACGGTCATGAAAGCATTCACGAGTATCTTTGCTCATATCCTGCGCCTTCGTCAATCCTGCTGCCATCCTATTTTAGTGAGAAATAAGGAGCTCGTCGCCGACGAAGTGGAAGCTGGAGCTGCGGCGGACTTGGCAGCAGGGCTTGCGGACGACATGGACCTGGGCTCTCTCATTGAGCACTTCACGGCCGCAGTATCGGAATCGGAGTCTAGTACAGCCGCATTCGGGGCACACATTCTTGGCCAGATTCGTGATGAGGCCGAAAACGAGTGCCCAATTTGCGCTGAAGAGCCAATGGTCGAGCAGACCGTCACTGGATGTTGGCACTCGGCGTGCAAAAAGTGTCTCCTGGACTACATGAAGCACCAGACAGACCGTCACAAGGTGCCGACGTGTCCCAACTGCCGTGCGGAGATCAACTATCGAGATCTTTTCGAAGTTGTTCGCCACGATGACGACCCTGACATGTTCCAGAAGCCCAAGATCAGCCTGCAGCGCCTGGGTATTAACAACTCATCGGCCAAGGTTGTGGCACTCATCAAGGCGTTACGCGAGCTCAGAAAGGAGCAACCGCGGGTCAAATCCGTCGTCTTCAGCCAGTTCACGTCATTCTTGTCGCTCATCGAGCCAGCTCTGGCGCGTGTCAACATAAAGTTTCTACGTCTCGACGGTTCCATGGCGCAAAAGGCACGCGCAGCGGTCTTGACCGAGTTCCAGGAGTCCAAGACGTTCACGGTGTTGCTCCTCAGTCTCCGCGCCGGCGGTGTAGGGCTAAACTTGACATCGGCGAAGCGAGTTTACATGATGGACCCCTGGTGGAGCTTTGCCGTCGAGGCGCAGGCGATCGATCGTGTGCATCGGATGGGACAAGACGAAGAGGTCAAGGTGTATCGCTTCATCGTCAAGGAGAGCGTGGAGGAAAGGATGCTCCGGGTACAAGACCGGAAGAAGTTTATGTGAGTTGTTCCTTTGTGCATTGATGAGCGAGTATTTGCTGACCTGCCTTGCTTAGTGCTACGTCTCTGGGTATGATGAGCGACGAAGAGAAGAAACTCCAGCGGATCGAGGACATCAAGGAGCTTCTCAGCTAGATGGGGAGCTATGAGTAACGGTTTCCATGGCTGGTGTGTATGAATAGGCAAGGCGTAACGGTGGCAAAATTTGCCTGCAACGACACGGTTGTGTTGTTGATTATAAGACATGGCTCGCATCTCGACAGCATTGGCCTAGATGAGGGTGCCCAGGTTCGACACGAACCAGAAAATAAATACGCAGCTTACGCTTGACGGCCTTGAACTTCTTTGTGACCTGCACGGGCTTCCCAAGGACAAGTGCAGCTAATGTTCATATCTTGCCCTTGGAGGATGCCATCGCCAAGCTGACCCAACTCGGAGCTCGTTTCCTGCTCCTGAGGACACAATCTACAATCACTAATCTTGGAAGTTTCCAGAAGCAGACCGCGTGCTAACCATCAGTACCAAAAGGGGCAACTCGCGGGTGGGACTTTGAATAAGGCAGATAGGTAAGACTCTGTTGCCTTCGGGGTAGGGCGGTCGCCATCGTGTCTGGGCTACCGCTATCAAACGCGCGGAAGATCTCGCAGGGCGGCAGCTAGGGACTTCCTACTTGATCGACGTCTGCTGAGGACGTATTAGTTGGAGGGTTGGATATTAGATTGCAAACCATTCCCCCTGAGCTTTGTAGAGAATGATCCCGAGCTCGGTTATAAGTCGGAGGCGAATTTCTCTGGGCTAGAAGCTCTGATCCTCGCGCCAAACACGCTCGGAAAAAATACACAAGATGCACTTCTTCACAGCCCTCACGGTCCTCATTTACCTCTGCACCGCCCTACCAAGCTACAAATACCACATTCGACGAGACCTCCAAGGGCTAGACCGACTGGGAATACACTTGTAAGAGGTGACCCACGTATTGACAGCCAATAACCCCATTCTACAGCTTGTTGAGAATCCTTCCGACAAACGCTCCCCATACGACCTTTCGCTTTGGCAAGTTGCGGTCGTCCAACGACGACTCAATTTCGCAGCCTTCTGTTACATCGCAACTGTTGTAATATATAAGCCGCGGTTGCGACTGTGCAATGCGGTTCCACTTTGCCATCTTAACAGCTTAACCAGCAAACTCGCAGAACTACGCTTGACCTCTCCCATCATGACATGGTGCAGATGTTGCAGCAACTTAGACGTTCACAAAGATAATGGCTACGGTTTCTAGTTACTACTCGGTACAACACTGACAGGGGATAACATGACGACCTACCATGGGGTTTCGGTTTCAGGATGCAAGTTGCAACTAAGGGAACGTATTTTGGACGACATATCCAAGCGTCTTTAAACTATTATCCATTTCAGTTGGTTTGTTACAGGAAGCATTATTTTTGTTTTTACTTTCTGTAATCAACTTGTTGTTTTTTAGTTTCATTTGCCGTAGTTGACAAGTTCATACATTACGGTAGTTAATATCAACTGGTACAAATTTCGACCTTAATTATTATCGCTTGTGGAGAGAGAATATTAAGTAAGTCTTTGGCAGTCCATTTCAAATGTCACTCACTGTTACAGAGACTTACTGCCGATTACTCTGACCATCTACGGATTATGCAGCTCAAGTCAATCACACCCGTCAAGTTCGTCTACTTCGCGGCTGAAAGCACTTGATATGAATGGTTACCGGAAATAGCACAAAACTAGAAGTTATGGCTTACAGGACCATGTTACTGACTGCTTGAAGGCGAACTCTAGCACTCGCCTTGAATGATTCTCATGGTCAGGAAACATCGCCGCTACAGCACCACAGGAGCACCTCTAACCATCATATTCGCCCGCGGCTTCCAAAGTTTGGAATATTGCTTGAGTCGGTTATGAGAAGATAAAAATCCAGTGGTCCTGCTGTTTTCGCCCAGGCTGCCTCACACTACACCACATCCGCCACACTCACTACCAGCTTAGTCCACCACCATAAAAAAAAAACATCACACTACATAATTCAAACCACGCCGAAACTGCAGCAGACGCAGGTCATCCAAAACACGAAAAGTCATCAAGACACATTGTTTCTGCCTACGGAGACAAATGGCGACCTACTGACTCTTAATACTCACGACTCCCTCCGAAGTTGTCTCACATCCGCCTAAGAACTTGGGGCAGGCGCTCACTCAATCACATGGGAAAACACCATCACCACATGACCACGGCGACCCGCGACTCGCCCGCGCCACCAAGCACAAGCTAAATAACACCCACGAGTCATCTTCGACTCGCGAGAAAAGAAGCGAGCGGGCCTCAGAAAGGAAGAAGAAAAGCGATTTCTCGTCCTCCAGTTCGCAAAATCAATTACACCCTTACTCTCACTCTTGCACACTACACGCATACGCTCGCTCACCACTTTCGCGGATACTTTCGATGCATCCCCATCTCACGTGGTCATGGACGGCTTATTACGAACACTAACACGCTCCCGCAACACCGCGCCGTCCCCGAACCGCGGCAGCCGCAACCGAAGCCGATACGGTGGCTACCACAATGATGGCGGTGGGGGAGGAAACCACCACAGCCAGATCGAAACCATCCTAGAGACACTCGCGCGGGGACTGGTTGAGTATGCTGTGCAAAAGTACATGAAGAAACTCAGCGGCGGCGATGACAAGGGAGGTCGACATCATGACGACCGACGACTCAGCGCCCGAGGCAACGGTAATCACGACAGCGACGAGCGCACTAGAGGTGGCGTTCCGAACATGGATATGGAGATGCTGGAGCACTTGGGCAAGAATATCCTCTCCAAAGCCATGGAGCGCTTTGGTGGCGGCGGTGCTGCAGACGAAGAAGACGAGCGCGACGAGATGAGAGCGAACGCGAAGGGTCGCGGGCGCGGTAGGGAGAGGGCGTATAGCCAGGACCGATATACCCACTCGCGGGAACGTTCTCAAGAGCACCCCAATAGACGAAGCCACCACGGCGGCGGCAGCGGAGGCGGCAGCGCTAGTAAGGACGAAGACCGCGAGCGGAGACGACGGCACAGCCCCCGAGGCGGGTACTCTCCCCCGTCGAGACACCATCGCGACGATGGCCACCGCCGCAGACGCAGACATGGAACTGACTACGCCCCACTGGTTGAGAGCCTGGAGACTTTGTCCAACACCATCATCTCCCTGAACGAGCGACAGCCCGGCCACGCCGACTGCGAGTTCTACGACGCGTTCGTGGAGCGTTCAGGGAAGACGCAGGAGGCAATCGGGGCGGTGTTGGTGCAGCTCCGGGAGAGAGAGGAGAGGAGGCAGGAGAGACGCGGTCGACGGAGGAGTTGAGGGCTTTGCTACAGGATGGTGGGCCAGAGAAGAGAGTTTGAGCGAGAGCGCAAGAGTGCGAGATACCCCCAGCGACACAGAACGGCGATACGACGACGTTGATTTCAACAGTGGTTTGGACCACTATACCCAGATTTTCGGTTTTCGGTTTTCGAGAGCGATGCGTCAGGGACTGTAGAGGACTGTCCGACGTATGAGTTTGTAGGATAGACCTTTAGAATAGTTGCACCCCTTTCCCGCCATGTGTTTGCTGCGGCACGTACACGTCTGGAAGGGAATGCAAAGTCAGCAATGACAACATTGTAATCATGGACACAAACATGAAATGGGTGCCTACCATTTGGTGGAGTGGTACTACGTCGCGCAGCAGATTCCGGCACCTTGGAATTTGGGCCGTATCTGAGATATTTGCGCCTGGTGGGCCTGAAACAAACCGCAAAAACCGAAGACCTCAGCAGTCTGGAGTCTACTGCGGCTTGTTTATTTCTTCCTCTTGGTTTGAAGGTTGTATCTGAAGCATGTTGTCGTCTCATCTTTTGCGAATTGCGGCAAACAGCACATGGAAGTCAGTGATGCTAGTTGGGTTGGCGGACAAGATGATCCATACATCTATCGTGGGCTGCCCGCCTCTGAATGAATGAGATCATTGTGGTTGTGAATGAGCAGACAGAGTCCTAATGGCCGAGCCAGACAGCCATCCAGCTATCTTTCGAAGCGTTGAAGCTATCCAGCGCCGCCTTTGCAATGGCACCGATTCCAACAGTATCCCCAAAGAATGCCGATGCAGCAACATTCGTTCTCCACCATCTCACTCGGCGCGGCGAGGGGGGACGAATAGCAGGTATGCTGATCGGATGTCTCATAGGCGGAATCGCCGCCATTACTCTCGTCTACTTCTGCTTCAACTGCGCTTTCGCGCCAAAGGCACGCAAGAAGACGACCCACTCGACACATCTTGACGCTCGTAAGGCTCATCTTCATCCCCATCACGTACACCTACACACTCATCCGATGTCCCATCCACATACCCATACTCATACCCATCGACATCCTCACGTGCATAAGTGGACGCACCGCCATCACAAGCACGTCCGTCATCAGCAACAGAACGGTAATGCGGAGCCTAAGAACCAATGCCCCAGAACCAAACGAAAAGCCAAGCCCAGGCCTGCCCGTTGCAATAAACGCCCGCCTCAGCCCCGTGGGCCAACTATCCGGTTCATGCCAATGCCCCCCATGACCGCCATGCCTATGCCCCCAGCACTGACAGTTGGAATGGGGATGGGCATGAGCATGGGCTTGGGGCTTGGTATGGGCGAAGGGATGGATATGCCGCTGGGGGATGACTTCGTCGACTACGGGCCTGCGCCGGACCAAGACTTCGGACTGGAGATGGGATGGGGCATGGACTCCAACTTCCCCCTAGAAGAGTTCGCCACCGAAAGAGCTATCAAGGGTGAGAAGGAAACAACGTGCAATGAATGTTGCTACTCATTCTTTGATGCTTTGTGTGGGGTACCTAAGGAGGCTCGAGACCTGAGGAGAGAGGCTGCCGGCGATGGGCAGGTGGCTTTGGACGACAACGAGATGGCGGCGGTGTAGCCTTTATTTCGTTGGGGGATGGTGGGGGGAGGCCTCGACGGCGCCGGGGACTTCGTCGATAGTGATGTTCCCGAAGCTCGCCGTCTTTATCCGGGGTTCTCGAGAAGTAGGGGCGTGACAAAGCCGATTTTCGACGCTTGGGTCAATGAAGAGGCCATTGTTCGTAAAGAGAGATAGAAGGCATACGAATATAAACAAAGGGTAGGACAATAATCGATTAATGATTGTACACATCGCAAACGTATAGCGCTGATCGGGTCAGCAGCCAGTCATATTGGCGCCTGGTATCGCCATGGACATCCGCCCCCAAACTCCCGCTCAAAGCAAGTCATTAACCATCGCACACCGACATAACCTACATCGCATCAACAAATATGTGATATGAGCAAACCTGTCACTGATGTTAAAACATTGTCATCCCTCAAAGGCACATTGACGCACCCAAGCTGGCTCGCCTGTCCCTTGCCTACCCATACCAGCAGATATTCCTACCACAATACGGAAACAACAATTAGCCCGCCTCGCTATTTATCCGCAGGCGGGTCAGCTGGAGGATCGGCCGGGGGATCGGCAGGAGGGTCGTCAGGAGGAGCGCTTGCTGGGGCAGCAGAAGGCGGTGCCGAAGGAGGTGGATGGGACGCTGGGGGGTCGTCGGCTGAGCTCTTGGAACTCCTAGAGCTGACCGACTTGTGTTGGTAACGGTGGCTGCGGCGGCTACGACGACGTTTTCGGCGGCTAATCTTTTTGAGGGATACTCTGTAATAATAGAGGAACGCACCCGCTCCGAGGAGAAAGATGAGGACGGCGACGCCAACCGTGATGCCGACGGTGAGGTTGGTCGTTTGCCCACCAGATATAGAGACCTGTCTCTTCGTAATCGGATTGTTCAGCTTGGTCTCGGACGCAGACGCCTCAACTGCTCGTGGCCACGAAGCTTCATGTGGATGCCCCTCCGTCTTGGGTCCAAATCTCCTTGGCGCTCGGCCTCGAGGTCGCAGAGTGATATACATCCAATGCGACGAGGGACGGCCTAGGAGGGAATCGTAAGTTGAAAGGTCTATGTAGTACAGGAAGGCGATTAAGGGTTCACGCAGCAGGGAGACCGAAATCGTACGGAAGGACAGGATTGGAACATGACAGACGCAGAGACAAACAAGGCGGATGGACCAGCACACAAAATGATGAAGGCTAAAGAGACATATTTAACCTCGGATTGCCCATGGGCTGCCATGGACCATCGGCAGGATGAATAGGGGAGGTCAACGGTGCAGCTGGCAACTCGCTTGAGCCGAAGGAGGTTCCGTGATGAAATCCGAGAGGACAACACCGGGGAGCGCATATGCAAGAGTAGCCTCGCGCAGCGAATGCGGAGGTGGAGGGAGTGTAAGACTGTATATCCCCAGCAGGAAACGGATCCGAGTGCAGCAGAGGGACAGCATGCTGGGTACGATTATGCGGGCTTCATGCAGCCGGCAAACCAATAAACTGGTGGCAGGCGTGGCAATTGTCCCCTCGCACAGCGGTTCCCGCACTCGTCGGGCCGCTCGTGGCCCAAACTTGGTCCGTTGGACCCTTTTGCTGATGGTGGCGTGGGGGGACGGTTTCCGCCAGTCACATCGGGTGAGGCTTTCGTCGTCCGTTGATATGCCGTGGGCTGATGGTCTCCGGTTGACAGCGGCGACTCCACTAGCAGGTTCGACTGGACTGTCTCTCTCTTGAAAGCTGAAAGTTCGCCCCTAACGGCTACCGAACTGGCTCGCCGGGAGTAATAGGTGAGAAAACAGCAGAGCAGGTGGAAGAAAAGGCGTAGATCCAAGACGGCTGGTTGGGCATCAAGGCTGTCAAGGGGTGAGCTGGTCCCCGCCATTTGGATGAACTCGTGATCGAACACGTTCGCACTTGCTAAAGGCTAGTCAAAGTTTGCCTTGAGGGTACGGCGGGGTTGAAAAGCGTTCATCGTGAAAAAGGCGAGTCGGTGACGGGAGGTCTCGAGGGATGGATCTCGCAGAATGGGTCTTGCCAACTCATCTCTGGGGGGGCATAGGAACGTGGGGAGCTCTTGGAGGTTGACAGATTACTTAATCATACTAATGACTCAGCAAGCCTTGATAGACGCTTCCTGTCTTGTCTTCATGTTGCGTTCTCCCACTCATCGCCATGACAGGACGGTAATTTCTGAACTTGTCATCGTCTCTCTTTTCAGTTCTCATTGAAGCACAGCAGCTCTGTCTTTCCACCGTCGGGCGCCCACCAATGGGTTGGATTGCCTGAACGGTACAGACAGGGCGAACGGGCAGCGGCCTCTCAGCCAGTCAGCCTACACCACGAGCCGCCGTGCAGCTGCAGATTGCAGCCTTTCTTCTCGTAGCTTATTGGGCATCAACCACGCCCAAAAACGACATTCCAGCCAAAGTTTCCGTCAAATCGACATCGAATGACATGCTCGTACCAAGTGCCATGTGTCCTACATGCACAATGTCTTGCAGGTGGACAAGACCTCAAGAGGTGTCTTGCCAACTCAGATTGCCAGGGTCTTGATGAAAGAGCCGGACCTATTTTCGTATCAGAGCCTGAAACGTTATTCTGTTCCCTTGCAGTCCATTTTGTGTGTGTGTGTGTGTGTGCGTGTTTGTTTTTTCTATTTTTTTGAAACCATTTCTTCCGCTCTCGTTAACTGCAACCTCTAAGAAGAGTCCATAAAAGCCGTTCCGCTGAGCAAGCGACGAGGAGCTGTCGAGCACTCGCCAAAGAGAGGGATTATTACCGACTCCCTTTACCACAGAACAGTTCTCTTTTGCTATGGTGTCGTTGTTCTTTCAGCTCCCTTGATATGTCGGGACCAGAACTACCGGGTCTTTGTTGGTGGGCATGTCCATTCTCCAAGCTTCAGCGACGGAACAGGACGAACAGATGGATTCCTTATCACTGATCGTAACATTCAAGATGGCCGAGTTTCCCTACACTCAGTCTATCTTTCACGCTTCTCCATCCGCTCTGCGAGCTCCATCCGCCCCAAGTCACCCAACTCCACGTCCCGTACTGCCCCAAGAAAATGTGTATTCTTCTCGAAAGGACGTACAGTTGCTGGGAGAATGATGCCTGGAGACAACACTCCTACTCATATCTAAATCGCTGCGCAAATCCCAGATACGCCGAATGTATCCAGCCGGATGCACTCGGTGTGGTGAAAGAGAACTACGACATTGCCTGCCCTTCGTGTACCAACAGATTCTTCCAAACGCGACGCAGCCCGGTGCGGATTGCCACGAACCTAAATTCCATAAACGAAAATGGCCCACAAGCACAAGCAGCCGCCCAGGAGTACGCCAAATCACTGATCGAATTCCTCATCATGGCCTTTACTTCGGCGGATCCTGTCTTTGAAGACACCGACGACCAGCGAGCTTTCCGCGTGTGTAAGATGGAGACGGCCTGTCGCTTCGACAAGGACCACTTCGACAATGGCGCCTTTTGCCAAGGGACCCATTGCGAAGACCCCAAGCAGAAAGAACACTTTGAGGATATCCCTACAAACACATGGCCCGAGCTGCACAACATCAGTGCAGCCATGCGCCGCGTCGTCTCCCAAGGATATCTGTTTCCTTACCGAGGATACTGGCCCTGCGAATCGGAGATATATGACCCAGTCCTAGTCGCACAAGGCAGAACACACGTGGTACCTGTCACGTATAGAAACAATGAGAGGCCGCAGAATGAAGGTGCCCCTGACGTATTTCAGCCATCTTACGAAAGCTGCATTCAGCGTCACCTTTCCCAGCCGGACCTCCAAGTCCTGAAAACCGCTGGCAACCCAGTTTTTCCTCAAGATACACCGGTAACGGTTATCCCGTTTCTCAAGCCAAGCTCGGATGATAGATCGCGGACCGATAGGATCTGGAAGGGAGTCTTCTTCAGTACCATTATGGCCATCGGGGGCCCAGACGTCTGGGAAACCCGGTGGCTCAAGTTTGCTCAGGCGGGCGAGGCCGACCAGCACCCCGACGGCGTCGATGCGGAAAGTGAACGCTATCTACGGAACGATGTCTCCCTGATCGTGACGAGATTGTTGGCCCAGGATTCAGGACTGTCTGATGCGCGGGCCAGGGCTGTGGCGGAAATCTTGGTGCACGTCTGGGTGGTGAATCCCATCGCCCGGGGCAAGCTCGTCGGTCCTGCGCTTCTCGGCCTGTTCGAGAAGGTCCTCGACGCTGGTAGGAAGGCGGTGAAGGACAGACTGTACAACTTTGCGGGAGACATGCTGGCCACGGACGCGGGCTTGAAATTCACACAGTACTACTTCATGCGCAATCGCGAGTTGTGGCTGCTCGACGAGTACGCCAGACAACACGCCATCGAAAGTACGGTAGAGCCGCTCGGCGAGCAAGAAATCGACCACCTCCGCGCGGCTGTCCCGGATGACATGGACTGCGTGGCCTGCGGCGAGGAGATGGCTCATCCACCAAATGCGCATGCCGCCGTGCGCCTCAAGTGCGGCGCCGGCCACATGATTGGCATGAAATGCTGGACACGGGCCCTACGTCGCAAGAAGTGGGTTGAAATGGACGGGATCAAGTGCCATTCCTGTGCGGACAAGATATTAGGGCCATGGAAGATGCCGATGAACCTGCACGTAGTGGATGCTTACGATGTGGCGAACACTCCTCCGTTGGATTTGTACGTACCGGATGTAATCCAACTTTAGGTATACATAATCTGGGGTTCGCAGGGTTGATGGAGGTTTTCGATGATGATTTTGTCACCGTACTTGATCCATGTAGCTGGAGCAAGGGCTTGGAGTCTTGGGTGGGGTGGATCGCTGGACGGTGTCGATGCACACTAGATGGCGTCTCTGTCACGTTTTATTTGGCTTGTATTTTAGCATCACAACTGCAGGGAGTCTCGACAGCTCCGAATAAACTTTACCCATCTTCAGTATAATGTGTCGTCGGCTTCTCCATGACTGTAGAAAACATAATACCTTTCGAAACGATGCCGCCCTGTAAGAGTTGTCTAATTGATGATATATCACTCGTGTAGGCTCAACACTTCACCAACCGTAAACACGTTCTCATTCTTAGGGGCATGCATGATGTTTCGAGTCTTTAGCATTGCCACAATTATCATGTAAATGTTACAGAGACACATATCCCTTGCGTTTGGAGTTACGTCTGGATTCTGGCCTGTTTTCGACGTCCTTTATGTGCCATGCTTGTATGGATCTTTAAGACAGAAGCCGGACGCGTCGTTCAATGATTGCCAGCAAACCAACTCTCTTTGGCTTGGAGAGCACACGATGACGCCGGGTCAGGCAGCCATAAACGCTCATTGTTGGGGGGTTTCCCCTTGCTTGCCAGGCTTTACAAAGAAGCGAAGAGGGACCCGAAGAACATATAAGTCATGCTTCGTGGGGACCTTCTCAGAGATTGAGTTGCATTATTATCTCCTTCATCCTCAGTCTTTCCCCTAATTTCCACACAAACTTGTTTCATTTTCTCCTCAGGAGCAACTCGCAGCTCCGTTTCTTGTTACCACAATCTTGTTTCACTCAAAAGATTTCAAGCCATGTACGTATCCTCTCCACGCCGTCGCCGCGCCGGTCCTCTAAGCCCGATCCGCATCCGCCAGCACGCAAACAGCCCCGTCTGCACCGGCCGAAGCCCCGCCCCCTGGTTCCCTGCGCAATCGACCCCATCCTCTGGACGGTCCGCAGACTTCCAACCGTTCCCGGTGAGCTCCGAGTCGATGACAGCAGATAGCGAGCGGGAGCTGTCGCCTTCAGATTTCATGGCCCCGACACCAACGCCGTGGCTGAGGGGTATTTTTGTAGGATATGGACGGGCTGAGGGCAGTAGCAGTAGACGGAAGAGCGTAGAGAGTAGAACGGGGGGTGTACCGGAGACGCCTGTGAGTACGCCTGTTGGGGGCTTCTTGCCTGCGGCGTTCGCGATGGCGATGAGGGAACAGAGCGAGATGATGCGGGAGCTAATTGGTATGGATGAGTCTGTCATGTCGCCGAGGTCTCCGAGGTCCCCTCGTTCGCCAAGATGGAGGGGTGGCGGACGGCGGAGCCTTAGGAGAATGCCGAATCTCGAGAGTAGAATCATTGGAAGTACTGTGTCTACTGATGAGATGACCAACGCAAGGGAACTGTTTGGTAGGATCGTTGAGGTTATGGATGAGACTGAGGGTGCTGAGCACATGGTCTGTAACGGAAATGGGGGTGTCCAAGAACAGTTTAAGGGGGTGGTCGAGGTCGAGGACGAGGACGTGATTGAGGAAGCCGTTGAAACAACGACCTCCGGGCCGGGTAACATCAAGGAGAGGGTTTCTGCTGAGAAGAAGTGTGAGTTACTGGACGGAGAGAACCATGTCCAGCCGATTTCGTGGTGGAAGCATCCTTGGGTTGTTGTGATGCTGGTTCTTTTTATGTTGTTTGTGCCGAGCTGCAAAGAGATTATTTGGAGGAGTTATACGGCCAGTCTTTCACGCATCCCTTTACTCGGAGTGCATTAAATTTCTTTGGGTTTGATGCCAGCTGAAGATGGATGCGGGCTTGGCATGAGAACCAGGGATTAGCATCGGACCTACACGACATCAAAATGGACCTGTCTCGTACTCGGCTTGAGTTGACATCCAGCCACTTTCTCTGGTGCTCTTAGGAGGAGCTCATGGATGCCTGTCTTCTAGCATTACGTCACTGGGAAAGCTCAGATGGAAGGGGGCAGGCGATAGTGGCTCCTTCCACGAGAAACTTCGACCATCCCCGGGAAAGAGCAAGGCAACAACCTCTATACAGCTTCCTTCCCAAACACACACCCTCTTCCTTACTTATTCGACAGTAAGATAATAACGGTCAGCAGACAGTCCGGTATATGAGTGCGTGGCTCAATCGGCTGATTTAAGAGCATAAAAAGATACCCGTGCGATCAGGGGCTCTGCACACCTGGCGGGCGCTCTAGTTCGAATCCCCCTGCAGGAATAGAGCGTTGAACAGTATTTTTTTATTATCTTTTTGGTTGCATCTCTGGATTCCATAGCCGTTTCTGATGATCGTTTTGCTACCCGTGAAGGAACATCACGACTTCGATGTGGGCAACACCTTTCCACCTGAAAGAAGCATACCTGGATTCACTCGCCTCTCTCAACGTCTTTGGCGTTCTACACAAGCTACATATGAAGCCCATAAGAATACTCCCACATGCTGCTGTCAGCCAAACTCCGTTCCCCGGATAGCCAGTCGACGATCCTCAACATTCGTTTCGATGAACATGCGGAAACCGGCAACCCCCTCGACATGCCGCTTTCTACGGCCACAGGAAGCCCCTCTTGCCACCCTCCACGAGTTCAGTGCCGGACCTCCCAACTTCCGAACCGTGCGAATGGCGTCCAGACAAAACGTCTGGCCGCGATCTCGCCAAGACGGCTCGAGGAAGGAGGATGCGATTTAAATCATGCAATAGAGGAAGGGGCAGTGGCATATCTTGTGCTGACCAATACTCGGCCATATCAACATATAAGATCCTTCTATCCTCGTCTCTCGGTTAATCGACTCCCCGCAACCAACCCCTTGGATCCCGTCAAGTCATCAACAGAACATCTCTACCATACATGTCAATTGCTTACCGCTTCCTGTGGATATCACGATCGGCCCTCACACTCGTAGATACTCCCGCATTGGAGGCACTCCGCCGAACTTCTCGACCGCCTCGCCGTCTCCGAGCTCTGCAAGGGCTGGCCCGTCTACCGCGATGCCGGCGAGTGGGCCAACTACCGCTTTCTCTTCACCAAAGATGCCTATGTCTGGACGAGTGCGTTTACATTCCGTTGAAATCAGCTGCCGGATGGCTCCAAAGTTGGAAGAGCTAACGCATCGTCAACGTACAGCCTAGAGCGGCGCCCAGCCCATCAACGACTTCGTCCGCATCTCCATTGAGGGCAAAAAGGCGGGCGTCTTCATTATGCACCGCGAATGCGGCACCCTGGTCGAGCTGAACCCCGAGACTAATCACGCTGTTGGAAAAATGAAAACCACCATCACTCAGCGATTCAAGCATCCCGACGGCTTCGAATACGACGTCGACTGCGACTGCCGCTTCATCTTCTTCTGCGAAAAGGAAGAGGCCGACGAGGTTGAAGCTGGTGATGAACGGAGTGAATGGAAAGCAACTTATGTCAAGCTCATCTACGAAAAGGACAAGGTCGTCGCGGTGGACGGAACATTGGCCCCTGTCTTCGGGGACGAGGTCCTGGTCAAGTATCCAGAGGGGTACAAGTACCTCGGTGCCGCGCAGAGTACTCTAGGGTACGAGATAGATACCAATCTCGTCATGGGGCAGGACCTGGGCTCTTGCAAAAAATTGTACCTGAGTATGGAAAGCTGGTTGAGGGGAGAGCAGGGGACGATTGGGCTGTTCGACTGAACTGTTCGCAGCAGCTACGATGAGCGAGTAGCATGAGTCCAAGTAACTCAATACACTTAATTTTATACGTGGCACTGGATGTTGTGTCTTTGGTGGTGGACGATGAACAACAGCGAGGGTGGAATGCCGTTCAGTATAGGTTTATAAAAATGGATTTCCAATTTGCATGTGAGAGAAGCGGCAACGCGAGAAATAAATCATGGCTTTGTTGCGGTTATGCTGACATGGGCGACGAGTATTAAAGTGTGTGCATAGCTCATGCATAAACTCAGATGCTGCTCAACTCTCACACGAGGAATTCGGGGGGACAACGAGAGCAGCCAACGACGTCGGTGAGAGACGCAGTCCAGTCAGCCACTGTTTCGACTTACTCCATGTCTCGATCTCTTGGGGCGGGTGAGCGGACAGGGCGCGGCGCCGCAGCTTTTCGGGTGTGAAATGCCGGTGACTGAGTTGGAACACGATGGCCCGCCACTCCCGTCCGAGCCTTCGTCCTCACATGTCGTCGGACTGTCCTCGTTCGTACCCAGAGTGTCTCTGAGGATAAACTGCACCAGCGAGTGCCGATCCGGCATTGGGCAGAGACTGAGCACACGAGATGATGGATGCGAGAGATGGGACGACACGTCCATGCAGCGTCCGTTCCCCTGCGTCAGCCAGTGCGCCGGTTCATCCAATGAATGGGGATGCATGACCAAGGCATTGGGGTGCGAGGTGCATGCATTGGCTGAGGGTGAGAGAAGTGATCTTCAGGCACACTTGGCCCTTCCTTCCCAGCACAAGTGGAGGCGGCCCCAGCGGTGCAGCTTCCAAGCTTCCAAGCTTGAATTTGAGCCCCGGAAAACAAACTTGGACAGACATCATACACACACCACAGGCGAGGAAGGGACGCCGGGCTCCCCGTCCGGCTCACGTGACACTGCGAAACTGCCCCCCGTTTCCAGCGTGTCAGTGTCCACCGTCCGCTGTGCCATTCCCACCCCACCACCCCTGGCAGGCCTCTCCTTAATTTCGTGACGTGCCAATACGACCGTCATTGTTTTTCCTCCACCCCTTCCCCGTCCCCTCTGTTCGTCTCTCTCGCATCCACAGCCGAGTCCCGACAATAAAGTCATCTTTGTCCCACCCCCCGTTGTTGACCTCTACCTCTTGGACCTGCTCACTCTTTCAACTTTGCCCAGTCATTCTTTTTGGGTCCACGACAACAACAACCCCAACTCAATACACTCTTTTTATTTTATTTTTATTGTTTTAGTCATAGCCTGACAGTCTCCGGACAAACGAAAAGGTCTTCTCAGTGCGACTATTTAATCTTGCCCCTGGGACCTATTCCGTAATCGTCGATCCAAACGAAGATCCTTGACCAAGCCGCGATATCTCCCTTTCGACCTTTGAAAAACACACTTAATCCACCGTCAATATGAAGGCTTCTCTCTCCCTTGCCGCCCTTACGGCGCTCGCTGCCACCGCCGAGGCCCAGAACTGGTTGGGCTTCAACTCCGGCGCCACCAAGGCCGACCGCTCCGCCAAGTTCAAGGCCGACTTCGCCGCTGAGTTCAAGACGGCCCAGAACCTCGAGGGTGCCCCCGGCGACTTCAACGCCGTCCGCCTGTACACCAACATCCAGGCTTACTCTACCGATGACCCCATCGAGGCTTTCGAGGCCGCCATCGAGACCAAGACCTACATTCTGCTCGGCGTCTGGACCTCGGGCACCGACAACATCGACAAGGAGATCAGCGCCCTGAAGAAGGCCGTCACCAAGTACGGCACCAAGCTGACCGACCTCATCATCGGTGCCTCCATTGGCTCTGAGGACCTCTACCGCAACTCCGTCACCGGCGTTAAGAACAAGTCCGGTGTCGGTGCCGACCCCAAGACCCTCGTCGGCTTCATCGACGACTTCAAGTCCGCCTTCAAAGACACCCCTCTGTCCAAGGTCTCCATCGGCCACGTCGACACCTGGGATGTCTGGGGAAACACCACCAACAAGCCCGTCCTTGACGCCATTGACTGGGTCGGTGTTGACGAGTACCCCTACTACGAGAACGACAAGGGCAACGACATCAAGAACGCCGGCAAGCTCTTCGACAAGGCCTACGAGGCCACCATCGCCACCGCTGGCGGCAAGCCCGTCTGGGTCACCGAGACCGGCTGGCCCGTCACCGGCGAGACTTGGGATGAGGCCGTCCCTAGCAAGGCGAACGCCAAGAAGTACTGGGACGAGATCGGTTGCCGTCAGCTCTTCAACAAGGTCCCCACCTTCTGGTACAACCTCCGCGACTCCAACCCCGACAACACGATGAAGTTCGCCATCACCCAGGACCTGTCCACCACCCCCCTGTTCAACCTCACCTGCCCTACCACCTTCGACACTCCCACCGGCACCTCGTCCTCCTCGGCCACCGGCACCGCCACTGCCAAGCCTAGCTCCAGCTCCGGCACCAACAGCACCGGCGGCTCCGGCTCCGGCTCCGGCTCTGGCAGCGGTGCTAACGTGACCGTCTCGACCGGCGCTCCCACCGCTACCGGCTCTGGTTCCTCCGGCTCCGACTCCGGCTCTGGCTCTGGCTCTGGTGCCGAGGCCAGCAGCACGCCTTCCACTGTCCCTGCCTCTGGTGCCTCCAGCATGCAGGTCTTCACCACCGGTGCCCTGGCTGCCGTTGCTGGCGCTTTCGCTCTCCTCTACTAAGAGGTTTATGGGAGTGCATGTTTGGGTAAAATTCTAGCGCATTGGCAAGGTGTCTTTGATTCTCACTGTGGACATGTGGTTTTTTTTTTTTTTCCTCTTCCGGTATCATAATCATGGATAGATCGAGGATAGACTGAAGGAGAAGCAGAAGAAAATGTGATTAATCCATACACTCATTTCAAATTTCAAACCCATGAACAGAGATGCAAGTATTGTTGATACTCTTTTGCCTTGTGCGACTGCGGCTCTGACGCCGAGCGCGTCATTTTGATTCCCGATGTCCCTGTTTCTCCAAGCCTGACTCGTTGAGAACTCGCGGGCCGCGTCCATGACCTTGCTTTGCGTTCCAATCGGGCAAGCCACGCCAAGCCCAAGCCCCAAGCCCCAAGCCCGCCCGCCTCTTAATCCACCCCCCAGAAAGCCGGAAATGAGCTGGTGCTGATCACCCCACCTGAGGAGGCAGCACTAGACAGTACGAAGTCTGGACCATGGGGCGGCTCGTTTCTCTCTTTGGTTCGTATTCTTGCCTCGTCCAGGGGAGTTCCCCGTCGAGCGGCCGAGGGGAGGTGCCACATTTCCAGGCGCAGTGGCCCAGCTAAATTTAGAGCTTGAATTCGTGATGTTGGGTTCTTCTTGGGGTCTTGGATGTGATGAGGGGAAGGGACGAGAAAGCTGGCCTGGTTCAGCGTCGCGCCGGTGCAAGCCGGGCGACTCGGCACATGTGGCGCGCCCAACTTGTGAGAAGTACGGTACACATACTTTGGAGTCCATGAACGAGAGAGAGAGAGGGGGGGAGAGATGGGCGAGGGGCGACGGCGGCGTCTGAAGACGAATCGTACATAGAATGCACGACGAGAAGCACGCACGATTACGTACTACATGTCTCTCTGTTCAAGCGACTCTGTCAACAAACGTCCAGGCACGCAGCGAATCATGGTTTGGCGGTACCTGGAGCTAAACCCGGGACAGGAAAGCCGCCCAGCAGCCCAGCGAGCGGCGCGGAAAGAGGAGAAAACTTGGCATGGCCCTGCGTTCGTTCTAGGACATGGTAGGCCCGGGACACAGAGGATGGAGGGCGGGGAACGCGCGTCGTTGGGAAGGCCTTGTGCATCTCGGCCAGCCTGTGGGTGGTGGTTTGTTACTTTCGCGTCCGCATGCCGCATGTTCATCTGATTTGATCAACCGAATGCGGACATGAGAAGGGGCCGTAAAGCTAGGCTGATTAAACAAGAAACTTGGCTCTCTCGCTTGGGGAATGAAGGTTCTTTTTTGTGTACTATAGTATGTGTGTGTGTGTGTGTGTGTGTGTGTGTGGCAGTGTGGGTTTTCCCTGGCGGTGATCATTGAACATTTTTGCCTTATTGCGGCGGGCTGCAGTCGATGAACCAAATAGTCAATCTTCCATTCCCCCCCCCCTGTTTTTTTTTTCTTCGGGGTATTTTTGGCAACTGTATCTGGGTCGCGGCATGACGTTCTTTTTTATCCTGGGAAGCCTCTGCACGCGGCACCGTCCAACCCTATGTTATGAAGATCCAGGAACCCGCCATGCATTCTTTGTCCTTTCCCTGCTAGACCTGGGGACCGTTTCCCAGTTGCCAAAAAAGGTGTGTACCATAGTAAGCAAAGTTTGGACACTGTCCCGCCAAGGCCTCAACCGTCGTCCAGTTGGCTGGGGGCCCCCTTTGCAGCCGCCGACTGCTTCAGGCTTGGCGGGTTGTTGTGGTTGTTGTCCATGGTGCATGGTTGTCTCAGCCGCCGACGTTTATTTACTCGACGTTTCTTCGGGAAAACCCCCTTACAAGACTACGTGAACAAAGGATTGAGTCCCCAAACTTTACATAGTTGGGCATCTGTTCCATGGTTCCTGCTGGCAGGGTAGATATGTGGACAGCGGAGCAATACTCGAGCACGAATGTAGGTACAAGAATCATGACAGAAACACGTACATGGTAGCAGCATCCGGCCGACGCCATCTCTGGGTAGTCAAAATCCGGTTTAAACACTTTTTTGTTCTTTTTTTTTTTTTTTTTGCCTTGGGAAGAGACTTGGCCGAGATGGTTTGAAGCAGTCACCTCACCCGACGGAGGCCACCATCTCCATGCACCCACCCACCCGCTGCATCCATCTCCCTCCAAGACGACGCCTCTGCACGAAACCCACTTATCAACGACCGGTGGATCTCTTCAATCTCTACGACCCATAGCCCTAAAGCCCACCCACGCCACACGATTGTCGAGAATATCAGAATCTTCCCCGTCAATCGACAGCATCCGCACCTGATTCCAAGGATCTCACCTAAGGATCATGTTCACGGAAGGGTGGCCGAGTTGGTTATGGCGCCAGGTTAAGGTCAGCTTAACATCTGTTTCCTGGTGGGGCAACCCGCGCGAGTTCGAGTCTCGTCCCTTTCATTTTTTGTGTGTGTTTCTGAGCTCCCCTCTCTCGGTACACTGTTACCAAAGTTCGCAGTTTCGAGGGAGACCTGTAGTGTTGCTCTTTTATGACTCTTGCTGGCGTCGACCCGTACCGATTTCTTCATTGACGACCTGAAATTCCTATCATATTGTGGTCCGGAGCTTTTCCTGGTTACCGGCAATAACATAACAATAAAAAGGACGCGATGCGATAAAACTATAAGTTGCTGTCCCTCATCTACCGTGTTGCTTTCTCCCAGCGCAAATTCTGAGATGGATCTATTAATCTGCATCAAGGAAATGTGCTTTTAGTTTCCCAACCTTCATTGGCCCCTTGGCTACCAGCATCAAAATAGCAGCCGCGGTTGCCAGGTCCCTCGGGGCTGCCGCAATGGTCCTCGAGGGTCCAGTTATTGAGCGGGGAAAGACCTTCAATCACATCTGCTACCGCATCACGATTATTAATCTTTGTGATTCCCGGCGTTATGTCGCATATTTGAATAAGCGTACGTGCATGAATGGGGGGCAGCCGTGGAGCTACCCCGTCTCCTATGAAGATGTAGGGAGTTGCACACAGAATGTGGCCTGCCAAGGCTTATATCGATCAGTTGCTCCTCTCTCAGAGATGAGGAGCTTTTAAGAAAGCGAGAGTCGGGTCCGGGGCGCTGAACCCTGGATAAGACTGTCCGGCGTTGGATGCATGCTGTATGCAAGACCTAACGTTAGAATGCTCCAGGCCACTCAGAAGCGTCTTTTCTTGCAAATACCCCAATGGCAGAGTGGCTTTTCAACTGTTTGATTGGCCAGCTAGTTCCGATCTCATACTCGGTTTACGATCAGCACCGCAGTTCATGACAAAAAGGACATCAGGGCTGCTGGTGTCGGGCGACGTCGCACCCCGTTGTAGGTGCCTTAAGACGCTCGTTTGGAGTATAGGTAGAAGCCTACAGTTGCATGGTGTAAAAACAGGAGACAGGTCTAACAGGTTGCTGAAACTATTGTTAAGGCGGTGTAGTGGTATTAGAGAGTAAGGACTTATGATGATATAGACAGCGGCATGTACTCATGAGTTACTTGTTGATCGAGTGACTAACTGCATGTTGCTAATGGAACGATATGTCTATGTCAATATGTACCATAGACCAGCCTTTTCAAAGGAATAGTGAGTGAATCTGTTCCCAGTTAATGGGTTGTCTGTAGTTAGAAGCGATGCAAAATATGTACATTTGAACTAGAACCCTGGGTGGCATAGACTTTGACGATGCCCGGTATCAACACAGTTCTCTGGGGTGTTTGTGTAATCAAATACCAGAGGCGTAAGACGTATCCTGGTGTGATTGATTAGACATATGTAGGAAGGTCTGGCAGACGATTTTCGAGAAAATCTAAAACAGAAACTCGATTAGACGTCTTAGAACCTGTTTCGAGGTTGCCGCCTTAACGGTTAGCCGCCCACCCCTGCAACACCAGACTGTCACTGCATGTTGGTAGTTCGACACGACCAACGTCTCCGGACTTGGTATCTTCTTAACTCACCACTAACAGTTAGTCTTGGCTGGAAGAGCGGATGAAATCATGCAGACTGGAAACCTGACGTTCCCCTAGGCTCGTTTTCCTGCAAGCAAGGGGCCTTAGGCGCCACTGCACCAGCACCCTTTTATTGTTCTCGCACCGGTTCAGCCTGATTCTACGAACTGCACCTCATCAATCTTTCTGCAACATTAGCTTTATGTCTCTCCTGTTTGTTGTATCGGGACGATGCTTGCGGGCGCGACAAACCCTTTGATAAATGCACGTGCCTTATTATATAGCAGACCCGGCGACAATTCATTTCATCTCCTGCACAATACGAGACGACTTCGACAATTGATCACCCTGCCATTGTGCTACTCCGTGGGAAAAGCCATAAAAAGAAAAATCTTACACCGAGACTTTCAACTAAGCCACTTGGAACTAGGAAACTTGTCCGAGAGTCGTAACACAGTTGGTGAGAAAGATGACTTGCAAAAACGTGGGAGAACCACAGCGATATAGTGGTCAACACGGAATTCGGGGGGCTGAACATAGAGGCTGGGGAAGACACGCATCTCCACGGAGGGGAGTCTGAGGATAACGACAACACATACGGCAGCACTTACGGAGACAAACAGGGAGAAAAGTCAGCTGGATACAAAATTGGAGGATCCGCTGATCAAAGAGAGTCGATCACTTCCTCGGCGTCTTACAACACCTCACAACTAAACACTTGCCAGCTTATTTTGGGACGAGAGACTTGGCTTTGTGCCGTCTGACAACTAAACTAAGATGGGTTCGTCGGAGAGAAGCCTCTGGCACTATCAGATGCAGTTAGCTCTGCTTGATCAGCAAAACAGAAAGAGGTATATGATAGCGAGAAACCAACAGGAGGATGTTGGTGGCGCAGTGGACACGCGATAGGAAAGTGGTCTTATGAAAGGGAAAGAACAAGACAGAAATATTCCCATAATTCCTGTTGTACCAATTACAGGTTCTCCTGCAGCTGAACCTTCTCTCAGCGATCGTGTCATCACAATAGACCCGGAGGCCGTCAACACGACTGTGGAAGCAGCTGCCAACCTTCACACACCCGGCGAGAATGACATCGTGTTGTAGACTCCAGAGTCTGCTAGCTGGCATGTCTTTCACAAACTCGAAGGTGAGGAAGAGACGTACCTTCTGGAACCTTCATGGACCGCGGGCCGAACTGGCAGCTCCCGTATCAGGGGGGAACTCAGCAGTCACCAATGAAGCTGAGTATTTCCGACAAAGGCCGTGGCTGGATTTTGTAATTTACAAACACTACGGTCAAGAAGGCCAATCACAGGCGATAGAAATGGAAGGAAGCAAAAACAGCGCGTTATACAACACCCCAACCCCAGTCTCTGAAACAATCCTGCTACTTTCCGATGAAATGGCCAACGCAGTGGAGATGTTCCTCAACGTTCAGCCGAGTTTCATAGAAAGTTTCCCATACTGGAAATCCAAGGGACCAATCAACTCTCCTTTTCTGTTCTGGTATTGCTACCGATCTACGAACTGCTTCGATGAGCTTTCCGAGCCCTACAGGAAGCGGATGCGCTTGCTTACGGGTTGGATTGACAAGAACTACGGCAAATTCTACACAGATTCTGAAGACCTCTTCACACGTGGCTTCCTTCAATCCACGACAATGCCGTTGTTCTTTCTTCCCGGAGAAGTTGTGGTGTCTAAGCTTGGTAAGACCATACAGGGTTATATTGTTGAAACGCCGATCAGTAAAGAAGCTCCGATTCACAGAAATGTCCCCGAGGCTGTGCTCGACAACGAAGTCCAAAGCCGACTGCTGGACCCGATTAGAGAAGGTGAGAGACGCATGATTTGTAAGAAATAGTATCTCAAAGCATGGTCGTATGCCTTCGACGGCCGTTTCTACGGCCAAAGCTGCAATGTATACTTGGAACTCGAATTCAGCAGTCATCCGAATAGCAGAACTAGCCGTCATACCTCTAAGGTTCTCAAGTAAAGATGTTTGCGCAAAGCTCGCTCGCCGTGGGACAACGGTGTGGACATGTCGCCACAGAAACCTTGATTCGCATTGCAGAGAAGAGGACGTCTTCAAGGTAAATCTTGATTTTTTCTTATTGGAATAACAGTGTTTCTGACATGAAATAGCAAAGGGAAAGGTATGTGATTGATTAGAGTGCCTACGAACAGCAACACTCGAACTTGCCTGAGTTTAAGGAAGCGTATCGGCTGTCTCACACTCGTGACCGAAAAGAAATGAATGAAGCGATGATGAACTGTGATGTTCCTCCCCAAGCTCCGGGAATCTTGGTTTTCCCCCGTACTCTTGTGGGATAGAGCCTGCAAGTCAACAAGTAGCGTAAGTGGTCCTACCTGGTTTTCAATATTAACAACGGGACGCTGACTTTGGAAATAGAAGATGTCGTGATGGTATATAGGTTGCAGTTGTAGCAGTGCAACGGCGGTTCCGCTTTTGCATCACAGAAGATGTTGACATTGATTTGGTACAAAACGTGTCTTGGAACAGACAGGCGTTCGACCATTTGGTGATCAAAGAAGATGGAAAGGAGCTCGTCCATGCCATCGTCACCGGTAGCATCGAATCCAAGCATAGCACATATCTCATCCAAGGTAAACGCAATAGACTTACTATCTTGCTCCATGGAAGCCCAGGTAGCGGCAAAACGCACACAGCCGAGAGCATTGCAGAAAAGGTTAAAAACCGCTCACCCGTGTTAATGGTGATGAAATGGTAATGAGCCCTTGTAAGCCCAGCGGTACCTCGAGTCGGCTCTCTATCTAAAAAAGGCATGGCGCTACATGGTTTTGCTGGACGAAGCCGACCATCTCCTCGAGCAACGAAATCTTCCTGATACGGGACGAAATGCTTTAGTCTATGTTTTCTTGCGTGTACTTGAAAGAGTTAGCACCTTCGACGAAGCATTCCTGTCACGCATCCAGCTGCCCATCCATTACGAGACCTTCAACTAGTCGCAACGCCGTAGGATCTGGGCCAACTTTCTCAATCAGTTGGAACAATCAGAGCTAGATAACAACGAAATACACCTCACCGTTGATCAAAACAAACGAAAATTTGAAGGAGCGAGACACATCGATCTAGACAAAATCAAACGTCACCTTGACGAACTGGCTGAGGAGGAGATGAACGGCCACCAGAGCCGAAACGCCATCACAATTGCCAGGCAACTAGCTAGATTGAAAGGCGAGAGGATGTCGTATAGACACTTGGAGCACGTCATCAACATTTCCAAAAAGTTCAGCAAGTACCTCGGAAAGGCGCGGGATAACTGAGCGGATAAGCGAATCCCGTAGGAAGACGGGCGTCTGTATGTGGCTATACATCTACCTTCCTTGAGTATCGAAAGTCCTCATGACTTTCTTTCATACATTAGAATTGAAGAACCTAGCGGGTGAAGGGAAAGAACTATGATTCAGAAATCATATTTACGGCACTGATGGTCACTGGAAAATGTACTTGACTTCATATCAACAACCTAAGTAGACGGAAGTATTGAAATCACCAGTCACCAGTCGCCAGGTAGATATCAGTGTAACGACCCGACACACCATGATTATGATAGTCCTGACTGGCAGTCAGCAGGAGCAAGAGGTGTAACCCTTACGTAGATGAATACCAGAATGAACTCTCTAAGCTGAAATACCATTCCTTTGCGTGCAAATGCTCATTAGTTATTTGTTATGCTAAGATCCGAACACAGCTGGTTACTTTATCAAAATTGAACAAGTGAAAGTAAGGACTGTCAAGGCTTCTCGTGGCAATCAGGGCCATGAAAAAGAACTGGCGGTTCTGGTGATGAGGATTCGCCCTAGCCTCAAATATAGAGGGCGATGGGACAGCACTCTCGGAGTCGACTGAAACACTCGTAGCGAAGTCAAACTTGGAGGCTGTATGAGAAAGCGATACTTTGTTCAATTTTGGAATTTTCGAAGACAAGCATCTTCAGTCTCACGTTCTCTGTTAAAGACGATACAAGTACTGCAACCTCACGTTCAGATTGTGGGAATCGTTGCATTCTCACAGAAACATTTTCTCCGTTACAGTAGAGGCCTAGATGCTTTTGATGGGATTGCCAAGCTGTTAGTCCAGCTCGGAGCGAGCTTGTGCCAAGACAGCTTCTTCTACTGAGAGCCATAACGTGGTAGGGTGCAATAAACCTCAACAGCACACTCCGGTTGAATGAAAACCTGATAGTGTTCCTGCAGTTATATACTTGGCTGGTTGGTCTTTATACGCTTACTTCTTCTGACTAGAGGAGCAGCCCTTTTACGTCGTACGCTATGCTAGACATGCAATATTTACGAAAGAAAGAAAGAAAGAAAATAAGATCGACATGCGCTTATACCGGGCACCCGCTGGCGGGGAAGTTGCAGCTGCCTCCCTTACCACCTCCGGTGATCTTGGTGTTCTCAAAGGTGATATCAGAGCAGCTACCATCACCGCAAAGGATGTAGTAGTTATAGGCATCGCTTGTGGCGGTGCCGGTCACGTCAATGAAGTGAATGCCGGAGATCTTGACGCCGTTGGTGGGCGTGCCAGTCGGGCCACCGTTCAGGTAGTCCTGCTGGACGTCAATGCCGTAGGTGTCGATGTCGGTGAGGGTAATGTTCTTGTATGTGACGTTGCTGACCTCGCCCGTGGTGCCAGAGTTGGACTTGATGCGGCAACCGTTGGAGCTCTTGACGATTTCGGAGTTGGAGAAAGTGACGCCTTCGACAGTGTTGTTGCTCTTTCCACCGATGGAACCAATGCTCAAGCCGTGACCTCCGTAGCAATAGAGGTTGTTGACGATGATGTTGCTTCCGCTGGTAACGGCGACGCAGTCGTCCTGGTTGTGGACCTTGATGTTCTCCAGCAAGACGTTGTCGCTGGAAGAAACATCGAAGCCATCGCTGTTATGGGCAGCGGCCTTGCTGCCGCTCTTGGCATTGGGCTCATCACCAGCAGAGTTGTCTAACACGATATCAGAGACAGTCAGGCCCTGGTTGCCGGTCATGGAAAAGCAGTGAACGGGCCAGTTCTTAATGTTGAGGTTAGTGATTTTGGCGTTGGTAGTCTGCTTGACAACCACAAAGTGGTTAGGCCTGGGTTTGCAGGTCAGTTCCAACTGCATCCGTTATTTTTGCTTGGGAGAAGTGTTTGCTTACTTGTCGCCACCGCCGTTAGATCCAAGGCCATCCCAGTAGGCAGCGCCATTGCCCTCAATCACATGCCCAGGGGCGCCGGTGACAGTAATATCAGTCCCGGAGATGATGATGGGGTCAAAGTTCTTGTCGACAGTAGTGGCGAACGTCTATTCATCGAGTCAGTACACAGTCCTAAAATCCGTTTCAGGCCTTCAAAACGTACGGTGGTGCCGTCAAATGTGACAATGGCTCCCTTCTGGAGCTTTTGGAGATCGATAGAGCCGTTCACAGGCGCAGCGATGTTAGAGAGCGTGATCTCGGTGCAGGTCTTCACTGCTTTGGCAATGCCGGCATATTCAGTGACGGTGCAACCGGTCTAGAACGCAACGTGGGTCAGTCTAAATGGCGTTCTTGGCAAAGACGATGGGGTGGGCCATCGAGGGACCCTCTTACGGCATTGGAGGCGGTAGGAGCCGCCGCTACCAGAACGGCGGGTACAAGAGCCGCAGCAACAGGGGCAAAAAACTTGGCCATCTTGGCGTGGGGACAGAAGCAGAAAAGAGAGTGACGTTGGTGAATCGAACGAAGTACAGAGCGGTGTTTGAGAATCAGAGACTGGCTGGGGAATGAGCGCCAAGTGATGCGCCAAGGCAAAGTATTATATATCTTTCAGATCCAATGCGCGGCAATGTAACAGACAGAGAGTTTGGCTTCAATGATTGGAGGACCTCTCGAGACCCTCTTCCGTCCGAACGGTTGAATAAGACTATTTGGGAATAACTGGCATGGCCTAGCAACTTGCGTGAGTGGATATTGCCCACCTCATTAGGCAGGACCCATCGGGAATCAATGGACAGTATTCTTCATCTCCCCAATCGCCCAGCATCATAGGGCAAGGGTGTGTTGGTGCTACTGGTTGTTGCGCCAGTTGAGAATTCTTTCTCGAAAGAGAAATGTCTTGTGGGGTCAAAGGACAGCTTTCCAAGGACGCTGTTTCATGTCAATCAAGAACACGTTTTTGACCGCTAACTGGCGTTACACTTGAAGTTGATTTGCGGAGGAATTATCCACTTCTGTCCATTGCAGCACAACCCCTTACTTCCGTCCATCTCCACCGACTAATCTCTTTGAGTCAGGGGCCCATCTAACCAAACTGAAGATCCTGGAGAGGCAGGGTCCCCCGTACATTTCCACAAACCCACAATCAACATGACACTCACTACCTAACCGAAGGTACCGAGCTTCCTCATCGGCAACAATTCGAAGATGCGCTTGACATTTATCAATCATGGCGTCCATCGAAGTCTCGTCTCAAATGACGGAATCCTTCGTCTAAAGAAGTTTGCGCTTAACTATGAGAGTTTGACACACATGGTGCTGGGAAGGGTTCGGGACGTTCTACGTCCGACATCTTTCGCCACTGATTGGCTAAATAGAGCATTAACTTTGCACCCGGACACGCGCATCACCTCAGCTTCGTCCGGACATGGTCTTTTTGTTTGGACTCTGCCCTTCACGTTTCGTTTCCTCGGGAAGTCAAAAGATCTGTTTTTCTGTCTGGCGGACAAGTCGTGAAAGCCAATATCATCTCTTCATAGCTTAGCTAGGCATTCTTGACAATGTGCAGCTGCGAATGTCGTGTAGCAACGCTTTTGATAACAGACATGGGTATTGGACTTAGCTCTGAATCCAAGTCGCCGTTAAGTTGCCGTTGCTACTAGATCTTATTCAGCGGCATGGACAGATAATAACGCAAACTTGATTATAGGGGTAAAGATTCACACTGCAGATCAAAGAAGCTCAGAATTGTGAAGCAAGATCGCTTCAGATTGATGCAAGCAATCAAGATCATGGCAGCCACAATTGAGTTTAGAGTTCAAGTCGTGGATATAGGGTCCGCGTGAAATTTACTCTTCACGCCAAAATCAGTATTAAAACAGGCCCCGGTTCATTAATAACTGCTATATAATAGACTTTTCTCTTTGCGGAGAGTCTCTTTTCGAGAAATTCTGACTAGCATTCGGGAGCTTAGACCAAGTTCTATCTCCATTTGATAGTCTTAAGCTTCGTTGGCAGGAGTAACTATGATGTAAGTTAACCATGACTCGACACATGCGGAGATTGTGAAGCTGGAGAGGCCTGTGTTGAATTTAATATCACCAAAGACTATTCAATAGCACAGCTGCCTTCCTGTTACCAAAGATACCTGAGTAGTCTTCAAGATGAAGGATATGTGGGCCCAGAACAACCACAGTTTGCTGACTGTGACGAAAAAAGAAAAAGAAAAAGGTCGTAAGTCATCTTCGATTCGAAATGCTCTTACAAGTCTTCAGATTATTGAGCAAGTTCCATTCAAAACGATTATTCATTTCGTACAAATTGGAGCATGGGCTCTTCGCTTAGTAACACCATATGTCCGACCAAAGGTTTTGGCACAGGACACAGCATAGGCAATGGCACACACAAAGTAAATGAAACTAAGGGACTGATGTAAGTAAATAGCAAACATTCTTAGGCATTGATGCAATATGCGCTTGTATATGGGAACAGAACCGTACTCATTACAATGCATTAATCGTGCGGCTCATTTGGCGCAAGCTGCTGAAAGGTGGTGTTGGCACGAAGTGCTAATGGCTTATCAGTCAATTTCAATACCAACCTTTCCCTGATGTTTTCCTGACTCTAGGTACTCATATGCATCTTTGAGCTGCTCTAACTTGAAAACTTTGGGATCAATGATGGGACGTAGCTTGCCCAGATTGGCCTCAATAGCCCTGCACATATCCTCCATTTGCATTCGACTACCAGCCCATACCCCTCGAACTGTGACAAGGCTCAGCCAAGAGTCCAAGAATGTTGGCATCCCCTGTCCCTTTGCTTCACCACCAGCGAAGCCAGTGGTGACGATGGTGCCATCAAGTCTGACGCTGGCAAGGCTTTGACTCAAGGTTGTGGGGCCTGCGATTTCGACGACGAGATCAACACCAATCCCTCCGGTCAATCTCTTTGCTTCCAGTCCCCAGTCGACTGTCTCACGGTAGTTGATGATGTGGTCGACGGCAAGGTCCTCGAGAATCTTTGCCTTCTTGGCAGAGCTTGTGGTCGCGATGACCCTCGCCCCGACTGCCTTGGCAAATTGAATGGCGAAGATACTTACTCCCCCGGTGCCCTGTGTAAGGACCCATTGGCCTGGGGAGGCTTGCTTTCCGGGCAATCCGAAGAGAGCGTTCCATGCAGTCACTCCGGCACAGCTTAGCGAAGCGGCTTCGACGAAGCTCAATTCTTCAGGCATTGCCACAAGTCCTTGCTCGCTGAAAGCGCCAACGGTGCGGAATGTACCATCAACGCTGCCACCAAGTCCATGTTTTGTGATTTCGTCAGTCACAAGTCCTCCAAAGTATACCTGACTGAGCATAGTGATAACCTTGTCGCCTGGCTTGAATCGAGTAACATTCTTCCCAATGGCCAACACCGTGCCGGCGCCGTCGGACCCGGGCACGACGTTGGACTTGACGTCCCAAGGATATTTGCCATGAGGGATAATAACATCACGAAACTGCAGAGTTTTAGTCGAATTTCATTCTTTGCGAAGAAACACCCACATTTATGGTGGCTCCTTGCACTGGTTGCTCGCTCAATGTCAGCCTAGGGGATTTACGGTAGATGAACGGATGGACTCACACTTCACCAAGACTTGACTGTCGCCGATTTCAGGCAGTTCCTGTTCTGAGAACTCGAGGGAACTGAAGCCTCCTTGACTGACGACATTCCACTGCTTGTTGGAACTGGGAATTGGCGGAGACATAGTGAAAATGCAAAGGTCGTCCGACTCCGGAGTTCTGATCACCGCAATGCTTGATCACCATCGACATCACATACGAAGCAACCGAATAGATGAATTTATATTCACCGGCGCTGTGGTACTTCTAGTCCGCGGCGATGATGTCACGGGAGGGCAGATTGTTGTTGTATAAACGGTCGATCACTTGGTTGATAAGCACGAACACAGATGGGTGCCATGGCCCTGATGATTACGTTTGAAATAACTAATCATAACGTTATGCTAGACTACAACGCAGATTTGAATGGAAAAAAGCAGGAAATGATGAATAATAAGCATGAACTGTCTGCGATTGTCGATCACGGCTGCGAAGCTCTAGAAGTTTTCTGCCTTTCATTTGCTTCTCATTCACACCAAAAGCACCGCGACTCCAAAGACGATCGTACTTTGCGACGCGCCGTAAAGACCTGTTCGAAGACTTCTATTTAGATTTCCTGTGCAGATGTACCTGCAACCATCAATGCGGGTCTTGAGTTTTGACACCAAGCCCTTGTCGTCCGAAACCTTGGCCATCAATGTGGCTGCAATATTGTTGAAACCTTTTATGGCTTTCTCGATATGTATGAGCAAGATAATTGCTAGTTTAAGGCTTCCCAACATCTTGTAAAGTAGTGAGAATATTTTTGAACAGTCTGCTGTGCAGTTTTACTAACTATCAGAGATTTCCTTGATGAAACCTTAAAAGAAACATAATTTTCTAACTGTTTTGGAAAATACAGCAAACAATTCACATTGACTCGTTAGTTTCAGCAAGTTATCCATGTTGCAATGAGGTTTGCAATGAACCACGCCCAGACAAGAATGTTCGTTTGATACCACATGATTCTCAAGTATGTACCTTTAAGAACACGACCACGCAAGAAAACACTGCAGCATATCTGGTACTGTCTGAACGTGAATCAATGCAATGCGCGCCAAAATAACCATTGATAATCTGCAAACGTCTCTTGCACCTGTTCTATCCTAGTGACGGCGTACTTCTCCATGGATGGGAGTTGAGGACTTAGATGACGCCACTGCCCCAACACGAAGGTTTCCATGAAGTACTCATCTTCTTTGAAACTAATGTCTGCGGTCTACAGACTGAAAATCTAATTAGCTAGGTCACGATAGTAACAACGGTTGTTGAGCTTGTTTGACGAACAAATCTCATACATAATTGCCCTGCAGGAGGAGCTTGGTTATTGCTTAACAACGTGTTTCTATTAGTGATGGATGAGGGATTACGAGGTTCCGTGCCATCATCGTGCCTGGTCATTGTGAAGTTTAACCAAAGCCATCCATTCTATCGTCATCGAGTGTTGCGGCCGTGGATTGCTGGTGCATCAGGAGGCTTTTATCGTAGTCTTTATTCGTCTTTTGTAGAAGTCTCTCAATCCTCAGTTAAATCTAGGCTTGAGATCATTGTCTCCAATACCTCTACAACATTTTCGTACACTGCTTCTTGAAGCCGCGGCTTAGTTAGGTCCGAGCCGTAGCCGAAATCGCAACGAAGACACTTCTGCGTAATCTCCTGATACCGCGGCCCCAAGGACGATGACCTCAATGCCATTTTGCGAACGGCAAGGACATCGTCCGGTTCGACCCTGGCCCATCTGTCTATCTGTAGTAACGCCACTCCAAGGCTGTGCAAGGTGAGGTTGCCAATGCCGCAATATAGTTGCTCATCCTCGGTGACCCGAGACAGATTTTGCATACCAGAAGAGTCTTGAACGTCATCCATCAAGTCAAACTGCTTCTGGGCGACTTCAACACCAACATGCAGACTCCGAAGAGCCTCTGATACCTCCTCGTCCTGACCACCTCTGAAGAAGGCCAGGTCACGCAGTCTCCAGAAGTCGCTGAGCCACGGAGTTGAGTGGAACTTCAGGACCGCCGATACCAAGGAGCGAGCAAGTTTCAGTCGGTCAATTGTCGAGAAAGAACCCCCTAAGGATTCATCGAGAACCTCGTCCATGGTGACGGATTTATGATCCGAGTATGACGGATGAGTTTTTCCACAGAAGTTTTTGTTAGCTGGATAGAAAGAGTGCCGGAAGGCCTCATCGGACTGGACATCGAGGTAACCTAGACAGTTCGCTTCCAGCTGTTGCGTCAGCTCTCTGCAGATGTCCCTCGATAGACCCAAATCGAAGGAACCCTCCAAACGAACATCAGCAGGCGGGCCAGACTCCGGATCTGGTCGTCCCCTGAGTGGTATCTGCATCGTTGTCTCCGCGAACCGTACGACTTTTATTCGTTTTGAGGACTGCGCATTGCAGTCTACCGGAGCCGATAATTGCCCGGGCAACCTCGGAGGCTCAATCCATTGCAGATTCTGTGAGTGAACCTCCAACTGCACCAAGGTCGATTGAACCCTGTCCCTGGTATGACTGCGGCACACGATGGCCAGGTTCATCTGTATCTCGCCATTCACTCGGTGTGTTTCGACGAATAGCTTCACAGCGTGGCCCATGTGGCCGGGCTGTCCACAGTTCCATGTTCGTACGAGGGCGTCATGGAGAGCTTTAGAAGCTCTCCGTATCCTGATGAGACTTGCCCATTCTCCCTGTTTGACGGCTTTCGCATCCTTCGAGTGGCGTTTGGTCGGTTTGTGCAGCTCACTGATCTGCTCTCGGAGTCCTTTTAGGTCGTCATTTGAGGAACGAAGCTCCCCGATCAAAATGTCGAAGTCGCTAGCACTGAAAGCCATCTTCACACCATCTTGCGTCCTCTTGAGTGTTTTCTTCAGACGCCCTTCCTATGAATTAGGTCAGATCTGATTTCTGCAACGTTAATCTCAGCTACCTTACCGTAGATTTGTTTTCTTTCTCGATGACGAATTTTCTAATGCCATTTTCGAGCTCTTCAACATATCCGGTGATATCCTGGATAATCTCAACCCAAGGCTCGTAGTTATTCTTGAGACGCGTTCTCAAGCACGACTCGAGACTAGCATCGCCCCAATTCTCGTGCTCGGGATCTGAGGCCATTTCCGAAACAATCTCGTCGTCCTCAATAGCAAATCGGAGCCAGAGGCGACATTCGTTGGAAAAGACTTGTTGCTGGATTCTGAGTACCTTTTGTATTTTTTTGGCTTCTTTTGAGCAGTGCCGGAAAGCCTTCAACTTCCCATTCACCTGCTTGTACGCCTTGATGGCGCCGCCAATCAGAGGTACAACACCAAGGATTCCCAGAGCAAGTTCCGCCATGATAGAGAATATCTAATAGAAGAGGTTGTGTGCATTACGGAAGAGATGTTGGTACGAGGCCGAAGCTGAAACTGTGACGGCTACCCACCGATCATAAAAGGAATGGTTTGCCTGCCAGCCTGATGTCAGCAATGTTCCAAAACAAAACACGTGGAAGGAAGAGGCTGTATAAACAGACAATATGATTCAAGCAAACCCAAAGTGTGGCATGGGTTGAGGTGCATAGCCCCTCTGACGTGTCAGCTGCTCATTGATTGCGATAAGCGCCGAGGCATTTTACCGCCTACAACGCATAATCCTCATCATCTTGAGCTGAGAAAGGGTTCAAAAGATACTATTTGCGCTTGATCTTCCAAAAAGATTACCTCCTTCGCTCTTGAGAAGATGGAAAGTTCTCAGAAACAGAGAGTGTACGACCCTGCCGGTATTCGGAACTGGATCTCTGCGGAGCGACCCCTTGAAGATCGCAGTCTCTCCAGTCGGCTTTGCGAAGAATGTGCCAAATTATTCAAATACATTTTGAAGCAACTGCACAGCAGGAATGATGTGTCCAATGTCATTCGCCGAAGCCTGGATAGGAGTGGGAGCTCTTTAATTCTGTGGGCAGACGGCCACGGGATTATACGTGGGAATTTGGACGATACTCTGATGAAGTCGCGATTTCTCCGAAAGTCCATCCTTGGACTGCTGGTAAGCATCAGTCAAACATTGACTGATCGTAGGTTACAGCTTTGGGACTAATATCATGCAGAGGGCTGACCTATCTAGGACTGCTCCCGAACCTCATCCCCGCGGATGAGAACGTGATTCGTGTTGAGAAGCTAGTATCTGCCGTGGAAGATGCGCGGACGGCTATGCGGGAAGGCTATGCCAGCTCCGACAGCTCTGCCCACTCAGAAGATGAAGGCAGCGAGGAAAGCGACGAAGACATTCCTCCAAAACCAAGTGCTAGTGTCCTCTACGACATAACGGATGATATCCGCTTAGATGTTGAGTGTCTTCTAGACCTTGAGTCTCTGATTAAGTCACCATTTGTCGACCCATCCAAGCACAAATCTGTCGAACAACAATGCTTTTCCAACGCACTGACTCCACATCAACCGTATTTGGAGCGCATCAGTCGAAGGTTTCCCGGTGCCGGACATGATCTGGTTGACAGACTTGCCAAGGCCAATTGGCACCGGTTCCAAAGAATTCAGTCAGACAAACAACAAAACGCGGCACTTGACGAGCAGGGATCTCAGGACAGAGATAGCGCATCCCAGTCTGCTTTGTCAGAAAGAGTATCCGACTTCTATGACTCTGGACTTGGGACATCCATGGGGACGAGGAGCTCTTACGCTGATACGATAATGTCTTACAGACAGAACTCTGACAAGTCCGTGTCAACTCGCATACCACCTCTAACAGTGGAAGCTAAAAATGGCGAACCATTTGAGTGTGTTGCTTGTGGAAAAATTGTTCGAGTTGCGAACAACTCAGCATGGAAGTTGGTTTTCAAGTCTTTATGGTGCATTTGGGAGAGCTGTGGCTGACAAAACACAGGAGACATCTATTCAATGATTTGAGACCGTGGATTTGCCACGACGCTTCGTGTCAATACGGCAACGAACCATTCTCTTCAAAGGAAGACTGGGTACAGCATCTTGCTTTGCAGCATGATTTCCAAAGCGACTGGCGATCGGTAAACTGTCCGCTTTGCCTAGAGCCTACTGGAGATGGCAAGGTGGTCATACTGAAGCACTTGGCAAATCATTTTGAAGAAATTTCTCTTTCGTCTTTGCCAACCTGGATAGATTCCGACAGCGAGTCCGGAGACAACACATCTCATATCACTCCTAAAATATCCGGAAAGGCCTTACAAGATGTTGTTGATGAGTCCGACGGCAATGAAAAACAGGTTTCAGTGTCAGGGCCTGAATGGCAACCAGATTTGAACATCTCGCCTAAACTTGAGTCGGGTTTAATTAGACAGGTATACTCCAAGCCAGAGCAATCTCGTACTGTCTCTCCTTCACCCCAGGTTCTGATTAATTGCAATGGCGGAGAACAGCCTTTTCCGCCAGGGGTATTTTTTCGAAGCTCTTTCATACCGGAAGAGGCCGCCGCCGCCGAAGCCGCCAAGAAGGAGGCAGAGGCCCTCGAGAAGAAGATCGCCGAGGAGGCCAGAGCCAAGTACGAGAACTACAAGAAAAATGGCAAGGACAAGGCTACAATCAAGGGCAAAGACAAGGCTCCAATTAAGTTCAAGGATGCCGTCGGTAGAAAGTTCAGCTTTCCCTTCCATCTGTGCTCGACCTGGACGGTATGTTGACCCTATACTGTGCACGTGCTGACACCACGCTGACTTGGAATCTCAGGGCATGGAAGAGCTTATCAAGCAAGCCTTCATCCATGTGGACGTTATTGGTCCCCAAGTCCAAGAGGGACACTACGACCTGATTGGACCCAACGGGGAGATCATTCTGCCCCAAGTCTGGGATAATGTGGTTGAGCCGGACTGGGCCATCGAGATGCGCATGTGGCCCATGAACAAGCCCCCTTCACGTACTGGCCCTCCTGGTGGTGACCACGATGCACCCGCAATCGTTACCATTGAGCACAAATCTAAGCCGAAAAAGTCCAAGCCTCAGGGCTCATTGCTCAGCTGGATGGCTGGTGCTGGAGGAAGAGCCCCTAAAACGAAGTACGTGTCGAAATTTGATTAACTTTCATCGCGAAAGCTAGTGGCTAACAATCAACAGGAGCAGAAAGTGATTGTTACTAGTCAGCTATGCGGGAGCCCTGCTTTAGAACCCTGATATAACATCTTTTTATAAGTTTGTGGTGTGTGGTCTTTTTTGTATTTAACCCGGACACCTTTATTTTCGATAATCCCTGGCTATCACACATCCCAACTAAACCTTAAATCCTTTACCGGAATGACTACCCTTCGACTTCCAACTACTACAACTTCTTCCTTTTTTCCACAAAAACAAGCCATCCTTTGCAGGCGCCTTCTTCTTAACCAATGGGCAGCTATACCGAATATGAGGTCCAGCGCGCCCTTCAGGATGTAGCCGTCAGGTGCAGTCTACGCCAGGCAGCACACAACTGAGCAACACCCCTATTGACCTTGCGGTATCGGCGGCGAGGCACCCAGCCGAGAGATATCGTCTTCAAAGATCCCAAATGTTATCTCGGAGTCATAGACCACCTTGCTGAATGAGTCTGTGCGTGGGCTGCGATAGGCTTCGCGCCAACCCATCAGCAAGTCAAAGACCCAGCAGAGCGTATATCACAGTGGCAGTCTGGCACTGTAGGGTTAAAAATCCCCAACCCATGGGGACCCAGAGAAATGGGTTTGGTTCATGGGTCAACCCATAAAATGGGTATTCGGGTATTTAGGTATTATTTTTTTGCGTATGAGTACATAATTACGGTAAAACCCCATATCCATGTATTAAAACAACGATAAGCCTAACTTCTTAATTTCTAAGTTATGTTATAGATATTTTACTAAGAGAAATAGAGTTTTAGGAAAGAGATGCTATATAACCACTACTTAACGCATTTTTAGACCCTAATTTTACCATAAAAAAGGGCTACCATGAATGACTATGACAGAAGTTTTTTGGGTCATACCCAAAAACCCATACCCGTACTCACTAGAAATACCCACAACCCATTGAAACCCATAACCCATATGGGTACCCAAATCAAACACATGAGTCAAATGGGTTTGTACCCATTTGGGTACCCATGTGAAGTTTAAAGCCTAGTCTGGTGATATCCAGCCACTTGGGAGGAAGTGAGTGCAGCGCTTTCTGAAGGGAAACCCATCAATCCGGACCCAGAGAAGTCGAACAGTCGATTATAGATGCATTAAAGGAGCTTCAGCTTGGGTTATCAAAGTGCGGTTTCAAGAATGGGTTGACATCCCTAAGATCAGGGCTAACAAACCAACCAACCAATGGAATATGGACGAGACTGGTATCTTCGAGGGCAGAGGGACTAATGGGCTGGTCTTGGATTCATCAGAGACCCAGTTTGTCCAGAAGAAACAGTCTAGCTCGCAAGCATGGGTATCCTTTATTGAGTGTATCTCTGCTGATGGTCGCTCTCTGCTGCCACTGAAGATTTCCGGAGCCTTACTACGACGCATCAACTTCGCACCAACCTTACACATACGAGACAAGCTACAAAGTTTCCTGAAACCGAGAAGATATACTAGCAAATTCATCAACAATTGAGCAAGAGGACCTCATTTGCTTGACTGATTTTGGAGATACAATTTGGAGGCCAATGGCAGCTGCGATATACGACTTGCACTCTAACCCGGAATACCTGACCAGGTCGAGGGAGGACTTGAAGCCTGTCATGCCAGCCCCCAGCATCGAGGTGCAACTAAGCAATCTTGAATAGCCACCGTGGATTTCGAGTAGCAGCGTTTTGCTCGAGATCCTTTCAACAGAACCCCTTTTATCAAAACTGGTGCATTTTGGAAGACTGCTGTTATCAAAGACCTTTTGCGCATTGCCGTCATCATCACACCAAGATCGGCCCCATCGCCTCGATGCCCCCCACACCGAATTCCTGCAGTTCCGAAGCCGGTTGATTTCAATGTCATTTACTCTCTTTTGCAGTCTGATCATGCCCTCCATCCACACCTGTGTCTATCTATATATCTTTCTTTCGAAGCTTTGTGTTGTTGCAAACTGATTCTGATTCGGTCCACAACCGCCATGACTGCCTGCCACCGATTTGATGATGGACCCTGCTGTGTTTCCTGATCAAAAGAGATATGACCCCGGAAAATGGTTCACTTTTCAGTCTCTGTTGCCCGGAACCCGAATTGTATTTCCCCCCTTCAATCGAAGGCGCAACCAATGCATTGGAACGACGCATGCCAAATATATGTCGGTAGATGCGACCAATTTCAGGTGGTCAAGTGAAGCAATTTGCTCTGGCCGGAAGAGTGAATCGCACTCGCAAAACTCATTTGCCAATTCGACCTGAAGCTCTACGTTGTTGTTAAAGTAAGAGACATCGACAACCACCGATATTACTTTTTGCCCAAGTCAAGAGACGATGCGAAAGGCGTCAGATTTAAGGTTCTCAACTTGTTAAACCAATTACAACGAGGTGATAACGACCAGCATTGCAATCTCGTAAGTTGTTCTTGGTCACGCTACGCTTGGTAAACTTAAACAATTGGATGAGACTGATGTCTTAGTCAAGACATCGCACCTTCCTAACGCACGTCCATTTCCAAACTCAACTGTCATTGTTTCGTCGAAAGTTTGATACCCGCTTGTGGACGTTTAAGCAGTTTATCACCGTCATGTCAACACGGAAGACAGATAGCTCAGTGCTAACACTCGTTGACCAGTTGTAGTTGCAGTCTCGATTGAGCAGATCATTGACAAGTTGTTCATTGGTTCTGCGATGGAATTCGCTTCTGCATACAAGACCATTTTAAGGTATATAGGATAGACACAATAACATAGAGGGCGAAAGCAACGTGTAGCGTATGAGAAATGACTTTGCACCGCTATTTTGCAATGCTAACCGGTTGATCAGCACGAATGCTCGACTCGATCGCTCTCCATGAAACCTATTACTCATGACTAATCCGAAATCCTTGCCGCAACCCGGAAGACGCTGGTACTCGGCACGGATGGCAAAAAGGCACGGGCACGGAAGGCCCATAAATAGGATTGTGTACGTACCAAAGCCGGTCTCACGCCCGTCACTGCTGTACGGAAGAAGTCTAACCTTAAAAAAGATTTATCTAAGATGAGCGGTGGCGTTTGCCGACTTGCATTTCTATTGTTCAGCAACGTCCCAAAAAGCAAGCGAAATCCCTTAGCTCCTTGCTTTATTCCTGGTTGTTTTGCTCTCTTGGATATGGGCTGAAAAAACAGTACATGTATGGTCTGATGATTGATGGCACTTGATCGATTCCAATGCTCTTCTTGCTTCAGGCCTAACCCCACAGATCGGAGGATCTTTCAGACTTCTAGTCTGGAATGACCAACTGCGATTTCAAGTCAATGAACAAGCACAGCCGAGATTTTCAGATCATCGATGCCGTCGTTTCCGGCTCATTAACGCGGTGCAATTGGTCCCGATCATATCGGCTGTGGTCTCTCCGCCCCTCCAGGTCGCATACACACGACCCCTCAAAGCTCCTTTGACCCGTCTGGCCCTCGGTGAGCGACTCTCAAAGAGGTTGAAGGTGACCAATTCAAGCTTAGCGGCCGTGACTCTTACGCCATCTCGCTTCCATCTTCGTCTCAGGGGTTGGTCTGATCTACGCTTTCCCCACCCCGGCTCGCCCCAAACCCCTGGTCAAACCTGCGACGCCAGGCCCAGAAGTCAACTGTTTGAAGTGTCTTCTCACGGCTACTCACTAACCCTTTTCTCTCCGTTCGCAGTAGCCAAGGCCGGACTGCCAAGTCAAGCGGACCGGCACCCCCATCATTAGGGTGAGACGATACTACGAAAAAAAAGCAGTGACCCCTATTGGACTTTTTTTTCCCTGAGGCGCTGGAGGACTGAGGGGAAATGTCGCCCGTTGCTGGGCTTGTTTCCGCCCCCGAAAACGAAGGGGAGAAGAATTGTCCGTACCAAGCCAGCGCCAGTTATCTCCATATGCCAAATTTGGATTTTGGCTCAGCAAGCTGCACCAAGCAGAAGATAACCAGCAGGGTTTCCCGAGCCATTGACATGGGAGTTCAACGGGAGGGTAGCTTATGGTAGAGCGAGGAAAAACGTGTGAGCCATGCTACTTTCGAGACAAGAGTGGTTCCTTACCCTCGTCGGATGCACCCTCCCCCTCCCTTGGCGGTGACAGCTGGGACAGGCCATCGTGCAGTTCGTCTTCTCTCTCTCGGTCTTGGTCTTTTTTGGTCAGTCTAGTCCCGTTCCTGTTTCCAATCTCTATTCCTGTCACAGTAGCCTTCTCTTCGTTGTCTCGTTTTCTCTAACGCCAATTCTTCTCTTCGTGCTCTCAACCGTTGTCTGCGTCGACGGTGGAGTCTGTTTCTATTCTTCTCTTTGCAGCCTCTTGGTAGCCAAGGCGTGTTTTGTATTGCGTTGCGATTGCCGTTTGGAAGCGAACTTTCTCTTCTACTAAGCTTCTGGTGGGATCGTCGCAGCGTTACTATTCAGTGCCAATAACTTGCTGGTTTGCATCCTTTTCTCTGATTCTTCTTTGTCTTTTTCTTCCTTTGTCTTATTTGGTCATCTGGTTTGCAACCCGTACGCTCTCTAATCGACGACTCGTCTGGCGCAATCACTGGGCTCAAACCGAGTCCGATCATTGTATCCCCCGCCATCATCTCGAGTCGCGCGCTCACCATCGACCTGCTCGAACGCACTCCAATTCAGACAGTTCCCATGTGGCGACAACCGCGATAGCACGCATCACCCTCTCCAGCGCCGGACATGGCGTTCCTTTCCTCCGCTCTTTTGGCTTTCTCGCTATTCACAACCACCCAAGCATGGCCTCAACTACCGACAGATGATGGGGACTTCAGCTCACTCATGACACTCCCCGTCATTCCCTACACCACGCAAGACAAGGCTGACGTCGCCCCACGGGGGCTGTCTCTACCCGCCGATGAAGATGTGGCAACCAGCATGATGATGACCCTGCCAGTGACTTCGAAATTGAGGAGGAAGCGGCGCACACACGCACCGCGCAAGGTTCTGCTCGACGACATTCTCGGAGATGATCTGGGACCTCTCCCCCCCGCCCCGCAGATCAAGCCTCCAGTTAGGATGCGTGGCCTGCCCGTCGATGATGATGTCGACGTGAACAGCGCTTTTGTCACACTACCCGTCATCCACTCTACCAAGCGCGGTGTTTTCAGTCGACAGGTTGAGGCAAAACTTGCCAACCGTTCTGATGTAGCATACTACGCCCAACGTGAGCTTGAAATCCCTCCATGCATACCATACCCGCATCCATATGGTCATTCTCCTAACACCCCTTAGTCAACATCGGCACACCGCCCCAAGCAGTGTATGCTCAACTTGACACAGGCTCTTTTGAGCTCTGGGTGAACCCTGACTGCACCGTTCTTGCCGCCTCCGACCAACGATTTTGCGAAGCCGTCGGCTTCTACGACCCCGCCCGCTCATCCACCGCGGTTCCAATGCAGACATCCAAGACGCTCCGCTACGGCATAGGTGCCGCCAACATCAGTTACGTCCGCGACAGCCTCGCCCTCGCCGGCTCCCGCTCTACAATGCAGCAAGTTCAGTTCGGCGTCGCCACCAGCTCGGAGGACCAGTTCGCAGGTATTCTTGGTATTGGTTCTGGGGAAGGCGTGAACACCCGGTACAAGAACCTTATCGACGAGCTCGCCGCCCAGGGAGTCACCCGCACCAGGGCGTTCAGCCTCGGGTTGGGTTCCAAGGACGAGCAAGAAGGCGCCATCATCTTTGGCGGCATCGACACGTCAAAGTTCTCCGGGCCTCTTGCACGCCTGCCGATTGTCCCTGCGGATGAGGCCCCCGACGGCGTCGCTCGGTACTGGGTGAATATGAAGTCTCTCAGTCTCACGCCGCCAAGCCGTCGCACCCGTGTGTACCCCAATAGTTCGATGCCAGTCTTCCTCGATAGCGGCGCCACCCTCACTCTACTGCCCGAAGAGCTCGCCAACATGGTAGCTGCCGATTTCGGCTCACCTAGTGTTGATGCCAACGGCTTTTATCCAGTTTCATGCAATCTCGTTGGTCTCAACGGCACAGTCGACTTTGACTTTGAAGGCATGAAGATTCGGGTTCCGTACAGGGAGATGATCCGTGAGCTGCGCACGACCCCGCCAACTTGCTACTTGGGTATCGTTCCAAACTCCGACTTCACGCTGCTGGGTGACACATTTTTGCGCTCGGCTTACGGTACGTTCATGATTAGAACTGTCTAACATAGATGAGCCTAAGACTAACTTCTCCAACAGCCGTATTCGACCTGGACACTAGCGTTGCTTACTTGGCGCAGTACAACAATTGCGGCACAAGAACGATGCCCATTAGCCGACCGGAAGACATTGCCGCCATTCGGGGGTTGTGTCCCGAGACCGCCGGAACCATTGCCTCGCCGCCGGCCACCAACGGCACCACCACCTCGCCGGGCTCTGGCTCTGGTTCAGGTCTAGGCTCAGGCACGGGATCAAACCTTCCCACTAGCCCCGCCCCGGAAATGTCGGGGCTCCCGGCATCGGGCACAGTATCGTCAGCACCTGCAACACGTCGCAGCATGCTTGCTGTGGTCTCAACTCTATTATTAGCAGCGATGATGATGTAGGAAAATAGAAAAGCGAATGGTTGGATGAGCTATTTTTGCATCTTTGGGAGCGTCTTTTTGAGCATATTGTGAGCGGGCTGGGTCTTGACTATGTGGCGTCTGGAGCGGCGCGACCTTTCAACTTTTCAATTCTTGCATGCTAGTTTAGTCGGCGCATGGATCGTGGCGAGCACTGATAAACTCGCGTGTGAACTGGGTGATAATGCAATCGGTCATGTCAAGCGGCTGTTGAGCAACCTCACCATTTGTCTCCGTGAAACTTGAATAAATCAAGCCTTTAGCCATGTCGCTTGCCCTACCTTGTTTACAATAAATACACACAAACCTAACCTTGAAATACATCACGTAGAAGATGGTAAACCTCACTTTAAGTATCAACTTGTAGTACTACTTGAGTCTCACGTTTCGATGTTCACTGTCTTTCCAGACGTCCGTATTTTCAAAAATTGCCAACCCGACTCTTTGGAAGAAGCCTCCCGGAACCTTAACAACCATGATTGCAACACCCAAACTTTTCCCATTTTCGTTGATAGTCCCCAAAAGCAGATAATTCAAGGTTTTGTCCCCAACCTCGTCTACGCTGTCGTCCATATCGTAATACATCTGTACACGACTGTTTCCGCTTTTATTATCTTCCTCAAACATCGCAGGGTCGACCTCATCATCAGCAAGGAGCCTACACTTTAGAACAACATGCCTAGACAACCGCGCCTCCAACAAATTTACTTCCTGAACAGCTGCATCTTCTCTCTCAAACATTTGCGTAAACCGGATCCTCCCGTTCACCGAAGCCCAAGACCAACTAGGCGCCCTGCCCTCCCTCGTTGTCTCCCTCGCCCACTCGTCGCCATCACAGCCCCTCTTTGACCAAGCAAGCAGCTCAACAAACCACTTCCTCCATAACCCGAACTCATTGCTATCCTGCCACAGTGTTTCCAACTCTCTCGTAATCCCCTTGAGTGCGTTCAGCCGATCATCCATGAAGCCCAGCTGGCGGAGGATGTATTGCTCGACAATAGTCCTCCAAATATACCGCTTCTCTATATCCTCGTGGCCGAATATGGACTCGGTCTCCTCGTCGAAAACAGTCCATGGGAGGCTTTCTTGCAGTTGAAGATATTCCATGCCGTTCTCCAAAACACCACGCAACTCCACCTCCTTGCACTGCCAAAGCAGCTCATACTCGGAAAAGATGAGCATCCTCGATGACAAGAGAAACTCTTGCAGCACCCAGCCTCGCTCGTCTAGTGGGTGTTGAGGGATGTGTGCTTCGGTTCTCAGATATACAGTTCCCTTCTCACCATTCGGCATTGGGACACTGAATTTGTTTCCTGGTAGGTAAGTACCTTTCATGTCAAGAAACCCATCCGCCGCCTTCACCGCCGTTCCAGCCGCGATAGTCACGGCGGCGTTCTTGTAGATCATCGCCATATTCGCAATCTCCTTAGCTTTATCCATATTACAGTCCTGGATGATACATAGCGCATCAACCCAGAGGTATCGAAACCCTAGCCTTCTCGTCACTGCAATTGCATCTCGCACAGTCAGCTGCAATCTTTCGATTTTGATTCCTTCCTCCATGTTAGTTAGTGTCCTTCGTTTCAAAAGACCTTGCTGAGGTCCGCCCCAACAGTAGCTGAGTGCGACGTACTCCCCGTGCTCCTCGGTGTTATTGATGTAGAGCTTCAGTGTCGTAGTCTCAACTGTGCCGAGGTCGAGGACACGAGAGGGAAGAACGGTGTCTCGGGCGTAACGGCAGAGCTTATGGGAAATTTGGCACTCCGCGTATAACTTTCGTGCCGCTGAAAGCACCCTTTCGCTTTTCACATCTCTTTGAAGCGGCCTTCGATATATGACACCGGCGGCGGGATTGCCTGTTGTACACGTCAGAATGTTACTCAAGCACCTTCGGATGATTACATGTCCAGCGTTCATCACTTACCTTGCTCGGCGTACGGATAGATGTTCGTGACAACCACCCCAGACGAAAGGCTACCCTCCAAAACATCTATACCGAACGGCATGGCACCAAAACGCTGGCCAGAAGGGCGGTTTCGAAATGTTAGAACATAATCTGCGTTCCACTCGTGTTCCTTCTTCTTCTCGATTGCGATTATGATGCAATGGCATATTTCACAGCCATTCATAGCTGATGCGCAGCAATCGGCGTAGGAAGAATGCCGGAGCCCTCGAGCAGAGTTGAGTTCTTCCAGGCCGTCTTTCGTGAGCAGCAGCCGGCATCGAAGACAACACTTATTGGTACCACTCTTCCTGGTCCGCTTCGCGCTAAGGGTCAGTTCTTCGTCGTCCGACTCGGGCCGGGGCCGCGCGCGTTGTACTGGCCGGTGAGGGATCGCTGCCATCTCATCACTATTGTCTCTGGTAATGACCAAGCTGTTAGAGACTAAGAAGAGGTCTACATGGTAAACCCTAAGGTAGAAGGGCAGTGAGAGCGTTGTATGAGAATCTGCCTCGTAAAGCCATTGCGGGAACTTATGTGCTGACAGACAAGCAACAGGGGTCTGAGGACGCCCGTGTGGCTGAGTCTTGCAGGAAGGCAACCAGCCTAGGCATGCATGGTGTCCTAACAGGACGGATAGGCAGAATCCTAGGCTATCTGTGTGAGGGTTGCCTATTCTAGCTTGCAACTCAAGTTGCCTGCTTCCTGATGTATGTCATTTCTACTTTTCTCCTCATCCGGACCGCCTAGGCTTTAGGGTGGAATGGAAGCGTTGCAGGCTTTCACGCGTGAGGACTTTGGAAGGAGAGTAAGAAAAGAGCTTTTTATTGGGGTATTAGAAAAGTGATGGAAGTTTGGTCGAAGCACAGCTTGCAAACTCGACTTTGTCGCAAAAAAGATTAGAAGCATGGGAATGCCAGTATCGTGACGGCGCTGCCGCCACAATGGTACAACTTTTCTCTCTCTCTCGAGACAGCCTCCGTGACCACCCCAAAAACTCCATGTGAATCATGCAATCATCCAGTGTCGTATCTCGTTTATCCATGGGACTGGTCCATCTCATCCACCCTAAAAATTTGCTCATCGAAGCCTATCGCTGCAAGGTTTTTCTTCACGTTTTGCTGTGATCTCATTTCCTGCGAAAAGTCAGTTGGCGAAAACTCCCAAAGCGAAGACGAGGGGTAACAAACCTCTTCAACGGTGCCTTTAATAACATATCTTGTTACGAGGACCTTTTGGTCCTGGCCGAACCGGATGGCTCGAGCGATCGCCTGGTTTTCGACACTGGGATTCCATTGCAGCTCAACAATGAAAACGCGGTTGGCGCAAGTGAGGTTGAGGCTGTATAGGGGAGGCAGGCAACGTCAGTAGATGCTCTCTTGGAACACCCAGCAGGGAATTGAGACTCACCCAAAAGCTCCAGTGCCGGTTGTCATGATGAGCACTCGAAGCCCATCGTCCTTTGCGAACTTCTCGAGGATCTTCTGCCTCTCTGACAGAGGACAGTTGCCGTCAATCATGGCGAATTTGACACCGGCTCTATCTAGATGCATGCCGACCAGATGCAGCGTTCTCGTCCAACAGGAGAAGACAATGCTGATTCGGTTAGCATTATTTCACAACTCACGCCAGACGGCACCGCCTCCACATACCTCTTCGTAGTCCAAACATCTTCTTTGACATCCCGGATCAGCGCCTCCATCTTGGTGGAGTATCCAACGTGGTTAAAGTAGAGCTCATCATCCTTGTCCGCCGACGTCTTGGCAGGTGCATCAGCCATGTCGACGTCGCCCGACGCTCCAGGGCCGTCGACTTTAATCACTGGGGATGCCGCCGCCGCCGGACTGCACTGTGATCCGCCCGCCGTCTTCATCCAGTTCTCACACACGGGGCAGTGCCGCCTATGTGACCCAGGCGCCGACATGTCAGACTCCTCAAGACACTCGGAGCAGAGCACATGCGCGCACTGCTCCTCGGCCTCATTGCGTAACCTGCTTGATCCGATGATTGGCATGGGCTGGTGGCACCCGTCGCAGGTGATTTCAGCATTCTGCCCCAGCGCCGAGACGGCGGCCTCGCGCTCCTCGAGCCGGCTCAGCCTATAGCTCCGACGGGACCACGAGAAGGGTTTCTGGTAGGTGCCGTGGTTGCATAGGATGCGCATCTGTAGGTTCGCCTGAAATAGCCCGAACTTGGAGCTCTTCTCGACCTCGCCGACCTTTTGCTTGATGGTGCGCATGAGAATCTTCTTGGTCTTGTCGTACTGCTCGCGCTCCGCCGGTGTGAACTCGAGTTCCTTGACGCGCTCCTCGAGACCGGGAAGTTCCAGAAGTTCCTTGGTGCGGCGCAGGCAGAGGGAGTCGAGGAGAAGAATGAGACGCTCCTTGATCTTTTTCGCGTCGCCATGCTGCTCGAAGGGGACCTCGATGTAGCGGCGGAACATGGCGGGTTCGTCGAAGGGCTTCACTCGGATGAAGGCGAAGAGGGCGCCTATATCGGCCAACTTGTTCTGGATCGGGGTTCCAGTGAGACACCAGCGCGAGTTGGCGTGGAGAGCTCTGCAGGCGTGGAAGAATGTCGTGGCCGGGCGGCGGATAACATGTGCTGGGTAAGTCAGTCGCTGTTCTCGACCATGGGATACTAGCGACTCACCTTCGTCAAGTACGACTCGGTACCATCCGATTTTGTGGAGGATTGACGACTTTTTCTCGTATTCTGCCGCCAAGGTGTTGTAGGTTGTGACGACGATGTTAGAGTTCTTGATCTTGTCAATGTCCTTCTCACGTTTCGGGCCATGATATTCGATCTGATTTAGTTTTCCTTCCACATGTCTGGCAAATCTTAGAGTGTTGTAATAAACAACAGGGCAGAGGCTCGACTCACTTTATGATCTCGTTGTTCCACTCGTAGATGAGAACTTGATTGAGTCGTCAGTTACTGGTGCAGTACTTCAAAAGAGGTTACTACTCACGAGCAGACGACACAACCACCAGGGTCGAGCCAGAGTAGTAAAGATCCCTGTTCTTGTCTTTGTTTTGTTCTTCTTGTTGAGCCCACTGCTGACCATTTTGTAAGGTCTTCACGACTAATGATAGAATGGACAGAGATTTGCCCATGCCCATCTCGTCGGCTAGAATACCGCCGCCTCTCTCGTCTGGTTGGGTTTTTTGTTTAATGTTCGTAATCTTGTGACGGAACCTGGTTCCGTTTAGCAGAAACTTCAGACTTGTACAGGAACAATACACCTACCATTCCTGACCCTCCTCCGTAACAGGATGCCATAGGCGATATGCCAAGTCGATGTGGCCGGATTCTCTTTCGAGCATGAATCCAAGCGCCTGCTTTTGGTGCCTAGAAAGAACGCATTAGTTTCCCTCCCCACTACGATGTTTTCCAGCAGCAGATAAAGCTGACTTACTCTTGCAGCTCGTGCTTAAGGCCTTTGACACCATCTTCCCGGCGAAGCTGCCGCTTATTCTGTATCGAATCGTAAACCTCCATCATCATGAGCCGCAACTTTTCCTCGCGCGGCTGTCGCCCCGCTGGTGCGCGACTGTTGACCTCCCTCGCGACCTCTGCGGACATGTGCTCGGCATTCTTGATTTGTAGAACATGCGGGTTATCGTAGGGAAACGCCGGGCGTGCGTGGTCCGACATCTGCAGCCACAGCTTCCCTTCGGAAAGCGTCTCGCCGGTTTCCCGCGCTCTGTTGCGCGGCCCGTACACGTTGATGTCGACCTTGACCATGGCCTCGACGGGTTTTTTAGCGCGGCCGATGGTCTCTCGGAGGGCGATGGTCTGGGCGATGGGTTCGAACTCGAGGTTTTCGTGGCCCAGGAGCTTCGCGAGGGTCTTGCCGGGGCCAGAGCGGAGATATCCAAACCCAGTTGCGTCCAAGTCGTCTTTGAAGGTGAGCAGAACATGGTCTTGTTGCTCGCTCAGGGTGAAGCGCTGGTATACTGTCTGTCCGGGCGCGTGCATCGATTCTTTTTGGTGAGTATCACGGAGCTTGGTGTCGATGACGCCCATGTCGCCCATCAATTTGACGTCTACATTGTAGAGCTATTACTTATGAGTCGGTTCTTAATATGTTCTGTTAAGAGAGAAAGAAAAGGGGACAAGAGGCAAAGGAAATCAGCAACTAACCATCCCGTAGCAGACCTTGTCAGTCTCATCATCTCCCGCAGAGAAACACGAGTCTGAGCCGGCGACACTGGACTCGGGTATGAGCGAAGGCGAATGCGTCACGGGCAGGGAGTCTTGCGATGATCCAGGAGATGGTTGGGGGGAGCTGTACGTGTAGGAAGCCGGGGATACGGCGATGATGGTTCGGCCCCATGTCTCCAGCGCTTGTTCGAAGTCGTACGGTGCCGCCTCGGGTTCGTCCCCGAAATTGATCGACCCGAGTTGTTCGCCAGGGGTATATTGAAAGAGAATATTGCTGAAGACATCGCTCATAGAATCGAGATCTTCCAAAACGGGTGTTTCTTGGGATATGCCCAGGCTCTGGAACTGGGTCTGGCGTGGGTGGTATCCGGTGTAATCTTGGTCGCCCTGGTACGATGGCGGGATGGAGCCGTAGGAGGACACGGACGACAGGTCAGGGTAGTGGAGCTCTTCGTCCTCCTCGTTGAGAAGCCTCTTAAGCGACGACATTGTGGAGTGGTCGGGGGCTCAGCCGTCGACGCGAGTGTCTGTATGTCTGTCGGTCCGTCCGTCCGTCTGTCGAAACCGAGTCCGAAGTAGTTAGTTGCCGTGCTGTCGTTGGCTAAACAAACTTCGAGCTTCGATGGGGACTCGTCAAGTTGTCTCGCAGTTCGTTTCCAGAGTCTACTCGAGCAGCCAGTGCTTGAGAAGCATAATGAGGCTCGGCGGCAAGAGGAGAGTGAAAAGAAAAAGGCGCTGGGCGAACCATTTTTGTCCACATGATGGCTGGTGACGTGAGGCACCGGGAAGGCGGCCGTTTGCTGTGCACTCTATCCCTCGCTCGAGTCCCCTTGTGCCTTGAGGCGCAGTGCGCGGACGATGATGAAGGCAATCGTGCATCCCGTTGGTGGTTCGCACTTCGCCGAAGACTACGGCTGCGCTCCAGCGGCTCCCACACGCGCATACGTAGTTTTTCCACTTTCTTAGTGTCCGTCTAGGGGTCTGTAGGGTTGTTTGGGGTCCATTTCTCGTTTGTCGCATCCGCTTTGCACCCGCTTTTTGCACCGCCCCCGAAACCATCGAAGCCCGGCACCCCGGTTCACCGACGGTTGCTCCGCCTCAAGAGAGTTCGGAGTCCTCCGACCGGGGACTTCCCAAGAGCCTCACTAGCCCGGAATGAGGTCAAATGATGGGGAAATGCCCACCTGCCGATGCTTGTTCTCGTGAGCTTATTCGGAGACGGCTCCGATGTGTAGATGACGTACATTGACCATGTTCGTAGAAGCCGACGGCTTCGAGTCTCGTGATGCGGCATTTCCACTGCCGTTGTGGGACACCATAGCACTACCCAAAGACAGCACAGCACGCACGAGTTATGGTTGACATGACGGGGAGAGAGACCCTTGTGCTTCGCAACACACGGGCCGGTCAAGTCAATCATCTGTGACTGGATGAGACTTGACGAGACAGCCCTACATAGCATGAAAGACACTGCAGAAATAAAGCAAGAGAGCAACACCCCGCGTACCCGCCTGAGAGTACCCCTCACAAGGCGTCCACGGGAGACGTAAAGCCCCCCAAACCAGGCCACCTACGAGCCGGAGGGACGCGGGGCTCGCGAAGGGATGGTTGGTTGACGGTCAGGGGTTTGATGCAATCCAATGCAGGTCGAGTGGCTTGTGGGCAAAGACCAGACCGAGGACGGCCTGACAGCGCAGAGGCAGACTGTGGTGTAGAACCGAAGAAACACGCTGCACCTACCACACCTCCTCTCACAGAGAGAACAGGGAGAACGGAGAGGATGGAGAGTGTGGCAGTGGCAGTGCATGCGCTGCCTAGCGCATCTTCCTCATGCCCCCCGGTTTCGCTAGGCGGGCCAGCGATGACAACGTTTATTGGCGTTCCTGTTGGGCACGCGTCCAGCGAGCCGGGGGTCTCTCTCTCTCTCGTGTGCAGGGATTGCTCGGACAGGGTAGTGTTCTGATATTACGCCTGGCTGCCTCTTGCTGTGAAGAGCATCAGCCTCAATCGTTGCCAACCGACCGCTGGTGCAAGTCGAGTGGACGTCGTTTCTCTTTTTCGTTTTCATTCTCGGGGACTTGTCTGTTCGTTTCTTGTTCGGCTTTCAGCGCTCCACTGTTTGCGCCTTCACACTCCGCATCAGCAGTTCAGTTGCATTGAGTTTGCACTGAGTTTGCACTTATGTTCTGTTGTGGTCTGGCCGACTCGGCGACCTGCAAGCCCCTATAACCCGTAGCGCGCGGGTCCCGTACACAGCGGGTGAAGGTCCCGTCCCTCTCCGTGCCGTGCCGGTGTCTTCAGACCCGGAGTCTTTCGCCAGCCATGGCTCAAAGTTTCGGCGCTGCCCCGAACCCGTACCTGCACGATGACCTCGGAGATGCTCTCACCCAGAGCGCGGGTGAATTCAAGGCTCTTCTGAACACCAAGCATGTCGTTGATTTCGAAAGGGCCACCAGCCACGGCGTCTACAGGGACCTCCATACCATCCAGTCCCATCAGCAGGAGAAGAGGACCATGATGAACCTTAGCAGGATCCAGATGTTCCTCGATGGCATGGATGGCCTACAGGAAGTGCTCGAGGAGTTGGAACCTAACAAAGCTGAGAACATCATGGCGTACGTCTGGGGCTCAATGAGGTTTCTGTTAAACGTGCGTGCCCCGTCACGGCGTCTATAAAGCCATGGTTTCGGCTATAGCTGACACCATCTACACCAGACCACAAACATCAACGACAAGGCGTTTGACCACATCCTCGAGGTCTACCAACGTCTAGGAATTCATATTCCACCCCTTCAACAATACAAGCAATTCTTCGCAAACTCACAGGACGCCAAGACATGCCTGCTGCACATCTATCGCGATATCCTTGAATTCCACAGACTCGCATATAAGCTCTTCTCCCTTCGCACCACATGTAGGTGCACCACAAGAAACATTGCCCACCCCCCATCTCAACGCCCAGCTCTGACAGCACGCTTTCAGCATGGACCAAACTCCACAGAGCATCATGGAAAGACCTCGAGGCGACCTTCGCCCACCTCGCATCATCCCTCCAGCTCCACGCTGACTTCATCCGAACCCACGGCCACCCTTACCACGACAGACATGCCCTCCGCGGCGTCGACTCGGGCTTCGCGTCCCATCCGACTCCGCCCGACCCCGACTTCCGCCGTGGATACCAACAGTACGAAATCGCCTACACCACGCTGTGGAAGCAGTTCCGCCGCAACGAGGAGGACCGAAAGAACAAGCAAAAGACCAAGATTCTGAAATGGATCGCCGCACCCAACAAAACCGAGACGCTCCACGAGAGCTTCGTCCACAAGCGAAGCCTGTGCCCGGACAATGGCCGCTGGCTCTACAAACGCTACGATCCAGTGTCGAACTGGATGCGCGAGGACCCGCCCAAGGACTCGACGCTCTGGGTCCACGGGCAGAAAGGCATGGGCAAGACCATTCTGTCGTCGCTCGTCGTCACCCGTCTGCAGGAGCTGATCCAGGAAGGCAAGATCCCGGACGGTGCTCAGGTGTGCTCCTTTTACTGTCAAGACGGCGATCAGGATATGGCCACGTACCTGGGTATTCTACGCAGCATCCTCCACCAGTTCGTCTCCGCCGCGGAGGTCCTCAGCCCCGATTCTCCCGACGACGCAACACGGACCGTCACTAACAGCAACGCCGCGATTCTCCCCCTCTGTGCCGACAAGATCACCAACAGCGGCGGCTCCTCCCTCAGCTCCCCCGAGGCCGCGGTTCCCCTTCTCGAGGCCTTCTTCGACATCAACCCGCGGCAGTATCTTGTTATTGACGGCCTGGACGAGTGCGCCGCATCAACCGAGATCCAGCAGACGGTCGCCTTCTTCACGGGGCAGGTGACGCGGTGCGAGGACATCAACCAGGGCTCGTTGCGCGTGCTCTTCATGAGCCAGATGTCGGCCGAGGTAAAGAGGGTCATGACGAAGCACGGCATTCCCGGCGAGGGGGGGAAGGAGGTCGAGCTCGACGTGAAGAACAACGCGCAGGATATCCGAAACTATGTCAAGAAGAGGCTGGAGCCGGAGGAGTTGCTCAAGGTGAACCGGAAATTCAACCTGACGGAAGACAATGTGCAGGTGATCGAGGACCAGGTTACGGCACAAAGTGAAGGTTCGTGGGCAGAGGAGATGAGATGCTGTTTGCGATCCGAGCTGACTTGGGAACACAGGTTTGTTTCTGTACGCCGAACTCGCGATGGAATATCTCGCCAAGCAGATGACCAAGAAAGACCTGCTCGAGAAAGTCAGGCCGGGAATGCTCCCGGACGACATATCCAAGCTGTATGTGCCACTCCCCGTGCCGGCTTCCCCGTCTATCCAGGCTGTCCCGTCCGACGCCATCTTGTGTCTTTCTACACCCCGTCTCTCGTGTTTTCCTTCGGTCGTCCTAACTGTTTCCTCACTCTTTTGTTTTCTACGTCTTTCCCCCAACTCCTCATCCACAACCTCGTCCAACTAACCCCCTTAGATATGACACCCTTCTCGACACCCTCAAAGACAATCTCACCAGAATATCCGAGGACCACTGGGCCAAGGCGAAGCTGCTCCTCGGGTTCCTCGTTTGCGCCCACCGGCCCCTTAAGTGGCACGAGATTCAGGCCATCCTTGCTTTCGACCCGAAGCATGAGACGGTCAATTTTGACCTGCTCATGATACGCACCGAGAAAGTGTCCGAATTTCTCGGTTCGCTCGTCCAGGTCCTGCCGGGGGATAATATCAGGCTAATCCATTCCACCGCGAAAAAGTACGTGCCCCCCCCCCCCCCCCCCCCCCCCCTTCCCCCCCATTGCGCAGCTGACACTGAAGAAAGACGGTGACACTGCCGGCTTACGTACCATGCGGCCGGACCTGTCCGATATTGACCGAGGTTCATCCGGAATGTTTTGGCATTAGGCGGAAAGTTGGCGGATGGTTAGCATTTCCTAATCTGGCTTGAATGGAAGTTGCATGATTAGCATGTTTTCCGCTGCTTTGCGCCCCTAGTTCCCTAGTTGAGCATCATTTGAATCTGATTGATGATTGAAGTTGGTCGATGACTTGCAACCGAATCTTAGTTCGGGATCGTTTCCGAAGGCAGTGCAAGATCTCTTCGGATTGAGTTCATTCACATCTCTTTGCAACGGAAGCAAGTCAGCAATTAACATCGAAGACCATTTGGTCCTTGAATAAGGCGATCCGTCTCCTTCCTTCATTCTAAATAATGACGCAACCCAAGACCAAGGATTTGTTTAAATCACTTGGGAGGCTGGAGTTGTCGTCTCCACAGGACTCGCATGGGCGCTTGACAACCCCCAAACTGGACAAGCTTAAGGTCAGGAGCTGATCGGATTTGCGGGGTCGACACCTGCTAAATCTTTAACAGTGCCGGAAACCGACCGAGACAACCCGTTAATCGCAACGCGATGGCTCGGGCCAGGTTTTAGCGAAGGGACGAGAAGACGTCGTCCCCAACAAGGAAACATTTATCATTCTATCTATAGTGAGCATATCGCGCAGAGGTTTCCGTCAAAAAGAAAGGGCTACTTGTAGCACTTCTCTGAAGAAATCCTATCATTTCTTAACTTGACGCCCTAATCGTCACCTTGTCGGCTGGCTTGAGTCACCTCGTCGCATTGCCTTTCGAATCAGGACATTATCTAGGAACTGCGACGCCGTACACTATTATCAAGATGGCCGATATTACTAGACTCCAAACGTTTCCCAGCAAGCCAAGGGTGTTCGTACTCACGGACATCTCGAACGAGCCCGACGACGCCGAGTCTCTCGTCCGCTACCTCCTCTACTCGAACCAGTTTCAGACCGAAGGCCTCGTCGCCGTTTCATCAACATGGATGAAAAACAAGGTGTGCCCGCAGGATATCCACAAGATCCTTGACGCCTACGCCGGAGCTGTCGATAACCTCAATAAACATACACATCCCGACTATTTATATCCGTCAGCCGACAGCCTCCGAAATCTGGTCAAGTCGGGCCCACCGGTATGTGGAGACTGTTCAGCTGTCTTCAAACAAAATCACTGCACACCTTGGAATTGGTCATTGAATTGAGCTAACGTCCATCGGACAGGTGTATGGTTTTGCCGGTGTGGGTGTGGACAAGCCTTTAACCGATGGCGCGCAACTACTCCTCGAGAGAATCAAGGCTCCTTCAGAAGACCCTCTCTGGGTTCTCGTCTGGGGCGGCACTAACGTCCTCGCTCAGGTCCTCTTGACTATCCGCGGCCAGTACTCTGCCAAAGAAGCGACCAAGCTGCGCGCAAAGCTGAGAGTATACACCATCTCCGACCAAGATGATACCTCAGCCTGGATCCGTACTCAATTCCCTGACGTCTTCTACATCTCTTCCATCCATGGCTGGAACCAGTACGGCCTCGCCGCCTGGACAGGCATCTCCGGCGATAAATATTACGGCTTCGATCACGGCGGTCCGGATTTTTCCAAGGTCTCGAAGGAATGGATCAAGAAGAATATCCAGATTGGACCTTTGGGCTCGGCTTATCCTGATTTCCTTTTCATCCCCGAGGGTGACACCCCAACATTTCTTTACCTTATTCAGAACGGCCTTGGTGACCGCGAACACCCTGAGTATGGATCATGGGGAGGTCGCTACGCCCTGACAGATGCTAGCGATGCCGGCCAGGGGGGGAAGCATTACAGTGACATGTCTGACTCTGTCGTCGGCATTGACGGCAAGACGTACCGCTCCAACCAGGCTACTATATGGCGATGGCGTGATACTTTCCAGAATGACTTTGCTGCCCGCATGCAGTGGTCGCTCAATCCCGACCTGGCGTCCACAAACCACCACCCAATTGTAATCGTCAATGGATCTCGGAGCCTAGCACCGCTGTACTTTGAGGCAAAAGCTAGCTCGACCATTGAACTGGACGCGTCACAGACGTATGATCCCGATGGAGATGATTTAACCTTCACGTGGTGGCAGTATCGTGAGCCTAGCGCCACGCAATGGTTGGTGCACTTTGAAGTCTCAGACCTCGGAATCGAGAAGCTGGACACTGAGGGGAAGAAGATTAAAGTCACGGTACCGGAACCGGAGAAGTCATGTTTGGATCTCATCAGTCGGCAGCCCTTGGCTAAGGGTCAATTGCTGCATCTGATCTTGGAGGTGACTGATAGTGGATCGCCTTCTTTGACGAGCTACCGTCGGATATTGATTCAGGCTACAAACAAGGATCTGAGAGGAGGGAAACTGCTGAAGGAAGGTGAAGAGTTGAACGCAATCGGCGATGCCATGAAAGATTACACTGGTTGAAAACACTTGGTGGAAAGGACTCAGAGACTGGCAGAACTATCGGCCAGGATGGATTCCAGCCGTGATAAACACAGACTATTGTTACAGAAGCACGTTCGAATGAGGATTCGAACACTGCTGCTTCACATTGAGCATGGAATTAATCAAACATCGAGCGATGCATCCACGGGAATAGTATGGCCACTGGTGAAACTGCTCCTGACGACCGTGGCCTACATTCATAAGCCACCGCTTAGTAGCTACAAGGCCCTCCATAGGACACAGCCCCTCCAACTCAAGGTCATCTGCTTGTGTCAATCTCTGACAGCCACTAACAAGCATCCGCCAAGGGGACGCTAGTGCGAATCGCGTTGCTTGTCTCCGGACGTCACACTCCGGAAGGGAACCGGGGGTTCGGTCCGATCGCTACAAGTTCCCAACTATGTAAGCGAGATCTGGAGAAGCAAATATGCTTATATATGCTGCCGCCCTTCATCGGAACAAGGGATAGATGTTTCCGCATGGTGAGTGACATGTGGCGATACTGGCTGGTCCCAGGGAGGCGCGAGGGTCTCGCGGCCTAGTGCAGATATCGAAACTCTGGTACGCTACTGCCCGACCCCTGAACACGAGTGGCGCGCGTGACATTGAGTGCTCGAAGAAGCAAAATCACGGATCGTGAGATACCGCTTAGCTGCGCCAGTTAATTCATTTGGAACACCACGCTCCCTTTCATTTCCATGACTCCTTCTATTTCAGAGTTGGCTTATATATAAGTCTAACAACTATCTACATCAAAGAATCTAATAATTAGCTCCCAAGTCTCCAGTTTACATTAAACGCAACCTCTCAACCTTCGAACATTGCAACCATGAAAATCTCTGCAGCAATTCTCGGCCTTGCGGCTAGTGTTTCTGGCCATGCTATCTTCCAAAAACTCTCTGTGAACGGCGTTGACCAGGGCTCTTTGAAGGGAATTCGCGCTCCTTCGAGCAACAACCCGATCCAGAACGTCAACGATGGTGGTTTTGCGTGTAACAACAATATCCAACACAAAGACAGCAACGTCATCTCCATCCCAGCAGGCGCGAAAGTTGGTGCTTGGTGGGGCCACGTGATTGGAGGTGCTCAAGGAGCCAACGACGCCGACCACCCCATCGCAGCAAGCCACAAGGGTAATGGGTTTAATCACATCAACGATATTCTGATGGTTTAGTTTTGCTTTCAAAACCATGGCTGACCCAAAGACTGCTTTCAGGCCCTATTATTGTTTACCTTGCCAAGGTCGACAACGCTGCAAGCACTGGCACCTCCGGATTGAAATGGTTCAAGGTCGCTGAAGCTGGCCTCAGCGGAAGCACTTGGGCTGTTGACACCATGATCTCCAACGGAGGCTGGCACTACTTCACCCTGCCGTCTTGCGTTGCGCCTGGCGACTATCTGTTGCGAGTCGAGCTCATTGCCCTGCACGGAGCCTCAGTCCAGGGCGAGGCCCAATTCTACATGGAATGCGCGCAGTAAGCCCAGTGCTTCAAACTCTGCATTCTGATACGTTAGAAGCTAACAGTGCGTAGGATTCGCGTAACTGGATCTGGGAACAACGCGGGCTCCAACTTTGTCAGCTTTCCCGGCGCCTACGCTGCATCTCACCCCGGTATTTTGGTCAGCATCTATGACAACACCGGCAAGCCCACTAACGGAGGCCGAGCTTACTCGATACCGGGCCCCGCTGTCATCACTTGCTCCGGTGGCGGCGGTAACTCCCCACCTCCTGCATCAAACCCCCCGCCCTCAAGCCCGCCACCTTCCAACGGTGGTGGTTCCGTTGCGCCGTTATACGGACAATGTGGCGGTCAAGGCTGGACTGGTGCTACTACATGCGCAACTGGTACTTGCAAAGCCTCGAGCGAGTACTATAGCCAGTGTTTGCCCTAAGATCTCAGCCTAGAAGTAGCTTTGGTGGTGATGGTGGCAGACGTCGAAAATGGGCTTTCGTCTGTTGAAGTGCGATGAAGACGGTTGAAAAGTTATGTTTGCAGCTTGGGAGCTTCTTGTACATAGTTTAGACAATGATCTTGCTCGGAGTCTATCTGTTCGTGCTCGTACGTCTACGTAGGTCACATAGCAATCAATGCATTTCAATGAAGGCAACAGATAGCAACCCAAGGCTTAGTCTGTAGGGAAGATACTACACATGCGTGTTATGGTGAAATGAAATGAACTCACAGTGTTGCCATACTTGGATGATTTGGAACGCATCTCAATGCTCTTGGCTCATTTGGACTGACTATGCGCAATGCAGACAACTGCTCCAGCTGTTGTGGAGACAAGTCGACGACGGAAAAATCGCTCAGTGGAGCCAAACATGAATCAATCGGAGTGGACTGAGTTTGTATAACCACGGGTCGGTTAGCTCAGTTGGTTAGAGCGTGGTACTAATATGTCATCAGATATGTTGAGTGATGCCAAGGCCGGGAGTTCAAGCCTCCCACTGATCAGTAACTTTTGTTTCCAATGAAATATGCATATGCTGCAAGTCCTTGCTTTCGCCGGGTTAGGTGATCTGCAAGCGAAGGCAGGAATCTCAGCGCCGAATTCCCAACCAGAATTGCGGAGGCAATGGGGACACGAGCCGGATCGGCAGTTCCACTGCTCGCCGAGTCTTACCGGGTCTCTTGCTTTGCCTGCGATTTTACTGCCAAACATCTCTTCGTAGCATTCGTTTACCCTCAGCTCATTGGACCAATGTTAAACTGCCTTTTGCTCTAGACAGTTCAGGTTGTCAATGGGTTTCGGCACCAAATAACGCCTGAATTGGATTGGCTAAATTCACATCCCAACTCACTTTCGGCGCCGAAAACACTGGGTTGCCACGGCGTCCACCCTTATGTATCGTATCAGTTCTGCATCTAGCACGCACGAGCCGAATGCTGCCCAGAGTCAACCTTCCAGGCTCATGGAGTACTCAGACATTCCTGAGACGATCCTAAGCAACTTTTGCCACGGCGACGGATAGCTGGGCTCGAATACCAGATTGGTAAGCCTCCCCGCAGGAATTTTGTAGTAGCGGCGGCGACGAACACCAGCAAACGATGAACTAGATATGCATGATGCTGTCATCGGACCCTTGATCCACGGTGCAAATCCGAAGCTTGTTCATCCATTTTCTCCCATCTGAAAGCAAATTCTTCAGAAAAAGCTGTCGGATCGTCGGTCTAATTTGTATGATCGTCTGTGGGCACGAATTTTGGTCTTCTGTTCGACAGTCTAAAAGTCGGACATTGCCATCACATTCTTCGTCTTGAAGAAACATTTGAGAAGGTCACAGACAGTAAATCGAAGATGGAAACCGAAATCCCGGCAGTTCACCCAGCGGTCGCCATCAAGGCCCCTAGAGAACCACTCATCCTCATCGACGCCCCGACATATCCCCCCGACGCCGGCGAGGTCATTGTGAGAGTAGAATGGACCTCCTCGACACCTTACCATCTGCATCAAGCGGATGGCGGATTGCTGATCGACATGTTCCCTCGAATTCTAGGCGACACTTTCGCAGGCACAGTGCTCCTAGTCGGCCCCGGCCCCCACCACGTTGATCTCGAAATCGGGGACAAAGTTCTGGGGTACTCATTCCGCGACGACAAGGATGGCAAGGAAAAGGCAGCGCAAACTCTCATCACTGTACCAACCTTTCTACTCGGGAAGCTGCCTCAGAGCTTGACGATGCAGGAAGCGGTAACGGTCCCTGACAATATCGTCACAGTTTTCCAGGCCGCGGTCGTTGATCTTGGCTTGCCGCTGCCGTGGCCTATCCCGGAAGGATGGACGCCTCCGGACGCCGATGCCCCGATTTTGCTTTGGGGCGGGGCCGGGAGTGTCGGCATGTACTCCATTGAGGTCTTCCGGCACTGGGGATACAAGAATCTGGTCGTTGTCGCGAGCGGAAAACACCATGAGTACCTCAGATCGCTCGGCGCGACTGCTTGTTTCGACTATCGCAACAAGCACGTGGTGGAGAAGATCCAAAAGCACCTCGGTCCAAAAGGCGTGCCATATGTAATCGATTGCGTTGGACATTTGTCAGGGTCACTCAAACCCATCATCCAACTCGCTGAACGAGGCACCAAGGTCGCTGTGATGCTGCCTGTGGTCATCAAAGATCCGACTGAGATCGAAGCTCCTGTTTATGAAATGACGGAGCCTGCTAAGGGGCAGTGGAAGGATGGTGTTATCGTAAAGGGTGTTAGGACACATCTCTACCTTGAGGTAAGTCCGCAAACGCAGCTGTCAAGAACACCTACAAGGTCTATTAGCGGTGGCTTGCTAAAAGTTTTATCACAGAATAAACTGTTCAGAGACAAGATGCAATGTGAGATTATTCCGGTGTTGCTGGAGCAGAAAGTGGTGCGACCAAACCCACAAAGAATAGTAGAAGGAGATACGTTATTAGAGCGAGCGCAGGGTGCTATTGTACTATTGAGAAATAAGGCGGTAAGTGGTGAGAGGCTTGTATGGAGAGTATCTGAGAACGATGCCCTTGTCTAGACCTCGAGTACCAAACGCAACCACTTCTTCTAAGCAGGTTGCATAGCAATTGATTATGAAAACTATTGCCCAGAGATATACACAAATGTCAACAAGGAACACATTTTTAAACATGTTTATGGATCTAACGCCGTGCAGGAGATGGTGAAAGTATTGAGTAGATTAGACTCGAAACAACTTCCAGTCAGTATCAACGGGACAAACAGGACCACCTTGCAGCACAAATAACGCTTGCAAGATTGATACAGCTCAGTTGTTCAATCTGATTGAGTCCCTCGGTAGGTCTCCTCTCCCTCTTATTCTCGCATGGCCAACTTCAACCTGAGTCTCTTTGTGAGAGCATAAGGCCTGTATTCGTCTAGCATGCCTAAGCCTCTATATTGATCAGATTCATCGTATAGGCATGAACGACACGAGCATATTAACATTACAGGCGGCGACTCCGCACCGGAGACTGAGGATATACTTAGTGCCAGCTGCGCGTCCGCCTCTGTCTTCAAGTGTAATTATTGTGGAAGCACCTTTGGGCGACAAGAGCACCTGATTCAACACCAACGATCCCACACCAGAGAAAAGCCTTTTTGATGTTCAGTGTATGGCAAAAGCGTCTCTCGGTTGTATGTCTCCGAGCACCCTCGGTTCTGCCTCCTGCTCTTAGCTTCTAGCTTGTAAACCTCGTCCTGACGCCATCATAGGGACGTTCTTACCCGCCACGCTGCTTCTCATAACGAAGCTGGTAACGATCCTCGACAGAACAGTACATCCATGAGAGCATGCCAAGCACGCGCAGCGAGCCGTTCACGGTGCTCCAAAGAGCGTCCTTGCCGTCGCTGCACAGGAAGAGGTCTGGACTGCAAATACCCAACTTCTCGACGACGGAAAGCTCGCTCAGTGACTAGATCGTTACCTGAAGATACCGAGAAAGCAGTTCTTAGAGGCGGAGTCGAGAACCCGGACACGTTGTTGAACGATGCAGAGGCATCGCCGCCGGCTGATGAATTGGATGAAACGGTCTTTCCACAATCCGAAGTCGCAGCTGAGTGTGTCCCTGCCGATGCTTCTTGGACTGTTCCGCGCAACGATTTGAGCCATGATCGAAGACTGCAGTGGAGTAACTGCGGACAAGTATATGGCACACATCCACTAGCCGACTTCGTCACGCTCCAAGTCCAAGGTTTATGATCAAGATTACCAGATGTCGGACACATAGACTAGGAGAAGATAAGAGACAACTTCTTACACAACTAATATTGTCTTATTATGATTATTTTATCTTATTGTGGTTTAAACCCGGCACATTCTTCCATTGCTGGCAACATTCCACGACTCACTGCCGACGGCGTTGCGAACATAGAAAAAACCCTCAGGGTCCCACTTCTGCTTGAGACACAACAAGGAGTTGTAGTTGCTGCCGAAAAACTCCTTCTGGAAGTTGGGCTGCTGGAAGTCGGCCTCGTTCATGTAAGCACCGCCGCTGGGAGTGAGTGCCTCGATCTCCTTCATGATAACGTTGGTCATGAGGTCTTGGTTGGCGAGCATCTCCTCCCAAGGGGCAGTGAAATTCCAGACGGTGGTCAGAGTAGCGTGGACAATGGCGTTACGCCAGGCGGGAGTGACAGAGTTGGTGTCCTTATTGCCGAACTTGCCAACATCGGTTCCAACACCAATGAATGTAGCGCCCTTCTCGGCGACGCTGCGGGAGAAAGAACCAATGTTGGTGATGTCATCGCGGGGAATGAGACGGCCGCCGTATTGGGCAATGCCGACCTGAATGTTACCTATGGGCAGCGGACCGTAATACTGGTCGTAATGGTTGTAGTAGCTCTCAAACTCGGAGTAGCTGACGGTGTACGTGATGTCGAGGCCATCCAGACGGGCGATGAAGGGGGCAAGAAGGGTCTTGACCTCGTCGGCGGTCTTGTTATAGGCATTCAGAGGGGCGATCTGGAAGAAGCTGGCACCGAAGTAGTAGACGACCATAGAGCCACCGTCAACCATGCCGGCGAGCTCCTCGTGGAAGGCATCAATGGCATTGAAGAAGGCAGTGTTATCATTGTCGGCAGCCATGATGACGAGAGTGGCGCCACCGACCTTAGCATCCGGGTGAGCCTTGACGGTCATGGAGGTGACGACACCCCAGTTACCGGGGCCACCTCCAGATAGAGCCCAGAACAAGTCGACGTTCTGGGTCTTGGAAGCAGTGAGAAGGGTGCCGTTAGCAGTGACGACCTCCCACTCCAGAACGTTATCGGCACTTAGACCGAAGCTGGTGGAGAGGGCACTGTGACCACCACCCTGGGTATAACCTCCAGCGATTCCGACAGTCGGGCACTCGCCGCCGACAACAGCGAGACCAGCATTGTGCGCGACCTCCATGACCTCAAAGCCTTGAGTGCCAGCGCCAACCTTCATGGCCTTGCCCTGGTAAACGGCCGTGTTCCAGTCGACGACTTCAGCGCTGTTCAAGTGATGAGTCCAGACGGAGAGAGCTCCGGCGCCCGTCGATCGACCAAGGTAGTCATGGCCAGTGTTGCGGACGACAAAACGGATGTTGTGCTCTTGCGCAAAAGCGATGGTGGCCTGGATGTGCTCGGGAGTCTTAGCATCAACGGCGTAGACGACGTAGTTGCCCAGCAGACAGGGACGAGACTGTGGCTGAAAGGGATCGCAGCTCTGGTTCGCGAAAAAGGGAGCCATGATGGAGGATGAGGACTCCATGCTACATGGTTGTTAGCGGTCTGTCATGGGTTTCCAAGCAAGTCAACGTACTGGATCTCGGATTGCTGCCATTGGCTCTGCAGCGTAGCGCAGGTGGCCGCATCGTATGTAGGGTCGTGGCAAGGCGAGCCCAGGGGAACGGTGGCAATCAGGTTACCGCCAACGGTGGTGTTGAGAGCATCCCACTGCGCCGTGGCAGGCCAGCAGCTATCACCAGGGAAGCACTTGCAGTCATCAACGGCACGCTCAACCACAGCGGCGCCCGTGAACGAGCGGTGGTTCGGAGCAGCAAGTGCCGCACCGGCGAGGGCCGCTTGAAGGACAAAGCTCTTCATCTTGAGTCTTGGCCTGGGTAGGAAGAGGAAGGGGAGAGAGAGAGAGAGCGCGCTCTGAGACAAAGATCGGCGCTCGGTGGACGGCTCAAGACGCGGGGAGAGGGAAGGGGGGGAGGAGAGAAGTGAACAAAATGCCGCTGGACTCATTCATTAAACGAAAGTTTGCAATCGGAGGCCAAGTGCAGCAGTTTTAGTATCCTGCAGGACTGGGAACCCGGGGGTCCGGGACTACGGCATGGAGGTCCATCTCGTGGGGGATGAGGTTTCCCGACTTGGGATTGGCGCCGAGATTTGGTACCTATAGAAAGCGGCTTCGCCCCCTCAAGCTAGTGGAAGTTTGCCGCGCCTTACTTGCTGCTGATGAATCCAACTCGATATCGTTCGAGGAAGACCAATAACAAGGAAAAATGAGCTTGGGTTGATTCCGACGCAGAGCCGTTTGTGGCTGGTTCCCTCGTCTGTTCCCTGCCAAGCGCGTCGTCAGCGGGTTAAACGTCCAGGTTGTGGAGTGAATGGATGTAAACAATATCAACCGAGAATCAGGGATTCCTGGCTGTCTCGGCCGACCGCTTGATAGTGGACAACGTTGTACTGATATCTCCTCTCATGGCTCGCTTTTTCGTCGCATCCGGCGGACTTGTCTTTTCCGTGGTCCCACAAGTCGACGAAGATCCGGGTTGTGAGGGTTCCGTCCTCGTCGCCTGGCGATAGCCGGGTCTGGCTGGTCACGCTGAGCTCCACGTGAGCATCCTCTGAGAGTCCAGAGTCTTGTTCAGCGGGCCTCGCAGATCTAAGGATGCAGTGGTCCCGGCAGTAGCCCTGACGGCCTCGGTTATGCCACAAGTTTGCAGAGCTTGCATGGTTCCTTGCAAAGTGCATTTCGCTTCGATGGTAAGACTCTGAACACCTCCGACCTACGAGCTGTGGCGACCCGCGCCATCAAAAAATCACCGCCGGTTTGGCAGGGGCGTAGAACTGGTAAACTCGGCGGTTTTTTGTCATCTTATTACGAATTCGCAACAGAGATAGGGCTGCTCATGACTGTCGTTGTCACGAGTAGAGCTTTGCAGAGCAGCGTGAACACTCCGGAGGTCTCCTCGGCGTTTTTTTTCGAGAGCTCATTGAAGTCTGGCGCAACCTGGTTCGGAAATTGAAGGTGCGGGGATTTCTTCAGCAAAGTCTATTCAGCCCCCCTGTCCGATGGGGAGAAGCGCTTGCCACCAGATCCATGGTTTAAAAAGAGGAACATTGGGCAGCCCCTCACCACCTACATAAGTTCAGGAGAAACAGCAAGGGCCTCGCGGCGGTCTAACCCAAATCTGCCATCTGCCGATGGAATGAAATGCCTTCAAGATTCGGCAGGAACCGCATCGTACGAGGGAATGCGTAGATGGCAAGGAGATGGGTCACAGAGCGTGTGATAGCGAGTCTGTGGTCTGGCCAAATCTTGATCGGATCAGGGTGTGAAGCTTAGACTTGGTTGCGACATCTCTGGTCGATTCCATGCATGGGACCGGAAGACTCAAAGATTCAAGGGTCCTCTCCCTTGAGACCCTCGAACGACACATCGGTCTCGCTGCATCGAAAGGTTCATCCAAACTCGATTTGTAAGAGATCATGTGTTCCCTTGAGATCAATTGTTTTGGAAGTTCCTAATATTCTTGGCCCTCCGAACAGTTGAGATCACCAGTGCTAACTGGCACTATTGAAAAACGATTGGCGGGACTTGTGCAACTCTGCATCTCATAATTGTGTACGGCGCGCATCCATCTGCCTGTGGGCAGTAAAGATCAGCCGCCACAACGCAGAAAAGGCACAGACGTTCTCGTCCCGTCCCGATCAACGTTTTTTCCACGCGTAAAGGTGTGTGTGGCTACCAACGTCCTTGGCGTAGGAATTGACCTCGGATCCGAAAGGAATCTAGGGAAGTTGTTCGATGTCAGGGTGTTCGAGTCACGACAATGGCCTTTTTTCAGTGGCTCCCAAGGGTCGTTTAGCTCTCCTGCTATCTCCTCGAAAGGCGACAATCTCGCTCCGCACATGCCTGTACGCGAAGGTGGTGGGCATCGCTGTGCGGATACCTCCTTAAGGCCCCGGGGAACTGGAGAATGTCTTCACCTGTGCAGCTGCGCTCGAGCATATACGCTCACCTGAAAAGCGGGATGGATGCTGAGGACTTCTGGAACTTCTCTTCCATCAGTGGAGAAGAGGCAGGGATACGAAGGCCAAGTCGGCACATGAGACCCACGTGGTGACGGTGTGGCACAGCAACCCGAACTGCCATTCATCGGCTCTTGGCCTCAACCAAAGTCGAAGGCTTCTGGGCGAATGAAACATGTCAGGGCCAGCTAATGCATGGTATTGGGCTTGTGTAAATACGAGTGAACATTGCTTTCAAGGAAACCTTTTCTTTGCAGATATATCCTGCTTGCACAATGATGGCAAGCCAGTACTAAAGTCCAAAGCTTTTCCGCTCGAGGTTAGTTGCCCGAAGCGGCGCAGCTCGGACAAGGATATGCTCGCATGAGACTTCAATTGACATTGTGGGCCAAGCCTGGTCTTTCTCTGGTCGACGACCCACCACGATAACTGCATTAACTCGATTCACAGTTAACTGGCCGAGAAGTGGAAAATCCCCGCTGTCACATCAGCGATTGTGGCACTCTAGCCTCTGATATGATATATCACAACGGTAAGTCCATATGACATAAAGGACTTGGTCTCAAGTTTGGGTTATACTGCGGCTCATTTCTCCTCCTCGGAAACACTCGCACTCAGGACCCGACATACCTAAATCATGATTATGTTCCCACAACACAGACTTGGGGATTACTGCTGAAGACAGGGGAATGACCACTAACGGCTTTACAATGACCATCATCCCTGGTGATGCGCTAATTAGTGCCAATACGAGAGCGTAGTGTACACTTTCATACTCATGTGCAAAGGAATCTGCAGGGAATGGGGGCAGCGGTCACAGCTTTTGGTATCCCACGTATAACCTCCGGCGCGGGAGAGAGCCAAAGTGACTGGTCGCAACCCGTTGTGTTTTACAGAATGCAGACCAGGGCTTATTCGTCTCCAGAATGCTCCTGAAATGCAACATCGGCACGCCTACCGGCGGGGAGACAGCCCTCATACGGAGTCACGCCCCGTATGCGCCCTCGTGGCTTCCAGCCCCAAGAACTTTGCAAACGTGTGATACACGAGGGAAGAGGGGACGTTACCATGTAAGAGATCCGAGGGACAAGGCTGTACATCACACATTCGGCCTAGAAGCTCGCGCAAAGTTCGTGCCTGCAGCCCGGCTTGGCCGTTACTGCAGGTGCGATATCTTTGCATGCCCCGACAGGGAATGGCCTTCGGGCCCAAATTCTTGGTACCGGAACAGGATTACCCATTTCATAAGGTTGGGTCTATGTGGGAAGAACGCGAGAAAAGGGAGAAGACGCGCAGATATTTGTATACTGATCTTCCCTCCACTCCTCTCTTAGCGTGAGGTCACTTGAAGAAAGGCTGGTCCGATGATGTTATCAACGAACTGCTTTCCAGATAAAGCGGTCTAAGCCCAGTCGGCTCCGCCATTTCGTCCACTTGCGCCTCTCCTACTCTCTGCGCCGGCTATTCGGCCACACCCTTCTTATCTCGCCACATTCTGTCGACAAATCTGTTCACAGGCCTTCGTCAGCCTTACGGTTGGTCTTGAGTCCACTGCACACCGAACTGGTTCTGAGGAGGCTATTCGGATTTTCGGTCACGATGAGTGAGCCGTGGACGTACAATACTCCTCCGGGGACGGAGACCACAGGTGCACAGATCACGGCTATTGCGTTGGTCTTTTCGGCTCTGTCATTAATCATCATGACTCTACGACTATATGTTCGTGTGATCATGCTTAAGGCAGCCGGTGCAGGTACGTCGAAAACATCATCAAAACATCGTAAAGCAAAGAAGGAAACTGACTTGGGCGTACAGATGACTGGGTCATTATTGTGACATGGATTGCCGCTTGCGGTTTTGCGGTAGTCAGCACGATCCGTAAGCCGTTTCTTCCTCAACATATTTTTCTAGATCCTAACGACCGCGTAAAGAAACGAAATGGGGTCTCGGGCTCAGGAACATCGTGGACATGCCTGAGGAGAACCTCTACAACTTTGGTTTGTTACAATATGCTGGCGCACCGTTGTAAGTGCATGGTTTTATCCTTAGATGAAAGGGAGGGCCGCGCTGACCGTCATCGAAGCTACATCACCAGCATTCTAGGCTTCAAAATCAGCTTGCTACTTTCTTATCTCCGGTTCATTCCTAAGGGCGTCTACAGATGGGCAACCTTCGCCACCATGGGCTTGTGTGTCGCCTACCACATTGCATTTCTCGTAGTTCAGATTAATCTCTGCACACCAGTGAGTCTTGTCTTTGTCAAAAATCATCTTGGTCAGCCGCTAACAACCTCAAGATCGCTAAGCAGTGGGACCCAACAATTACGAATGGCACCTGCATTCCGGGAGTCCCCTTCTATACTAGCATGGCCGCGTTGACGATTGTTTTCGACATTGTTGTGTGAGTTGCTTCGTCGATGCTTCTCTAGATCACTTTGACTTACAGATGTGGTTTACAGCATGTTCCTTCCGTTCCCAGTCCTCGCAAGCTCGAAGATCCAAAAGCGCAAGAAGTTCGTTCTTCTCGGTCTTTTCGGCCTGGGCGCCTTCATCACCGTCATCCAAATCATCCGAATTCAAACCGTCCACGCGCTCGCAAATTACCTCGACTCGGCGCCCCTTATCATGTGGTCCTCGATCGAGAACAACCTCGGCATAATCGTCTGCTGCGTGCCGACTCTTGCGCCCCTTGTCAAATACTTCAACGAGAAAAGCAGGTCGGGGAGCCGGAGCAACAAGTACGGCGCCGCGAGCGGCTACGGCAGGACTGCGCAGAGCGGGAACGTAGGCAGCAGGTATGCGCTGCAGAGCTGGCGGCCGGGAATGAGCGGAATGCAGCCGCTGAGCAGCGGGACCGACCGCAACGAGCAGGAGCTTGGCGTGCAGAGCTCGAGGATAGGGAAGGGCTCGGATGACGGGAGTGCGGATTACCATCTTGATGCGCCGGTCATTGTCAAGAAGACGGAGTTCGTGGTCACGAGCGATCCGAGGGAGCCGGGGCAGGCTGTCTAGGGAAGTGGATTATGACGACTTGATAACTTGATGTCCGAACATTCAAATAGTAATAATCTTTAGAGCGCGCCAGAGAAGAAGGCAGTGCAGAATATGCGCATACCCAGCTCGCGAGGCCGTTTCCTTAACGCATAAACTTGCACCGAAGCCGTAACCCCGATTTTGATAATCACCACCGCGCAGCGTGTTCCAATCAGAGGCAGGATCGACTGAGTCGCAGGTCGAGGTTGAGCTGATCGCTTCGTCCTTGTCCTCATTTGTAGACTTGATCCGTCGCAACCGTTTGGACTCTGTAATATGTTCAAAGCGCCTCACTGGATCCGTAGGAACATCGCTTTGTTGCCATTGGAGTAGACTGCGGGTACTACCGCAGCTGAGGCTTCGTGTCATTGGAGCACCAACGTTGTCCAGATTGTCCCGGCTATCTCCTGGTCTCTCCAAATCTTTGGTCTGTTCGACCATGGAAGGTATTTCTCTATGGCCACCTTGTTCTGGACAATAGTCGGCAAGCCAAGCGGCCATGGCACGTGTGCTGATGCTCTTTTCATCGCTCATACCGATTAGTGCAAGGGCTCTTCTCTCGTCCCAGTCGGCAAGGACTCTCCGGTACTGGTCAGTGTTGCCGTTCCTTTTGCAAAGCCTTATTGAATTAGCGCTATTCACAAAAAGGAGAAATATTAGGGGCAATATGGCGCAACCTCATGATGGTTTGATGTAGCTCAGAGAGCAATTTTGCCTCGAGCTACCAGCCGCTATTGTGCATGATTTGCCCCTGTGGGGGTCCGATGCCGAGAGAATCCAGGTTCTCAACTGGAACACTGAGGACGCCTTCAGAATCACATATACCCTGAGCCGTCACTGAACCGCTTGCGCTGATTCTGGCAGCCCAGATGCTGTTCGACGGATCCGTCGCAGGCACGCTCTCTGCGTCGGACGTTTCTGCCATGATGATGCGACACTGTCTGCTCTATGTTCAATTTATGTACAGACGTAGACTTGAGTTGATGACGCAGGCTTCAAAGTATGGAGATGAGAAAGGCCATGAAGGGTCTACATGTGATTGCCTGGTGCTAAAACTCAGGGTGAAGCGCAGCAAACAAAGGTATAAATTCTAGAAAGGATGTATCCAGAAGAAACACATGGAAATAGCTCGGTTGAAACATAGCTTAAATCCCATCCGTGCATCCCGATAAAAAAGTAGATTATGAAGATCACCATTGACAGCTCCACCAATGCGTAGGAGGATTGGCGGAGTCACGGCACCAGTAGACCGGTCCGCGTTTAGTTGATGAACACGGCTTAACACAGCAGGATTCATAGCGCATCGAATAGGTACTTGGGTTCTGCTGAAAATGGTTACTATTCAGAAACTTTGGTCTGAAATCTTCTGATGCATCGCTATGGCGAGCTCTTGGAGAGTTCAGGATATCAAACATCGGACTTGCCAAAAGTAAGGAAGATGAAGAGAAATATTGTTAGACGCCAGCCGCAGAGAGACAAAGGAAAACTATTAACAGAGAGCTTTGGAGGTGAAGGAAATAGAGAAGAATTGTGTGAAGAAGGACACAACGCACGCACAACGAACAATACAAATGAGGCCGTACCGTCACAATTCTGAGGCAATTCAGTTAGGTTCAGTTTCACAGACATGTGCCCTTTCCTGATTTCCCATTGATACGATAGCTCTTGATTCAATAGCGGACCAGCCTGTCTGCTAAGTCAACAGCCATGCGTCCTCGTCGTCTTTTTCTTCGTTATCGTTCTCGTTATCGTACCCGCTACCCAGGGCTCCATAGCACTAGTATACACGGAGAACTTAGAAGGAGTAGCCGAGGAATTGGTCAACAGAAGGACCGGGCTCCTCTCTCTTAACGTAAGCACCACCGCGGTCTCCCCCTCCACCGTTCGAACCGAAGCCATCGGCGCCGTCCAGCCCCCTCTGTCCTCCGTCGTGGTACTCCCCGTTGTCCCCGGACTCTTGGCGCATAAACAGGCCGGAAGAGCTGGATGCCACCGAGTCGCGGCGAGGCTGGTTGCCATAACTTCCCATGCGGGCACGCTGGCCGTAGCCGCCGCTGGTGACCTTATGGACGCGGCCGCCCTGGGTGTGGCGGAGAATGCCCACGTCGTCTCTCATGAGCTCCTTCATCTCACGGATCTTCTTGCGGATCTCGTGGCTCTTGTGCTTGTTCTGCATGACGTCTGCAAAAGACTCGAGATTGGCCATGGTCTCGCTGTAGATGGTGGAGCCGGCGCGGACGTCTTGGAACTCCTCGTCCTCATAGAGGGCGTGCTGGGCGCTGATATTGTTGCCCCAGTTGAGCATGTTGGAGTTCTGGTTGATGACGAGGTGGCGGAAGATCTCCGTGGGATACTTTCCACCGTTGAGGGCAACAACAGTGAGGACTTCGCGCTGAGTGAGGGTCTGGCTCGCGGAGACCTTGTCAAGAACGCAACGGTAGAGGGGGTGATCGGTCAGCTTCTCGCGCCAGAAGCTGGTCTCAATGTCCTCAAGGATGATCTCAAGGAGCTGTGAGTCAACCTTGGAGATGAGGGTCTTGATGAAGTTGCGGGCCTGGTTGAGGGCATCCTGGTACCACTCGTGATTGGCCTCGAGAACAGCCTTTTCGACCCAAGCCTCGGTGTGGCAGCGGATGAAGAGGTCTTTGAGGACGCGATTGTACTCGCCGTCGTAGTTGACGGGGACAATAGCCTCGAGGGCGAGGAAGTCGACGAGGTCGGGGCGGCGCTCCCGCTCGGGAATATTCTTGTCTTTGAGAGAGTTGCAAAGCGACTGGTAGATGGTGTTGTCAGAGATGCAGCGGCGGAAGGCGTTGGCGTCAATGCGAGACTCGATCCGGCCCAAGAGGGCCGGGGTGTAGGTGGCCGCCTCGCGAATGTTGTTCTTGGCCTCCTGGACGCGTCGAATGCGCTCCTCGGGAGTAATGACGGCTGTGCCGCGATCCCTACGGTTGGACATGTTGACTCAGTCGCGATGGGCGATAGGAGACGCGATGATGAGATCGTTGAATGCTGCTCGGCTGGACTCACTTTGACTTTATGAGCTTGAAGGCTGGAAGAATAATGGGGGTGGGATATTATACCTGGATATCCAGCAGGATATTGAAGTTGGCTCACGGGGTCTCAAGATCTCAGTGACCTTTGGCTCTGATGGGTTTGTGCAGCTGCCCGTTCGCAATTGTGTTTAGGGGACTTCTCTCGGTTGGGAGAAGTTAAGAGCACACACCAGAGACGCCACAAAAATCAAAGAAGAAGACCAAGGGCGGTGGCCGAGGAGTGAAAAGAGGGAGAGCGAGAGCGAGATCGAGAAGGATGAAGCGGGCAGATGGGTGAAAGTGAAGGTGAAGGTGAGAGAGAAAAATGCCGGTCGGACGGGGCGTAGAGAGAGGGGGGGGGGGGGGGGGGGGGGGGGGGGGGGGGGTTATGGAGGGGCCCGTGATCTTTCAACATCGTATCGGGGGCTCTCGGCTGCTGGCATCCGGGCCGCTTCCACGACATGAGTCCCGACTTCCCCCAATCGCAAAGCCGCGAGATTTTGGCACGTGTGGCGCGCGCCCATTGATTGCTAAACGAGCATTTGATGTTTGCGTCGTCCCGTTCTGCGTGACACCTGTTCTGCCCTGGAGGTTACGGCCGTGAGCGAAACCGGCGCTCTTGAAGCTCTACCAGCATGAGGACATATTTCTTGCGTGGCAGCGTTATTCCATAGACTCACGGTCACAGCCGAAGGCACCTACGTATCTCGATGATGCCGGAAACAAGTTGGGCTGGGTTACCTTTCGAGTCAGTCACGATTGTCCGAGATCGAGTCTTCCACCTTCCGCCAGCAACATCCGCAACAGGCTCACGCCAACTTATGCTACGATCTTTCCTTTAACAGCTGGCATGGACTTGGGCTCGGGTCGGGAAGACATGTCCCTGATTTGTCGAGCGAGCGAGCCGTTAGGCTTCATTGTATAGGAATGATAAGATGCACGGTGGCACCGATAGCGGGCGGATCATATTTATATTAATTCCTAGGCTCCCTTTCTTACCGAGGCCCGTCTGTCTACTGTTGGGGACCGTTCCGGTGCCGGTGTCCATATATTACTTGAATAACGCCTTTACGTGCCCAGGCTGCTTCTCCATATCCCCCCTACTGCAAACACAAAACATGCACGCACGCCGCTTGAAGCGCCTGCTCGGCCCCCCCGCTATTCCTGGCTCTTCTTCCGTACGAGCCTCGCAACTACGGAGATCTGTCAGCCGTCATACATAAGAGGCAGAACAGAATACCAACCTGAGCTTGCTCCGCAAATGCTGTCCACAAGCCCGTAGACTCCGTAGTTGGGTGCCAAGTTCAGGTGATGGTCGTCGTGTGCATCGTCCCCCCACAGGAGCTTCACCTGCTCTCCCACCGCGGAGACAAAAGAGAACGCCAGCGTGGTGGCAAGGTTCATCTCCAAAACCTTCGCTATTCCTACCACCGGGAACCCGTACAGGAACATAAAGTCCGCCACGGACATGTAGCTGATGGTCAGCACGTGGTGGTTGCCGGGGTGCTTGATCTCGTGATGCTTCGCGTGCACCCGTTCGTATATTCCCGGGGCATGCCATATCCGGTGGATGATATAGAACACCGCGTCCCGCAACAAGAGACCGACCACGAGGTCTCTCACGAATTCCTGCCAAGACGGCAGGCTGTACGGTTGGATAAAAGTCCGGGTCAACATCGACTGGCCTCCCGTGGACATCACAAAAGCGACATGGGTCATGGTCGCTACGACGTGGTTCCAAAGGCTCTGCGTCAGCATCTGCCGGGACGTTGCGCTGATGTACGGGGGCCGCAGCCGTTCCAGGAACAGCCCAACAATCATGTAAACCAACTGAACGGAAACGCTCCCCATAATCTCAATATAACCGGCGGGGTATCGATCGATCAGCTTGTCCATTGTGGTTGGTTTAGAGACGAGGGGGTCGGCCGGGTTGAGGTATACGGCTCCACGGAGGTTGATGGAGCAGCCAGAACCCCCCACACTGTGATTTCGCCCCACGCGAGGAGGTTGTGCAAGCAATAGTGCTTGTCCTCCTTGCTAAGCTACCGGGCGTAATAAAAACAGTGTGCGCGGGTGTGTAGTAAGTAAGCATGGAAGAAAGCACCAGAGAAGGATGGCGGACGTGGACGGAGGGTGTTGGATTCCTATATGTAGACGGAAACGGGGCTTGCGAAAGCGAAGTCCTCCTGTCTACCCATCGCCAGTGGCAGCCATGATATTGGGCAGGTCTTGATTTCAGTGGGAGAAATTGACGCTAGTAGAAACCTAAACCCACAGGTCCTGACGCGCTGAAGCGCGATTGGTCCACTAGCTTCACGATTACTTACCATTGGTTGTGAGTTTGTGGGATATCGGCGCCGTAGGTGGGAGCTCTGCGTGGCGGCCTCTGACAGGTCATCAGTGCATCTGTCATGATGTCAACGTCGAGGGTTCTCGAGGAGGGCGTGGTTGAGTCCGGGGAGGCTGGATGGAGGTTGTTTGTTGCCGTGCCGCAGAGCGAACCCGGTGTGGGGGGCGGGGCATATCGCGGCCTCCTTTCAGGTGTGATCCCGGTAGTGCGGAGCCGCTCTTCTCGAGAGGTTCTGTAAAAACTAATAAACATAAAAAGACAGTCACCATTGCGGACCTTTATAATAAGCATCACGAGCAAGCGACAGGCCCCTGAGTTAACACCATATTACAACAACACGGAACACCCTCCGACGTCCGACTGAATGGATCCTTCGGCGTGCTTGGCTGCAAGTACTCGGCATTTGACCAACCCTGGGATCGAGAACTCGCCACGCTGATATACTGACCGGCCATGCGATGGAAATGAGGCTACATGCGGTTTGTCCATCTGATAAAACATCATGCGGGCGGCACGGCGAGCTGGATATGTGACGGAGCCTCCCCGGAGTATGTGAGTCGGTATCGTGTATGATAAAAGTGGCCGCGTTGGACTTGTCCTGTGGAGCATCAAGGTCAAAAGCGGCCTTAAGGTAAATCTGAGTCCGGGGCTATTGGAACGTTGTTCAGCATGGGGATTTGAACGCAGTTTTTAGATCTTCTAATCAGCATGGTGCTATTTTACGTCATGGCTGTTGAACACAGCATACGCTGGGGAGACGAACACAAAAGTGGTTTTCTTTTGCCACGGCACCACGCATGGGGTAGACAACGTGAACACTGAAAAGCGTGTCGCATTTTGGTATCACATCTATCATATATCCGCTACAACTCTACAAAGGAGGTAGTTCCTCCCGACATATGGGGCATTGCAATCTGAACCGCATCCACCCCTCCAGACAGGCGCTGTGGAAGATGTGCCGACACGGCGTGACCATGTAGTTTCTCCGCGTAAAGACGCCCACGACGCCGGCGGCGGCAGGATCCTCCTCGCCAGCCCGCATGACGGGCACCTCGAGCACTTCGCGGCAGATGGCGCAGTCGATCGCCCGCAGGTTGCTGCCGCTCTTCCTGTCTCTGTCCTCGCCGGATCGCACCCGGTCGAGGGACGGCGAGCCAGGCTCAGACAGCAGGCCGATCGGCAGCCCTCCGGCCTCGAGGCCGTCCTCGCGCAGGACGGGGTGATAGTCCCACGCGTCGGGCGTCCAGCTCTTGGGGATGCCGAAGCGCGGACCGAGGACGTACTGAAAGGCTAAGATCCAGAGTTGAATCCAAAGCCAGGCGCAGAAGACAAGAAACGCCCGGCGGTCCGTCTCGGCAAAGAGGAAGTTGTTCTCGTAGACGTAAAAATAGGCGAAAGGGAGCAGCCGCAGGACCGACTGGCCGACCATGAACTGCCAGGTCAGCGCGCGGCGGCAGTTTCGCAGGATGTTGCGGTGGATCTGGGGCACCCAGAAGGAGAAGTAGACCATGGCCACGCTGTTAACGAAGAAGTTGCGCACGCGAGGATACCAGGACGTTGACGCGATGGAGACAAGAAGGATCAGGGAGACGATCATGGCGAAGCGGAATATGACCGCCTGGAACGTGACCTCGGGCCCGATGCGGTGGCCGCCGCCTGCCCCGGTGCCCGCTGTTGGGACCGCTGTCGCACCGCTTGCGGCGTCCGCTATCTCAGCGTCGATGTCCTGATCAAAGGGGACAATAATCGGGGGCGATGGCGCTCTCCTGCGAGGCCCTGCGGTGACAGGTTGCGGGAGGGAGTCGGCTTCGAGGGTCGGTGTAGGCGTAGCCGGCGTGCGCGGCGTGTCATTGTTGGCGTGCTGCTCTCTCTCGGCCCGCCGCCTGTTCTCGGGTTCCTGCACCTTGTGGATTTCCGCCAGGAAGAAGCCGCCCAAAGACATGGACAGGAAGGCCGCAAAGAGGAGCGACAAGGACTCCAGATACGTGATACTGGCGTCCAGCGCCCACATGGATGCGGCTGCGAAGATACCGCCGTCCACCATAACCATCATACTAATCGTCGAGTAGCTAATGCGACCCATGGTCGATGGCGTCGCTGACTCCTTCATCTGTTGCTTGAGAAGTAGTGCCTGGCTGAGAATTACCACGGCGAAGAGTAGGATCCATATCCTGATCTTATGGTAGATGATTTCCGTCTTCATGCCTTGCAGATGTTGTCCGTCTGCGGGTGCAAAGTCTGGGGGCCCCTTAGTCTCGAGGAAGAAGGCGCAGTCAGGTGACCAGATGATGGCTGAAAGCTGTAGCTCTGGAACGCCACGAATGGGCGCACCCTCTGGAAACCGGAGTTCATGCTCGATGTCGCTGATTATTTTGGCCATGCCTTCTCTGGTCGGGCGGAAACCCTTCATGTTCAAGTGACTCCTGTCGGGGGGGTGCACCTGGGCATACATGATGTACTCGCAATGTGGCGCTGGGTTGAGGGTGTCTGGCGGGTTAGACAGGTCCGACGTCCACGGCATCACGCCGTCGTTGAACACCTCCTTCTCTTTCCTTCGCAAGACCTCGGCTAGCGTCACATTGAGGAGCCGCTGGCTCGACTGGAAGAAGTCGGAGCTCGGTGTTAGATGCGGGAGACCGAAGATTCCGTCAAACTTCTCGCTCGTTGTGGTTAGCAGAATGGTCCCCTGACGCGGCCACTGAACGCCATGCAGCCGCATCTCCCAATTGACGCCGCTGCCCTTGACGTCCTCGATGGTGACGGAAGCCTTGGCGCTGCGGACCTTGCCCCCGGACGAGGCGACGCCATCTTCGACGACGCCCTGATATGACATCTCCCTCCCATGCTTCCCCGTGTCGACGAGGTCCATCAAGATCTTGCCCTCGTCACCTGTGATATTTCTCGCCCATTCTGACTGTGAGCCGCTCCAATGCAAGCTCGGCGTAATGGTGCTCAGGTTGTAGCTCGTCCACTCCCTCTTCGACATTCCCTCCTTGCGCACCCATGTCCCCTTGACGGCGCCCGTGGCGTTCTGCCAAACGGCCTCGCCCTCGCCGATATCCCAGAGGTTCACACCCCCAACAGGCGGGATCGCATTATGGCTCCACTCTAGACATCGCTCCTGGAACCGCTCGAGGTCGTCCCATGCGAACCCGTCTTCAGCGCGGAAGCCCGTGAGGTTGAGGGACCTAGGTAACAGGTCGGCTGCCGACCCGTTCTGGCGCGGAACGAAGTCGCCCCATTTCGAGGTGTTGAGCAGGTCGAGCGCGTGCTGGTGCCTCTGCAGCCGCTGAATTGCGAGGTCGGAGGCGGAGAAGAGGGAAGCGCCGCCATTGCCCGGTGCGAGCAGGATCCAGAGGATGCCGACGATGGCGAGACCGAGGACGACGGGGCGCGGGTTTTCGAAAGGGTAGGAGGGCATGTTGGGCGGCGTGCCTTGTTGCCGCTTTATCTCGTGTCCATCGTTTTGCTACACTGGCCGGCGGGTTTCGGTGGCAGCAAGCTGAAGCTTCGGGGATCGACAATTGCACGTTCGTGTGTTGCGATGAGGAGGGTCAGGATGTACGGATGAACAGTGTAGACCTAAAGTTACTTGGAAGGCGGATGACGGCATCAGCTGAGGTCGCTTCGAGGTGCTGAAAGCGGACCGTTGGTGGGCGTCGGGTTCCGGCGCCCAGGGCGATTATCTTCCAGGGGGTGGTCAATGTGCGGCTCTTGGCCTCCCCTGTGTTCGCGCTGCAGCAAGCACCCCTCCGGCGCTGCACCAGCCCACCGGCCTCACTGGGAGCAGTCTCGGAACTGGAATGTTTGCTGGGACCAACTGCGCAAACATTCAATACCCCGCCATCGCCTCAGACATTCACAAAGCAACTCCAAGAACACGACGGGCACGACAACTCAGCGGCTATCTTGCCTCATAGGTCAAATTACCAAATCTCCACTAGTTCGTCGACAACTCGAGCAACGCTGCTCAAGATGGCCTCCAACAATCCCGACTCGAGCGCAAACCAGTCTGCCGTTAGTGAACCGCCTCCCCAGCCCCCGTCGCATGGCTTCGTCCACGCACGCACTCATCTACAGCCATTGTAAACTTCACCATCCCGGGGCTGACTCTAAACAACGTGTAGATTTCAGAAGACCCCAAGACAGACGTCAACGCCGCCGTCGAGGAGCTCCTCAACACCATCTCCAATAAGTTCGCCGGAGTATCCAGTGAGATCTTTGCAAAGAGTAAGCCCATCACCAGGAACCTACAAGTGTGACTTTCAGGAAGACAATCTGACGGCCATCACAGTGGACGAGATGTCCCGCCGCCTGGACAACTTGGAGGCAGCTCTATTGGCCAACAAGGAGAAGGAGGGCGGCCCTTCAAAGTCGTCTTAGCCGTGGTCTTCAATCACGAGGGTTACGAGGTAGCATGCCATTGGCGTTCGGGGTTAACAGAAGGACATCACTAGAGCTGGATGTGGCGGCCGGGTTCATGAGCAGACTTGAGTTATACTTGTTATTGTTATTTCGTCGTCGCCGGCATTCTAGGCTACCAAATCATCAACTGGAGCGAAACCTGCTCAGTTGCATTGTGCTTGCTTTTTCAACCTCCTAAACCTTCCGATACCCAGAGTTCAAGATGCTTCCGAAAAACTTATCGATAGAGTTCACTACAACTCCTCCTTCTCACCGGCGACCTTCTCCTCGACCTTCTGGAGGAACTTGCGGAGAACGTTGGTCTTGCTGGTGATCTCATCACGCTTGGCTGGGGCGAGGCCACCCTTGGCGAGGATGCCTTCCAGGCGGGCAAGCTCCTTCTGGGCGTAGCCGTCGCTCTTGTTGAGCTTGTCGAAGACGCGGACATAGTACTCGGCGTACTTGTACTGGGCCTGCTCCTTGAGGGTTTCAGCCTCCTTCTTAGCCTCGGCGGCAGCGTCGGAGAGACTGGTGCCTCCGGTGTACTTGGCGACGATCTTGTCGAGGGCAGCGATGGTACCGGCAACAGCGTTGAGGCCACCACCGGGGCTGCGGTTGGTGCCGGCCTTCTCATTGACAAAATCGACGAAGTCGGCCTCACTACGACCGCCGGTGTAGAGCTCGCCCTCCTTGGAACCCTTGGGGAAGAACTTAATGGTCGGGTAGGAAGAGACGCCCTCAGCGGCGGCTGTGCCCTTGCTGTTCTCGGCCTCGGCGTCGACCTTGGCAATCACGACACCATCGTCGAGCGAAAAGTCCTGAGCGACGGTCTCCCAAATAGGGGCGAGGGTCTTGCAGTCTGTGGAATATTGAGTCAGCATTGTCGGCGGAAAGGAAGCACGAGGTAGGGATCGAAGACATACGTCCACACCAAGGAGCAGTGAAGGCAACAAGAACGTCCTTGTCGCCGCCAATGGTAGTCTTGAAGGACTCATCGGTGAGCATGTTGACAGCGCTGGGCGGTGTGTACTTCTTGCGGGGCTTAACGCTAGTCTTCTCCGTGATGAAAGCGCTCAGAGCCTCAAGGTCGCGGCCTCCCTTGTAGTCAGTGGGCGTGTCGCTCTTGCCATCAAACCACTTGAGAGTAGGAAAGCCCTGAATCCCGAATCTCTTGCCCAGGTCACGCTCAGCATCGGCGTCGACCTTGGCGATCTGGACGTCCTTGGAGGACTCGAAGGCGCTGGCGAGCTCCTCGTAGACGGGAGCCAGGTTCTTGCAGTGGCCGCACCAGGGGGCAAAGAACTCAACAAGAGTGGGCTTGCCGGACTTGAGGACGACATCGTCAAAGTTGGAGGGGATGAGGTCAAGCACGGCAGACTTGGCGGCAACAGTAGCTGCCAGGGCGCCGAGAACGAAGCTCTTGAGGACAACCATTGTTACTTTGGACGGCTTGGTTGAAGAAAGTAATTGGAGATGCGATACCCGATCGACGTGAAGTGGTCACAAGCTGCCGGAAATTAATACAGCAGTTGAAGGCGTGGTGGTGTATAAGCTGATGCTTTTGAAATCAGCCGTTTGAGTGTTGGATAAAGAAGCCACTTTGCAGGCGAACGTCACAGAAGAGCTCGGCCCCTTGTTCTCCAGCAAGGTGGCGGTTTCCCAACTTGCGACAGGGGTACCTTTCTGTATCCTTATCGCTAGTGCTGGCCTTATCGCGAGACCTTCCCGACGGTTTTGAGGAGCAACTTTCTTCCGTCACTAAGTCAGGCACGGGCCTCTTGTCTGCTCCCCTCGGCTGGGGCTGCCAGACCCTGTCCAATGAGATCTCATTGGGAAAATCCGCATCCGCACACAAACCTGGGAAAATTTCCGTCTTCGCGATCGAAAAGTCAGTCAACACCCAACCATCCAGTCAACCCATCTCGAGTTTCTCGCCGACCACCCTCTCGACGACACCGCCTCTCGACAACCGACATCATGTCTCACGAGTCTGTCTGGAACTCCCGCCCCCGCACCTACGGCAAGGGCTCTCGCAGCTGGTACGGATAACCCCTCGATTGGTCTCTGGTGGAAGGAAATGGAGCTGGGAGACTGGAAAACCACGGGGGACGAAGTGCTGACCTTTTTTTCTCTTCCCAGCCGTGTCTGCAAGCACACCGCCGGTCTCATCCGCAAGTACGACCTCAACCTGTGCCGTCAGTGCTTCCGTGAGAAGGCCAAGGACATCGGCTTCAACAAGGTATGCGAAAATTCCAAGCATCTCCCGAGCGCGCCATACGATTGGACCCTGGGGGAACATGATCGCTAACCGAGGCGCGAAACACAGTTCCGTTAAACGTCGAGATCCGAGACGAAGGATGGGACTTGAAGGTGGTTGGGCATGATGGCCCGTGGAAAATGCATTCAGACAGAGGGAGGCTTCCAAGGGCATGGAGTTCTTATGGCTGGCTTAACGGAAGAATATGCAACTCCGTCGGACATCCATTGAGGATAGACGAATACCACGACATTGAACCTTACCACCATCCTATTTGGGGCCTCCAAAAAACAAGCCAAGACTGAGCTGCGCGTGATGGCGCGACGTACTGTAGATCATGAGACCGCGCGACGTATGGTACCCATAAGCTAGTACGGCCCTGACAAGTTCTGGGGATGCAATGATGACTCGAGGTTCACTCAACACAGTCGTTCCGATTGGCGGCGTAAAAGATAATGTTCATGTGGCACAAAGCACAAGTTGTTCTATTGTCCATCGTCTTCTATAAAAGTACATGATTCAAGACAAGGGGTGAAGTAGAGCGGAGATCTTTGAGCCCAAGACCCGACAATATACACGAGCGCGAGGGCTCAAAGCGGAAAACTCTGGGTCAGCTGTACATGAAATCGTGAAGCAGTCCAACTCCTTTTCTTATTTTGTACAATCCCAAATTTCCACATCATCCAGATCCCGATATTTCGTTCCTGGTTCATCTCTGGCGTATGCTGAGTGCCAACTCAGGGTACCGAGGGATACTTTTTTTCAACGCGAATTCCTTATTTCAGGATGCGGGTAATGAGACCAGTGGCGACGGTGCGGCCACCCTCACGGACGTTGAAGCGCTGACCGACCTCAACGGCACTGGGGTGGTGCAAAGTGGCGACCATCTCGACGTTGTCACCGGGCATGACCATCTTGCTCTTAGCGTCCTCAGTGCCCTCAGGGAAGGTGAGGGTAACGGACTCATCGGCGGTACGAAGGTACATCTGGGGCTTGTAGTTCTCGTGGAAGCCGGTGTGGCGGCCACCCTCGTCCTTGGAGAGGACGTAGAGAGAGACGAGGAAGCTGGAGTGGGCCTTGACAGTGCCGGGCTTGCAGACGACCATACCACGGCGGATGTCCTCACGCTTGACACCACGGAGGAGGAGACCGGAGTTATCACCGGCGCGGGACTCGTCACAGGACTTCTTGAAGGTCTCAATGTCGGTGACCTTGGACTTGATGATCTCGTCGCCCTTGCCGACAATCTCGATCTCGGAGTCCTTCTTCAGGAGACCACGCTCGACACGGCCACTAACGACAGTGCCACGGCCGGAGATGGAGAAGACATCCTCGACGGACATAAGGAAGGGCTTCTCGAGATCACGGGTAGGGGTGGGGATCCACTCGTCGACGGCCTTGAGGAGCTCGTCGATCTTGTCGTTGCCAATCTCATTTCTCTGGTTGTTGAGCGCCATGAGGGCGGAACCCATGATGACGGGGGTCTCATCACCCTCGAAGCCGTAGGTGCTCAGGAGCTCACGCATCTCCATCTCGACGAGCTCTAGCATCTCGGGGTCGTCGATGGCGTCTACCTTGTTGACAAAGACGACAATCTTCTGGACACCAACCTGGCGGGCGAGCAGCAAGTGCTCACGGGTCTGGGGCATCTGGCCGTCGGAAGCGGCGACGACGATGATGGCACCATCCATGTTGGCGGCACCAGTAATCATGTTCTTGATGTAATCGGCGTGACCGGGGCAGTCAACGTGGGAGTAGTGGCGGTTTTCGGTGGCGTACTCGATGTGGGCGGTAGAGATGGTGATACCACGCTTGCGCTCCTCGGGAGCCTTGTCAATGGCACCATAGTCGAGGAAGCTGGCGAGGCCCTTCTCGGCCTGCCTCTTGGTGATGGCGGCGGACAGAGTGGTCTGGGCACTTGGGTCAGCTTTTGTCGCGCAAGGGCGCGGGTGCAAATCTCGATGGGTACCTTTCCGTGATCGACGTGGCCAATAGTACCTGTGCAGCAACCCTGATTAGCAACGGCATGAGAGGCAGGTCAGCGGCGACTGCACATACCAATGTTGACGTGAGGCTTTGTCCGCTCGTAGACGGCGTATGTGCGGTAAACGTTAAGGATGGGGGAGACGTTCTGTCTCTTCAGGGCGGCCTGAAGGGGGCTAACATTGCCCTGGCGCAGCGAGGCGCGCGCCGTCCGGAGGAACGGCGCAACAGATCTGAGAGACGCGGACATTGTGAGGGTTTTGGATATTAAATAGTACAGTAGAAGGAGAGAATAAGGAACAGAGAGGAGATGGACAATGGGATGCTCGTTGTCGACAACGGCTGTAGTGGTTGGTTTGTAGGGGGTGAGGGGAGGATGAGGTTCGAGAGGTATCGTCTGATGGGAGCCAGAGTCCTCGAAATTTTTTTGCTGCCGGGACTTTCCTTTTCGTCCAAAGAGACGGGGAGCTCTGCTGGAGCTTCTTGTGTCCATTGGCGGGCCGGCATGTCAGTGCTCTCTCCCCGGCCCCACTACGCGAGCCATTCACGTGAGGTCGCGTCTTATCCCTTGACGAGTGCTAATTAGCGAAACGTAACTGGCTAGGCGTGTAGGACGCCGCTTTGTATTGTACGTCATGATGGTGTTGATGGAGTTCGGATCACTTCATGATCTATTTTGAGAATATTGAAAGTAATTCACAAAAAGGGCAAAGAAGCATGCCTTACGCTTCAATGTCTAAAGTACTCGCAGGTGAACGAGCACCTTGACCTGTATACTTCAAGCTAGCATGAGTTCCCTCCTATGTACAGAAATCGTTCGACCCCCGATAGGCCTATATCTTATGGTTTGATACCCATTCTCTTATCAGGGAATAATTTTTCAACTGTTATAGGTCAAGGAGATATGCATGGGAACGCGCTTCACCCTAATGCTTCTACATCTACTAACTAACTTGGCATATGGATGTGGTTGCACCCATATAACGAGGAATTCGTGTTATCCGCAGAATAACCCTTTTTGATGGGCATCAATTCTCAAGCCCAACGATCATTGACCCTAACGAATGTCACAGTACGTATAACCTAATAATCCAGCACTTCTGGATTGTGCTAGATCTCAATATCTCAATACAGTAGAGTACCAGATATTGTGAAGCGACTGCTGGTTCAGACCTCACTTCAACCGCAGCCGTTGACAGCATCAGCCACAACCTTGAAGAGTTGTCGCTGGGTCGTGGCTTGAAGTACCGACAATGGCTTCGTCGAAGCAACCACCAAGGTCGTGAAAACTTTGCAGCTTGAGTCACCCGGCGATGGCTTCATTGAACCTACCACCAAGGTCGTGAGAAGAACGTGTGTAAGTTCTTAAGCTATTTAAATATCTTCAAATATCATTCTATCCTCCTTACAAATCACGATCTTTCTCGTCTACCCAAGTCAGAGATGTCTAAGGCGAGTACCTCTTGGGGTTATCTACCCCCCGAGATCCGGCACAAGGTACTTAGTATTCTGCCGGGTCTTGGCGGCGATTGCAGCCTGCTTGCTACCATTTCACAATAATGGCATTCGGTCATTGAACCGTTCAATTTTGCTGAGATCAGTCTCACCGTACTATGCCCCTGCAATCCTGAATCTGAAGCTGTTCTCTTCTGCAAGAGAAGCCAGATCCGTTACATACGTTTTCGTGTGGAACTGAAGCAGTACGATTGCGGACTGTGCGCACCAGAAGACCGAGACGCTTGGGGATTGGACAATGCTGATAACACATTCATCGCGGAGGCTTTTCAGAATTCGTTCTCGACCCTCAGCACATGGGAGCCTCGTAGCAACTTGGTTCTCGACATCAGCGTTTACTCGCTGAGCGATACACGACACTGGTTCAAGTATCCCAGCTTCCACCCAGATACCCACCTCGGCAAGTTTTCGCCGCCACAGCGCAGTGGACATGAGCAAGGGATCCTGATCGGCGACTCAGCTCACGGCTGGGTTGCCGGGCGGCAAAAAGTTGCTCTTAACTGGCATGCTATTGAAAGGGTATTCGACGAGATCATGGGCGAGGGACCATTTGAGGACGAGGAACCGGAGATGCAGTGGTGGAAGTCACTACCCCTCGTCCCCGCGATTGCGGTTGTGCGCCTTCGTCAGCACACCTGCCGAAGTTGGAAGCCAGTCGACCTCACGAACATGCTCACGCGTTTCCCTAATATGAAGGAGCTTTGCTACGAGCCTTGTGGAGAGTGGTGTGGCATGCAGCAACACACTAATAAACGTACATATCGTAGCGGACAATCTGACTGTGAGTGCTGAACAACCCCGATATTGAGATAGGCAACCAGACATTGATCAAATTGGTTCCCCAGGCAAAACTTTCGAAGCTAACAATTTTCGAAAACCTCAACCCGTCATAACCGGGAATATTATGTGAGTCCCCCGCAATCAGGGAGCTGAGTCCTACCGTAAGCCACAAACTTTCGAGAGCCAGTCTGCAACTCGCGACGCAGTCAGCCTCTTATGATTGATGCTAGTTACTTCGTCGAAGCGCGCAATGGTTCATGGAAGTGGGAAGACCTCACGTCTCTAGCGCTGACTTCGCGGGTACTCACTGACAATGCGGACGTTGCGGACATCAACGACATGCTACGAGACGCTGCGGCTGCCGCACTAAAGATGCCAAAGCTCGAAACGCTGGAAATGTGGAACGGCAGAGAGGGCATAGCAATGCTGTTCCGCTACCAGAAGGCCCGGGATGGGCAACCAGCTCTCATCACGGTACTGGAGAGATTCGAGCTTGCTCTGGGATCTACGGTCACGCAAGCTTGGGATGCGGTCGCACTACGGCATCGCCATGGCAAGGTTGTTGTTCAGAGCTCCACGATCGACCCAGGTATTATCCGATGTCACGGCGATGCGATATGCCAGCCGGGACTCTCAACGGAGGTCATCAGACCTGTTTCGCTGCGACAGATCCTCAACGAACATGAACTTCGGGCCGGGCTGACCAGTTGAACGAGGTCATGAACAAGGTCGAATTCTTCTCTACTCCGCGAACATCAACAATATTGCCGCAGACCTCCAGCGCCCTATAAATCTTGCTGTGTACAGTGCGCAGAAGGATCCGTGATTTTTTGTCGCAGTCATCATATCGAGCACGTTTCAAAGGAACAGGAATTCCGATTCGAGATGAGAAGTGTGATAAACAATGATGGCAACCTGGTGTTGGAGGACACGGTTGGTCTGCATGCTTCTGGATGATCGTCACCCACCAGGCTGCTATAATCATTTTTTGCGCCTGTGATAAGCACATACGACCATACCCACTGGAAAACTCGGGATCCCGTCCGCTCTCCCATAGATAAGCCAGTGAGGGCCGGATTAGTAGTTGGGTCGGTGACGACCAGCGAATACCTGGTGTTGTATGTTTTTGCCGTTCGTGACACTTTTGCTTGGTTTGGTAGGGATGTTGAACGTGTGCCGGTAATTATCCCAAGTCTAGGCGCAAGACGAATACACGCAATCTTTTGATTTGCAGTTCACACCTAATGGAACTCTTGCTTCTGCCGGCCAAGAGGAACCGCCTCGCCAACAGTTTCAAATACCACACAATGCCCTGCCTTCTAGGCTGGTCTGGCAAACACAATTCTTCCGCCAAAGGCCCGGCAAGGTTGTTATATTAGATCTCACGTCGATCATACTCAGGCAATGCTATATCATACACGTTGGAATTCTCTTTTCCAAGTGGTTACTCCGCATGCCCCGTGTCCACGTCTCGCTTCGCGCCTGGCCGCCTCAATCTGCGACGTTTGTGATACTCCAAACTTCGACTACACAAAAGCTTGCTATTAACCATAGACTTGGGCAGTGAGTCACTGGGCCCATCAAAATGTTACCAGGTAATCTTGCAGAAACGCTTTCCCATTCCTGTAAGAAGTTGGGTCATCCATAGGAGTCTCTCCACCACTACTTCGACCTCCCTTCTGAATATTCTCCTTCGTATCATGACCGATTCTGACAGCATAAGACCCATCATCAGGACAGCTACTTCTGCGGATGGCGATGTTGCAAGCAATCTTGCCTTCGCCTCACTAAACACACCAGCAAAGACAATGACGAGAGAAGGGTTAAACCTGGAGGTAGTGCAATACGAGGTCAAACCGCAAACTAAAAATCATACCGCCTTAGCTTCGAGGCCTGACGGGGTTAGTAAAGGACCATCAGGTCCGTTGTATCACCGCCTTCTTGACCAGCGTGCGGCGTACGGCCTGGCTTCGCTGCCTGGTCAGGTGAACAAGATGGATGAACAGGAGAAGGAGAGATCTCATGATGTTGGGAGGATATCAGACATTTATACCCTTTCTTGGGGGGCGCCGATCAGCCAAAACATGGAGCGAGAGGCGAGGGCAAGAAGCAGAACGACCTTTCCATGATGAACCTAACAAGGGCAGCATTGAGGTGCTGTAGAATAGCACAACCAGTCTTAAGAGGACGACAACATGGCCAAAACCATGGAGAAAAACGAATGGCAGCATCTTCAGCTCCTCAATAGCAAGACACACGATGAATGGAGTAGGTTGGGTTGGCCGACTCACGGAAGATCCGGGTACCGGCTGAATGGTGTAAGCTGAAAGCAGGCCAACGGCAGACCGTTGATTTTTCCAGCGTAACCCTCCTTCCCTTTCACTTCTCATATTGACCATATCCGCCGCAGACAGTGCTAACGATCAGTCCAGACTAACTGGTATCGGTTCCAACAAAAGGCAACACCGAAGCTGTAGGAAGATGACTCAAGTCACGTCTCAAAGGTGGAAAATCTCAGGAAGAGGGCGATGCAACATAATCATTGCACCGATGACGAAAAGCAGACACGGAGACGCTGGCCAACTGTAGCATGCTCAAGCCATCTCAGCTCTCCAAAAGTATAGACATAAGAGACTGAGAGAAACAGTATGCCACTCCGAGAAAACCACCATTTGTCCGACTGTGCTGCTTCGGTAGTTGGATGACAGCATCAGGGTTTTATTTATTCACTTTTAATGAATAAAAGTCTTTTGATAATTTTGCCCTTCAAGCCCTACTATCAATAGAAGTGAATTTTTCTTACGGGCATCCCTTCAATTCCTTGTCCTCTTGCTTGTGGAAGCTGCCGCAACCCGAACGGGTGTTCTGCCATGACACCGTTCGCAGCTCAGGATGACTTCAGTCTTGAACGGCAACTGCCCAGACTATCGGCTCAAAAGAACTGCTAGTTGAGCGTTGACCGAAACACTGACTGGCTGCGCTAGATCTGAACTCGCCATTGTTCGAATCGTCATCTGGGGCATACGTTTGTTTAGTTCTTTCCGTCTTGTGTATCATTCACGACTTTCACGATGTTTACCCGTCGCCTACCTTCTACGAACCCCCTCACTCACGCATCACTCCCGTCAGACCCGGACCCGGAACCGTCGTCCTCGGCCCCGTCCTCGCCACCCCCCTTCTTCCCCTCCTTGGCCTTGGCCCGCTTCCTCAGCTTCTTCAACCGGTTGAGCCGCTTCTTCTTCTCCTTGAGTGCTTCCTCCTTGCCCATCTTGGCCTTCTCCTGCTCCTCGGCCTTCTTCTTCCTCTCACGTTCCTTGACCCGCAACGCGACGCGCTTCTTCTTCCCGGGCCGTCGCCTCCGTGCCGCTTCTCCTTCTTCTTCCCCCCCGTCCGCCGGGTTCGCCGTCTTTGACCCCTTCCTCGACGTGCCGGGGACCCGCGTCACCCGCCACGGCATTTCCATCCCCCACCACCGCTGCCCCGCGCGCGCGAGCACCTCCTCGCCCGACACCGCCGCGAACGCCAGCTCCGCCCTCGCCTCAGCCGTCGGCTCGCCCGCGATGTAGTACGACAGCGGCCTCTTGCGCAGCATGTCCCCGTCCCCCTGGAGCGCGAGCTCGTCCTCGTCGACCAGCGCGATCTTGGTCGCCGGGTCCGTCGTCGTGAACAGCCGGAACTCGAACTCTTCGGGGCCGGCGTCGTCGTCCTGGTTTTCGGGGTCTGTACCGTCCGCCATTGGCGCGTCCCCGTCTGTGGTGGTCTTCGTTGGCGCCTGGTCGATGCCGCTCAGATCGAGCATCCCCGCCACACGGGCGTGGAGCTTGGCGAGGAGCTCCGCGTCCTGCTGCTCATCGTGGCCCGCCGCCTCGTCTTCCGAAGAGGCATCGAGGTCCTCTCGCCGGACTCTGTCGTGCGTCGGTCAGCGTTGCGGGACAGACAGGACGTCACTGGAACGGTGAGCCTCACCTCTTGGCGTCTGGGAGCTCAAACATGGCTGATGCTCTGCAGGAAATGCCCGCTACGTTGGCTGCCAGGAGTTGCTGTCGATTGTCGGTAGAGGAGAGCTCCAAGGGAAAGGTGCTTGCGCAGGAGCGATGCCAGTATGCACACTGGTATGATTTCGATCGCCAGTCCCCGTGCAAAAGTCCCGTAATACTAGCAGTTCGCGACGGCGGCCGTGCTTTGTGGAGCTTTTTTGGTCTGGTGGAGGGTGCGGAATGTCGCCCGACCGCGGCGGGCTCAATTGAGATTTTTCTGCTCGCTGCCATAAAGTGGGAGCGTGTACCTTATCTTATCACGCGCCATTTGGCGCGGATACGTAGCTCGATACTCAAACAAAATGTAACAAAATGTCACCCTTCATTAAGTCTGCCATCGACTCGATTCGCCCTCTAACATGCCTTTTTCCATGAGGGCGCGCGGCTTTACGGCCGAATGACGAGTACGCAAACCCATCATTACCAACAACCGGGCTCCCAGACGGCGTTTCTCTCACCTCACCCTCCCTCCACCGCTAACCAACCCGTGCAAGACATGCACTGCAACTCCAACCCGTTTTCCAGCTCTCACACTTCCAACAAGAAGTGGCCCACCCGGTCCGTTGTGTTGGTAAACCAATCGCCCGATCCCCGTCTCAGGCGACTGGGTTCCCTTCATCATCCCACGCCTCAGTAAAAAGCACGGCATCCCACTCCATCGGGCCCGTTAGCTCCCAACGCCTCCAGCCATGGAGGGGTGGAGATTCCGCAGCCGTGACATGCCGTACGGACGAGGAGTGCGTGGGAAGCGCGGAGGAAAATGGGAAGGGAACAGGCGCACCTGAGAGGTATGAAGCGGGCCGCCGGGGCTCTTGACACAAAATACTTGGGCAGCGACAAGCCCGTTCCGTCGTCACCCAGTCCAGTGTCTCTCACCCCCCCAAGCCTCAATCTCTTGGGAGATTCCTTCTTCTGGGCAGAAGGGGGGCAGATCATCGTCACCCAATCCGACCATTTGGGTCCCCCCCCCCCGCTCTGCCCTCCCCTCTCCTGCCTGCATTGCCCCTCGTGCCCCCCCAAATGTCAAGCTCCTCATCCTCCTGTCAAACCCCGCCAGTTGGTTCAGCCACAAGTCTACGTACCGCCTCCATACATGTCATTGCGACGCCGTCCCAACACACACATCGAATCCCACGCGCCCAGGAGTAGCATTCAGCCTTCCCCCAGCAAAGAAGCCCGAAACGGGCATTCCGCTCGCCCTGGGTTGCGTAAGTGACTTCTGTTCGTGGTGGTGTTGGAGGTGGGCTTGTTAGGCTGTGTACCGATTTGTCCGTCTTTCAAAATGCAACGTCCACCATCCAACATCCTCCGTTCATGTCTTCACAAAAGTCCCCCCCCCCCTTCATCAGCCTCAAAGCGGATAGTCTTGGTGGATTCCCATCACGGAGGATCGGGGTACAGATGACCAATGGCGATAGAACCGTTGTATTCCCTCTCCTATCCCCCCTTCCCCCCCGCTGGGTTCTGATCTCTGTCCGCCCTGCCTACTTGCCTCGTGCAACATGCAAGACAAGGTACGACGATCTTCGTTGCAGCCGTGCCCTGCCCGCCGGCGCCAACGCGGCACTAGTCCTATCACGCTATTGGAAAAGCGAACCAGCCGGGCGGGACGCAGGTCGGAGCTTGGAGTGTGACTGACTGTGCGAGTGGGACATGCCGCGGGCGTGACTGTGACGACGCCGGCGATGGCAATCTGAGTACGAAGAGACGGTCAGACAACCAAGGCCGAAGGAGGGCCGTCTGTCGCTACTGTGCTGCGTGTGTGCGTCCACGCACCAACAAATGGGAAAATCCATAAATGACCCGTGTTCCCGTATCCGTTCTCACCGACTCCGTGCAACCAGAGGGATTCATATACGAGCTCCTGTGGGCCCCATTCGTACAGACGGGTGAGCCAAGTCGATTGGGGCTAGAATGCTTGTTTATTGCCTATTTGCTTGCTCGCGCATTTTCTGGCCTAGTTTCTCTCATCTCGTCTCTCTCTTCCCATTTATCTCTCAGTCTCTAACAAGCCCGGGGAAAATATAAAAATGAAACACCCTCTTCCCATCCAATGTTCGGGAATCAGCGCACAAACCAAAAGAACGCCACAATGCTGTGTCGATGTTGGTACTACGGACAAGACGTCCCAGGCCACTCCCAACCCAGCCAACCAACACACCACGCCGTCCGTTCCTCACGGCCTGTCGCCCCATTACTAGTAGTGACCGACAGTCTGGATCCGTCCCGATCAAATCGGCCGGGGCCTCTGCGATCCCTGGTCTGGGTGGCGGAACTCAACCACTCGGGCGGGAAGAGGCTCTTTGCAACGAACCTTGCTAGATCGAACGTCGTCCCATCCTCGAGGCTGACCTACTGGCTCCCCCCTTCATCATCCTCCGTGTTCCTTTATCATTTCCTCTCTTCACCGCCAACGACGCTGGCGCGTTCGGAACAAATGATGCCGAGTAGACCACAATGAATTTCATTGCTTTCTTCGTCCGATACCCGGCGCTGAACGTAACCAAGAAATACCATACACGTCGTTAAGTAATCTGCCCTCCCAATGTCGCGGCACGGCCCGGAGCCGGTGATAGAAGCGTCCGGCCAGAGCATTCGACGTCATTGCTATCCTTCCTGTGGTATCGAAATGCCCAGCTCTCAGACAATGCCCGTCTCTTGACGCCATCTCGACCATTTCGTTGCTGCGCCAACCCAAATTATGCTCGGGTCCGGTCCCGTCATGAAACATAAAAAACATGCCAATGTCGAGTTAGGTTTGGACTTCACCGCCGGTGGAAGTCATCATCCTCATCTGCAAATTACCCCATCGGGTTGGAGCCCATGCCTCGACAGGCTTCAGAAGCGAACCCTCTTGCCTACTTGAAGACTCAAAATCAAACCAGAACCGCAATTGTTCTCTTGGCCTCGAATCGAAGGTATGTTGGTACACAGTCAGGGCTGTCGTGCCAGGCAGGAAACAACTTCGGCCTCAAAGCTTGCTTCTCTCGTCCTGGACACCGTTGGGGCCCGACCTATTATCTGTCTTTGTAGTTGGGGACATTTGGCGTGACCCAGCAGCCAACATTATGCGCGCAGCTAATTAGCATTCCAGGAGTAGTGGTTCATGCCGTCAAAAGAGCCCCTGTGGGCGCTGCTGTATGACCCGGGAGCTGGCGGGGCGGGTCCGTGATCCTGCTTGGGCGTCGGCGCAGACCCTCCGCTCGAGTATTGATCAGGGAAGCCGTATGGCCGTGCCTCGCCGCTGCTGTACGCCACCGTCGATGCAGGCTCACCAGCTGTTGTTGTCCACGAACTCGAAGGCGGATAGTAATCTCGAGCAGGGCCGGAGTGCGACGCGGGTGTCTCAGTCTTGTAGGATGGCGGCGCAATATCGCTGGGGTTGTTGCCGACGGTGCCGTACGAGGAGCCATATCGGTATTCGGGAGAGGCCTCGTGGTGGGACATGGACCCAATCGATGGCTGGCTGGCATGTCTGGGGCTCTTGGTCGGTCGGGTATTGTCGACGTATCTTGGCACGTTTAGGGCATTCTCCGAGCTTGATGCCATTGCTGTGGCTGACACCGACAAGGGCGGCGGGGCAGTCGTACTCTGCACGTAGGCGTACTGAGTCCTGATGGGAGGTTGCTGCTGGTCATTCGCCACCAAGGAAAGCTGCATCGATGGCATCGATGTTTGCAGCGGCATGTCTTGGGGCTCTCCGCTGAAGCTTGTTCCGCCTGACAGCGGAACCTTGTGGTAGGGTTCTGCTCCCATCGTGGTCGCTGGGTAGCTTCCCGAGCCGGCTGGCGGTAGCTGCGACATGGGGACGGGGTTTGAGGAGGACCAGTTGGGATACGAGCTGCCATGCGTCAGTGCGTGTTTTCGAACATGCTGGGCAAAACTCTTCCATGCCGATCGAGCGACTGGCTTGGTTTCGGCAAGGGGAAACTGAGAAGTGGCTTACTTGGATCTCATGGCTCCCATCGGCGCTCCTGGCATCTTCGGACCTCCTGCGTTAAAGGTGAATGCAGAACGGGGCATCTGCATGTCTAATCCTCTTGCTTTGGCATCCTGCGGCTTGATGGCCAGCGGCCCTGCCACAATGCCCAGCCCTGTTTCTACCAACGCCTGGCCTCTGGAGCCGGCGCTGGAACCCAGCAGGGGGATCTCCTTTCTGGCCTGGAAGTTGCGAGGGCTGCGGCCACGTACCACGATAGGAGCGGTCGTCGCTTCGGTAAGTACGATTTTGCTACCGCTGGCCAACGTCCCAACAACCTTGAGGTGAAGCACAAAATGTTGCTGGAGTTCCTTCCGTCGCCCGTTGTTTGCCGTTGCGCTTTTGCCAAGTTAGTCAAGGGCTGCTGCCGCGAATGCGTCCGGATGTACTCACATTCTAAACTGTAACCGGCGCCAGCCGATGGGGTATACAGCGTACTCTCCCTCGGCCTCGGTGCCATCATCTTGAAAAGGGATCAAGGGGAGTGACGCCGGCTCCTGATCCGGGTTCTGAGTGATTTCTGGAGAGTTGGGAGGGGGTGTCTTCCACGGGATAACGATGAGTCGGACGGGATGGCCGTCGACCGACTCGATTGCGGAGATGGTTACTTCGGTGTTGCTGACGGGCACAGTCTCGCCGGTCTCGGTGATGACAGAGAGCTGGCCTCGAGGGGTGATCAGAGAACCGCTGATCTGAAAGAGGTTTCGTCGGTAGCACGTCAGCTCAGGTTGAAGGATAGAGCCGTCGGTGCTGTTGGAGGGCATCTCGGACAGGAAGAACATTCCATGCAGCTGCGCGGACAGCTCGAGCTGCTGCATCCTGCCATGCTGGTCGACGATGGTGTGCTTGTCTTGCACTCTCTTGAACGAGAGCAGCTTATGGTCGTGGTTTACGGTCAACTTGGAACCATCGTCCCTCAGATCCTGAACAATCTCCTGGTACGGAGGCTGCTCGGTCTGCGAGTAGGGTCTTTTGAGGTTGGGGAAGCTATGGTGGGAGGTCAAGCTGGGATGCGAATGTCTTTCGTACGCGTCCGACTCGTCCTGGGGATAACGACCATAGGGATACGATCCGTGGTCTACGCTCTGGTGAGTGCTTCTTGGGCGTCCCGCATGTGGCGAGTTGGAGGAGTGGCCTCCGAGGCCGGAATCCAGGCTGTTGTTGAATCGAGACGACATTTGGACGGGACTCCCATAGTTCGACCAAAGGTTGGAATGCGCCGGCTCTTTCAGCTCTGCCATGACGGGATATGTTACCGTGGTTGACATTAGAGCATGCCTTGTTGGGGCGCTGCAGTCCTGTCCCAGACCCAAGCGCGCCTCTCCTTCACACAAAGATATGCGGTGGTCCTTGCTGGGTGATCAACAAGGCGTTTATATCTTGTCAGTCGTCCTGAGCAAAGAGCAAGGAAAGCGTAGGAGGAAGGGGCGACTGCGCTTTGTTGTTGTTGTTGTCGAGCAGTGATGGCGAAGAGTCGAGAGGTGCAGAAGATGCAGAGGTGAAGTTGAGGTTCAACGGACGACGGTCATGTTTAAGGTTGCAGGGAAAGATGTATACTTGTATCTGATGGGGTGGGATGGGTAGCAAGAGGACGGTAGATGTTGGAGGGGGGTGTCAGATGAAAATCTTCGGCACTGTTCTGGGGTGGATACTCTGATGGGGCAGGGCTGGGGGAGGCCAGCCAAGGTCGAGTTTGTGTCGAGTCGAGTCGATGTGATGTCTCGACGGGATAACCTATTGCTGGGCCGTTGACTTGTGCCTTCTTCAGCGGCAGCGGCGAAGGCAAGGTCACCAGTACAACGTAACGGCGGGTTCTTTGGACAGGACGGTCAGTGCATGCAACCATACTTGGAAGGAGAAGGGGGAGAAGCGGGCGATCTGGTGAGCGGAAGAACAAGGCACGCAATGGAGCTACGACGATGGAGTATGGATGCGCCCTGCAGAGCGGCGACCAGGTTTAGGGGAATGCCCTTCTTAGATGGCGGCGCTATGGGGGAGGGGGGGACGGAGAGAGGAGACAAGTCGAGGTCCAGGACGAGGGGCGGCACTGAAACGGTTTGATAAGAGCAAACGAGCACAGTTCAGGATGCTAGGTCCAGGGCGTTCGAGTTCTGTTGCGACAGCAGCTCTCTGGGTTATGAAAATGCATACATGACGACCGGTCTGCCGACTGAAGAAGACGAGAGAGCTCCAGCATGGAAACCGCGCATCAAGGACGCCTATTCGCCCATCCATACGAAGAACAAGTCTACACATACCTCGCATATCCAGGCCTGCACCCACACGTAAACTTGGGATAGGCAAGATGCATATACCTACGTAGGTATCATAGACGTCGCGGGTCGAGTAGCCCCAGTTGGACACACGCATACACGCACTCTCTGTTTCCCTCTTGCCTTCGCTCTCTCTTTCCCACTCCTCACTTGCTCGCGCGCAAAGACTCTCGCACACCCACACCCACATCCACACCCACACTTCAACACACCCCCGCTTGTGCCGGAGGCGTGAGCGAGTCCCTTGCACAAACTGGCACCGCTAGCAGCAAAGGGCATGGGAGAGAATTGACGGCAAGCCCCCAGGGTTGGCACTACTGACCCTGGTGAGCAGGGTGGCATGTACAGTAAGTAGCTCCGTCGAGATGGAGGGACGGAGAAGAACCTGGCATGGATCGTACGGAGGAGGCACGGGGGGAACCATCTCTTGAGGAGAAATCGCAGGCTGGAAAGGCACTAAGTCCCCTCCCCCCCCCATGTCAACCAATGGAAGATCCATGGTGAGTTGTCCAGGGGTCGAGGGGGAGGGTGAGGGTGAGGGTGAGGGGGGTCGCTCGATAAGAAGACTAGACAGAGAATCCTCCGACAGCTGTCGTAGGCCAGTGGCCCGCAAATTTTCTAGAAGACCGTTGGGCAGAGACACCGATGAGGGACAGGAAACGGAAAGGTGTGTGGGCGAAGGGGTGTATGGGAGAGGAGGGGGAAGAAAATCGGTTCACGAGATTACTAGAGACTAGGGGCCGTGTTGAACTCGCTTGGGGCACACATCCAGTTGCAGCATCCCTGTCCGGGTATGGTGGAGTGGGCAGGCAATATTAAGAGAGTGTTAATATAATAGACACAGGCGCCTGACTGAGGCTTTTGCTGGCGGGCTGGTCAGACAAGAGGCAATGTTTCTGCTTTATTTCATGGTCATTGTTCGGCAGAGGAGAGGGGTGGTTTCCAAAAGCAAGGCTGTCAACGGCGCGGTTCGTTCAAGCATTCAGGCCTCGCAACTCTGCTTTTCTTTTCTTCGGGCTCTGCCGTCAACTGTCACAACTCTGGTGGACAAGACGCGCTCCGTAGCAGGCACATGCCGGGTTGAATCGCTCGAGAGGGGTGTGGGTTGAAAGGGCAGACCGAGGACGCAGAGACCAAATGGCCCTGGCGTCGAGTGTGAGGAAGAGGAAGGTAGTTGAGCCGGCCGGCCAAAGATGCTTGATGCCATGGTATATCGAATGCGTCCCACGACTCGCGATGCTGTCGCTTGCATCACTCAAGGCCTCATTGCGCATGATTAGACTCATATGGAGACCCGTTATGACTTACATACATGGACGCTAGCGACCCTATGGGCCAGGCGTAATCTCCTGGGTCCTCCTTCTCCTTCCTCGTGTCCGGCGGTTGTGCGAGGTGTTGCGACAAAAAAAGCGAGGGCTCAAGGTTAATGAATGGGGACGACGGTGTCAGTCAATAACTCGAGAAACAGGTCGAGGAAAGTGGCAACCACGAACAGTCGTCAGGGAAGCAGGCGGCAGAGGCACACGCAAAAACCACATAATACAATATGGAGTAATGTAAAAACAGAATGCAGAGAGGGAAATAAAAAGACAGCGAGGCACAAATGCGGAGGCGTCCAGGCATGTTCGTGGGAGGAGTTCCTGAAAGGGGAAGCTAACAGTCTGTGCCCGCACCCGGGCCAGGGGTCCGCAAAAAGCGCAGGGTTGATGGGTCGGTCCTCATCATGGCAGTTGATGGAACCTGGATTGTGACGGGGGAGTACGTACCGCTACCCCCGTAGTAGTCCCGCCGTCCGCGCAGGTGTGCAGCCCACTCGATAAAAGTTGAGGTGCCGTGTCCGGAATCCTACGAACCAGTCGCATCACACCTTTGGCATCGTGCTGCCGCATTCCTGCCAAGGCACCTCGCAATTGTGCGCATAATATCCGCGATGGCAATGGTTCTTCGCTATTGGCATTTCTTCCCCGCCCCTCACTTTTTTTTTTTTTCTCCCTCTCGAGCCTCTTCTCTCTGGGTGTCGAGAGATTGGGAGTGCTCGGATACCTCGCTTCACTTCTCCTACACAAAGGGAAGAAAGGGGTCCCTGGGAAACATGAGAAAAAGAGGCAGCCCGTCTCATCAAGCAATAAAATGGAGAAACACGTAATCTTGGCTACCGTGCTCCGGGATGCATAGTAAACAAACGAAGGTTCGACTCGGGATGAGTCGATTGAAAAAGAAGGTGGCCCTGAACAGCAACGACAATCAGCATATCGCACTGGTGTGTTCTGACCGGAGGATAGCTGTCTCACGCGTGTCTCCAAGAGACAGTAGCAACGGATCCCGGGGAGCTTCGAGGTAAGGTAGGTAGCGTAGTAGCACAGGAGCAAGAAGCAGTGGCAGCAGACGCAGAAGCATCAGCAGTCCAAGGTAAGGTAAGGGATGCTGGCTTCCTATTCGCAGGCGTTTGGACGGTTGTGCAAGGTACCTGAGCTGCTTCGACGTACCGACATGGATGAGGAAACCGTTGTGCAATGGAGGACGTGGACAGGTGATGGCTGCTGACCGCCTGCCTTCCTGACCTCACAGCATCTCATCGTGAGGCAAGGTACAGAGAATTCCATGTACGGACACAATGCAGTCTCCGGAAACGGCGTGCCTTGGAGGTGGACCTCAACTTTGGCTTGGTATGCTTGTGCTTCTACTTGTTCTTGGTCGACGTCTTGGTACGGGGGCGCATAGAGAGGATCACGGCCGGGTGCATGCAGAGAGGACGCAGCTGGTGCAGCAGTCGCAGAAGCTTCGAGCCACGGCTGCAGCGGCGGCCGAATTTGGCTGCTGAGAAAGCGTTGGTGTCCTGGGGTCTGTCCAGAGTGGCGGCGGCCACATGGGCTATGTCAAGCGAGGCAGCGCGCTGTGTAAAGTGAGGTGCCTCTAGGAGATGGTCAGTCACCAGATGCACACTCATGCTCACACGGATGCCGAGGGACAGGCAGACCGACCGATGGGATTGCCTGCATGGTGGTGCGGAAAGGGAAGAGTCGCTCGCGCCGTCTCCCGAGCGAGATGCGATCGGAGCGTAGTCCGGCCAAGCTGAAGGGGGGACGCACAAGTCGGAGAGTGGAGGATGGAAGCGGACACGAGGGCGGGACGTAACGCCTCCAAGGAAGTTGTGCTAATCTGATGCCTGAGGTCAGCCGAGTCAAGCTCAACGGGCTACCAGTCCAAGGCACTTTGGTTTCACGTTCATCGTCTAAGCACCATCTGGGAAGGTGCCTCGCTCCTTGGTTTTCGATACTGAACTGGTGACTGGGTCGAGGGATATTGAACCAGGGTTAGGTAAGTCAATATCCGACGTTGATGCTTCTGCCAGTTATTACTGCGTAAGGACATTGAGACGGGGGCTACCAATGGCAACTATCGGTGATAAGTCTCCTCTCTTTCCAAGGAAAACACAGCTCAGAGTCGGGCCTTTGCACAAGATGGCCCAAATTGCCGCAGCCGGTCGACAAGGAGTAGACATTGGGAGCGAGTCGGGTCATGCAGCAGAGACTTGGAGGCGGATATGCAGGCTGTTTCCGTCTGGCAATATAACTTCGAGAAAAGGCGCAACTCGATAACAGTCGGGGTTCCAGGCAAAAGCAAGCCCGTGATCAAGGCCGCGATCATGGTCATGGTCATTGCTCAAAAGGTGTCTGGTGGCCTTGCAAGGTCAAGGTCCAGGTTGAGAGAGACGGGACGGAGCCGGAATCCGGAGCAAGCCCAAGCCGGAAGAGGAAAGAGTTAGGAGCCAGAGCAGGCGCCGGTGCACAGGTTGTCCGAAGCTTCTTACTGCGTAGTGTTGATCGAGTCGAGGAAGAAGCGCTTGTGAAGGAACGGTCGGTCTCAAACCATCTGACTATCCAACTGCCATGTCTCACCTGCCTTAACCTTTGGAGCCACCTGGTAAGTTGGACGTAGAATGTCAACGACGGAAGGAAGGCGTCGATGACACTGGCAGCTGCACCTGCCAACTCTCATCGCGGGCCCTTCCCTCTCTTCTTGCCGGCGGGCGTCATTTCTGCTTTCCGTCTGTGTCATGGCTTTTGCCTTAGATAATGGTTGCCAATAGCTCATGCCCTGATGTGATGTCGGGTGGTCGGGGGAAGGGACGGGGAATGCAGGAAAGCACCGCCCGGCGACCGGAGGTACACGCTCCCATGTTTCCCATTTTAGAGCCTTATTGATGGCACTTCTCCTGTGTTGATGCCTCGTGCCAACCTCGTACTCTCTCATCCATACCCCGTCTCCCAGTTGCCCCCATTGCCCCCGGTCGCCGGCCATCATCACTGCCATGGGCCCCGGCATAACGACCAGCACCACCGCCATCACGACTCCTCGTCTTCTTCACCGACCAACCCCTTACCCAGGTCCAGGCCGCCATGCGTGCCAGGCCTCTGTCAAGTCCTCCAGCGCCTAATCCAGCATACCAGCGACTCCGGCAGCGCTTGGAGCCCCCCCCCCCCAAACCGTTCAGGGCCGTGTCCCCGTCATTCAGTGGGTAGTTCTTGCATATTGTCGCTGGATGAATACAGTGTCCTTCCACAGTGTGTGGGACCGATATTAACCCGCATCAACTAGAAAACTCAAAATGGACCAGACAGGGTTGGCCAGGCTAAAGGTGTCTTGAGAGCCGGGGCACTGATTCAATCCCGTTGCGAAGCTAGCCAGTCAGAATCGAGTATTCCCTCATGGGGCCGGCTCCACCTCCCACTTTCTTCCTGAGGTGCTCTTGCGGCCCTGCACCGGCCTCCGTCGCCCAGAGTTGTGCCTGCCTCCCGCATTCGAATTCTGCCCAGCCGGGTACGTATTTTCGTCCCTCGACTTAGCACGGGTCGCAGGTCCTGTGCAGGCACTGGTGGTCCTCCTGCCAACCCCACCTTTCCCTTGAAGCTTGCTAAAGGAAGGAAGACAGATGATGGCTCTTGCTCTTGTCTCTGCTTTTCGAAATACCCGCGCGTCTGCAACGGTCCGTCTCTTCGTCTCAATCGTTCTTCCCTTTTTCATTTTGCACGCGTCCGTCGTCCAGACTAGAGTGCGAGTAGCAGTTTTGATTTGTGCATTATAGGATTCACGATCCAGGGGTTTCATTTCCACCCGAGGGATGCCCAAATTAAACTGCGGGTTTGGAATGCCATGAGCTTGTCTGTGTCTCGTGGCTGTCCTGGTTGTTCAATCCACTCGACGCCTGTCCACTTTCCACGTCTTTTTATCCAGTTCCCAATCCTCGCCAAACATTCAAAGTCCGGTCCTTTTGCCGTCCGCTTTATCTGCAGGATGTTCTTCCCTTACGCAAACCTGACTTGAGCAATCCGGCCTGCCTATTTGCTCTAGGTATGCCGTATCGACATCTGCGCAACTACGTACCTCCCCGCCATCGCAGCGCACTATCGACTGTTGACAGCAAGCTCTGTGGATCACGGCTCCCCTCCACATCGCAGAACGCAGAGCAACGACTCGTCTCCTCCTGCCGCCTCCCCTCCAATTAACCCCCTGGAGCCGGGACCTTCGACATCACGATCAGGACCCTGGACCGGCACGCAGACCCCCGTCCGCCGTGATCCTCGTCCACGGCCACAAGCAAGTCACCTCATCGGGGGCACATCACCGTCACCTTCTCCACGTCCCCCACAATGGAACTCGCTCTGTTACTACCGCAGTAAAAGTAGGCAGAGGGGTCGATGGGGATCGAAGCGCACAACCGCTTGTGTTCCCTTTCAGGCACGCCGCAACGCCTGCTCTCATCTGTTTGGCCCGTTGCTAAACAAAGTTTATCGTGACTCTCGCCAGCGCCGTTGCATTCGGTTCCTTCTTCCTAGCTCCTCCAGTATTCGTACCGGATACACCTTGTCTTCTTCTGTTGGTTTCCCTGCTTGTTGGCTCGTTCAAGTCCGGCGGCGAGTCCAGTTCAAAGCTCACCCACCTTACTGAGGGTTACTGGTCAAGCCAGTCTCTCATCTCACATCGTGCGCTTCCGGACTGCGATACCTTGTCTTGCCCTCCCTGCCTTGCCATCCACCCTCTCATACGCCTGTCTCGTCGTTTTGCCCGGCCTTACACGAACTCTGCTTTGCTTTGCCGCGGTAACGCGCACTTCTCCCCTCCACCCATGTCGATGCCGTCTCTTTTGCCTCGTCTTGCTAACCTGCTCCTGTCCAGCTCAAGGATCCAACGCTCGCAGACCTATGCCCCGCGGAGCACGAACGAGATGACGCCTCTCGCGCGCGCGCGCCTCCCCGATTGACAGTACCTGACAGCAGGTGTCAGCCACTGTGGACACAGCTGGTGGTCTGCGCTCTCTGCACCGACAATCCAAGCCGTTAAGCTATGCATGCAAGTGACAGCGCTAGTCGACGCACAGTCGACTAGCACGCTGCGGGAACCACGTCAACTTCAGACCGGTTCACTTCACAATCGCAGACCGCATCTTTTGGCGTTATCTTGTGCACACAACTATTCCCAAGCTCTCGATCCAACACCTAAGGTGGCCGAAGAGCGCCACTTCAACCAACATCTTCTGCAACGGACCTAGTCAACCGGCATTGAACGCAGACAGATCCATGTTGCGCAACGCCTGTCCACTACTACAATATTTCGCTCTGAAACTAAACGAGTTGTATAAAAAGTCAGTACTACTATGTAGGCTTTTTTATCGACCGCTTTAGCAATCCACACGGGCCTGGGTTGAAGCGCCTCACAATCTCCGTTACCGAACATGGCAGCAGACAAGCAATGACGACGACCCTCTCAACTTGCCGAGTACCTTTACGGATCGCTCCATCGGGATGCCGCTAATTAATTGTCGTACGAGTCCCCTCTCTTGGAGACGGCCTTGACTGGCAGTCCCTGGCGGCGCGGCTACAAGGTCGATCACCTTTGCTCCTGTACCGCCACTACGGAAGCGTCTAGAGGTACACCACTGGAAGTCAACGGTGCGAACGCTACCCTAGGCGAGCTATATTCCCGCTGCCAACTACCCGCCCGCCCTCCACCAAACCAAGAAAAATCTGTGGCTCCAGAAAGCTGAGCCTTTTCCTTTCTCTGGTCGGTCCCTGGCAATACCGACCAACCCCTTCCGAGGCTTCGCACGACTTCGCATCCAGCTCGCGATCCACGGGCCCTGTCCGGAGCTGGTACAGTTCTTGCGCTATTCTTAACGTGCCTCGCTCAAAGAGCGCCCCCGTCCAAGTTGCAGACCTCGTCACAGACCAACGTTCGCTGCGGAAGCATCCCCTGCTGGATGTAACCATCCGGGGGGTTCAAGGGGGTTCACGGCGAATTTCCTGTGAGATCGCGCGGGCACGGGGCCCGTCACGCCTCTCGTCGAGGCGGATTCCTTGTGCAGATGGCTTGCCGCTTGCTTGTAAGACTAGCCCTCATCCTTGCCGGTCCATCTGGGGGCCCCTAACGGCCTTTGCGGGCCCTGTCACGCCTTGGCCTTCTTGCTGCCCGATGCACCTGTGATTGGCCACTGGAGGGACTCAACTACTTTCTGCCGACCGTCGCCCAGAGTTCTCGTCATCCTTCTCGTAGTGGAGAACGCCTTTGAATAGAGGAGCACGGCACTCGAGGAGACTGTTTCGACCCTCTCCCTCGATAACTGATTTGGTAATGGTCTGTGTTTCGAGATCGAAACACTCGACAGGGCTCGACAGGGCTCGACAGGGCTCGACCGGGCTGTGTAGACATGGGAAACACAAATCTACATCAGATAAACAGCAGAGCCATCAACAGCCATAGTTCACGACTCGTTCGACGCCGACCACCATCCTTTCCCCTGCAGTAAGGGGTTTGTTATTGTGGTTTACGGCATTTCCTGATCCCCAATGCCGGATCTCTGCTACTTTTACACGAGGGCCGGGCGGGTTCTTGGAAACGACAGCCTCGCAGTTCTTGTTTGTGGACTGCAAGACCGAGATTATCCCTTTTCACACCCATGACCATATCCAGCGGGCTAAGGTCTATATCTGCTACTTATTATACCCCCTCCGACCAGGAGGCCCCCCCCCCCCCTCCATTCCTCCAGAGCACTTCGACACATTCATAATCTCAGCGCTATGCTGATGCACTACCTACCAGTCGAGCAAAACGCGTTTTCATTATTTTATTTTTCGGCTTCGCTCTTGGCACGGCACATGGCACAACTCCAAGCGTACTCTCGACGGCCCTGGGTCATGACTAGTTAGAAACCCGGGTGCTCAGACCGTCGTCGATACCGGGTACGTATCGAAACATTTGCGGCAGCCACGAGGCGCAAAAAGTTCGGGTCCAGACGGTCGGCGCTCTTCGTTTAATGGACTTTGTGTTGCAACCCAACGCGTCAAATGTTCAAGGTCATCAATTCTCCGAATTGGGTTCGCTCCAACAACATGGAGCCTGGAGACAAGCTCCCAGGAGCCATGGGATTGCGATGGATCGACAGAGAGCAACCTGAGAGTGCCGCAGGGGCGGGGATGAAATGAGGGCTCCAAGGGCCATGGCTCACTCTCGCGCGGCAGTCGGCTCTTGGAGCATTGCTAGACGACATACACGCCACCGCTGCCACCAAAGCCCACCCAGACAAGCAAGAAACAAGCCCAGGGGCTCAGGGGAGATGGAGACGGGGGAACACAAGAATGGCGCAAGACTCCCTGATTTCTGTGCCAAGCATCTCGTCTGGACCTTGTCACAGTTGCAAACCGTCTTTACCGAGGAGGGCCGCCCCCTGCAATCTTCATCCACATCTCTCCGGTCATGGACGAATTAATCTGGCCTCAGCTGGGATCTAAGCTCCTTTGAGGTACGTTTCCGGCACAGCAGGCTCCTTTGGGACGATTATCCCCGCCCTCGTCAGGAATCTGCTGCTCGATTGAGAAACGCATACCTATTTTCCCATCTCCCGAATATCACACCCTCAAGACCCGAGAAGGAGCTGCCTCCTGTCTTTTATCATCTCGCTGGATTGGTTACGGTTTCCTAGTCCGAAGGGAGTGGTGTCCCTGGCGATGCCCAGCGCGCCCCATGCTCACTGCCCAATCTTTGAGTGATGGGCCGACGCACAAAGGTTGTCAGTGTTGAGTCAGCACGGCCACCACAGCCCTGGCGCTGATCTCCCCGGCAAATGCCAACGGCCCCTTACCTCCAGGTGACAGCGCCGTTGACTCGCAGGCGCCAGGTTAGCCTTCGCAGGCGCACTGACGGGCGCAAGCCGCCACACGGGTGGGTTTGTCGGCAAAGTTTAGTTTATCGTCAATCGTCCGTTGGGTTGCGCCTCTTCCAAGGAAGTGCTTGCTGTAAACTGCATGCTGCACCCGAGCATTCTGTCTGCACAATCATAAGATGAACTCGACGAGCGCGATAGGGAGATCCCAAGAGAAGTGCAGCATGGCAAGCCCTGCTTCGGTATGCGTCCAGCACAGTGTTCATGTCTTACGCCGGGGTAAAAACCTCGGAATGGCGATGCAGAGAAACACCTGCAGAGTTCGCTCTGCCCTAGCCCGACAACTCGACTCGCACGACGCCATCGAGCCGAGGCGAGACGAGCGAGCATCTAAATCAGAGAATGGAAGCGATCTTGTGGCGCGTGAGCCGGCTGGCTTTTCCACACACTTGGCGTCGATGCTAGGAGTCGCTAGGAGGGCCTGAGCGCAATGCCGCACTTGACGACCGAGCGACCGATTGACTGTTGCGTTTTTGCAATTGCCGCGCCGATTAGCCTTCCAAATCGGCCTCACGTTCCGAAAGTAGACCAGGGTGTTGACAATTGACAAATTACGGAGGCGATGAGAAAAGGTTTCCAGAGCCTAGAGGAGCACCTAGCCCGAACGACCTACATAAGGCCCAAGGCTAGTATCTTTCTGCAGCTGCCAGTCAGCGATGTTTGGCTGGATGACCGATGAACACTTTCATTATTGGCAGGGGCCCCGTACTGGCGCGCTTGTTGCTTAGAGCAATGTTTTGATTTCACTCGCTCTACCGGAAAGGTTGAACCCTGCCGCAGAGTCCAGACCGGATCGCCCGAACATAACCTCATAGGCGGACGCTGATCGAGGTCTTCATAGACTCACAGAGCACAGGCAGTACAAAAGCGTCTATCGCAATATCTGGCACAGGATACGGCCTGGCGGCTCTCCATAATCTTCCGCCACCATGTACATGCGTCGTACTCTCACAAGGGAAATGGCGGACTACCATGTCGGCCCGGGAGAATGATGACCTTCAATGCTGCAGTATCATCCGAGATTGCCTACATGAACACTGCAGGACGAAAAGCGCAATAGGGAAATCTCGGCCGAAGGCGTTTGCAATGCCTGTATTTCTCGACTTAGTACAAATGCAATCTACATCGCTGTCGATATGTGGCTGTGCAGCCCTATCATTACTTGGACTCTCCAGTAAGAGTTCCCGGTTTTGTTTCAATTCGGCTCTGCGCTTAGAAATCTGTCGGCTCCCCTGGGCATCATCAATCTCCGTTTCTTTGCGGAGCGAAAAAGGAAAAAAAGGAGGATCCGCGGCAATATTGAGGCTATGGGGTGACCCTGGACCGCACCGCCACGACATATCCGACTGGCCGGCCATGCACGCACGAACAACTTGGAAGGGGGCGGATATTGGCCGATGGAGAATATTGGAACAAGAAAATAGATGTACGAGTTGGGGCCTGCCAAGCGGTTGTGCAACAAACCTCGATACCCATCATCCATCGGCGAATGCATCAAGCTCGTGAAAACGACCAGATCGAATCTTCTCTCAGGTCCTTGTCAGGACATGTACCCCGCAACGCGAACATCTTGAGCCCTTCCCCCTTATCCCGCCCCCATCATTTCCTTTGGCACAGTCCCGAGATGAGATTGTTTTTGCGAGAGCTGGAGGGCGCTTTTGTTTCCCAAGCCCGGTCATTGCTTGTTTCTACATTCTGATTTCCCTTCCACCCCCAGTCGATGACTAGGAACAAGGTACGGGGGGCACTTGACCGGCACCGTGATCCCCAGTTCCCGTTCAACGACCCCGGTTTAGCCTGGAAGGGCCGAATACAAAGTCGCGTTTTGCCGACTCATCTTCTCGACCAATTGGCTTCTTGTACTCTCGTCGCCCAGCTTGGCTTCTGGGGGAGACGTCGACAGGAGAAACAAAGTGCGGCTGCTTCTGATCGTGGCGTCTTTAGTGTAAGCCTATCCCCACTCGAGCGGTTCCTACGTTGCCCTACAGCCTGTCTGAACTTCCGTCTTACAACTTGGGAGTCAATGGTCGACGATGAGGTCGCATTCAAGACCAGACCTGCAGTGGAGGGTTCCTCCACTACGGCAGACCATGTCTGGCCCTTCGTTCTCGTGTAGACTGGTGCAGCGCACCAGTGCTCGCATCCGGCTCTTCACAACGAATTGTGTAATGCTCTGGGCCTGCTCAGCAAACGCTTGTACGCAAGAGGAAACGGCTAGCTCCATTGGTGATGCTGCAATAATAATATCATTGTTAAGCCCTCAAAGTCAGTGGCTGGGCCCACACAAAGGTCTTCCCACACGACCGACAGCGCTTCACATCTGCACCAGGCGTACAGAAACCCTCTCTACGGAAGCATAACAACGTCCCGAGTAGCAGTCAAACCTGGATATCCTGGCCTCCCTCACGACGACGGCGAGCACCCGCCGCACTCCCGGCCCCGAGATCCTATGCGCGGAAGAGATTTCACCGGCTTGGAGCTGTTTCTTGCCTAGTTCCGTCGAACTACAATCTCCTGAAGCTGCTATGGCCTCCTTGCCCGCCCCAGAGCTCTGCGAAGGACGTTCTGTAAGCGCGTATGTAGCTTTTGGTAGGAGATTTTGTGGCCACAACCACACACGGCTCTTGCCTCGACGATTGTGAGAACTCGTTGTGAGACGAGTTTCACGGCGCATGGCCAAGTCGGCTCTGAAGCCGCAGAGATACAGATCCCATCGACAGTTGGAGAAAAGCAGGTATACACAGATGCCATTGACCGTGTGGCATAGCGGTCTAGAAATGCTACCGCAGGTGGCAGATCGCGTGCTGACAGGGTGGCCGGATTCGCCCCTTTGGTTCCCCCGATCAAGGCACTGAGGACGAACTAGTCAGTTATGTTGCGTCTTACGTCGTCGTTGCCGTACATCCAGGGCCACCACCCTCAAGGCCCCTATGTCTATCAGTCCCTAGACCCAGACGACGCTACTGGACATCCCCGCGTCAATTACAATGCCCGTCCGCGTCGTTGAAGATGGTTCGCCGACAGCAGTCCGGCGCGATGACGAACGTATCACAGGAAAGGGGCGCGAGAGCGGCTTTTTCGTACGATTATGATGATCCAGCCTCAACATCTCATACCAGAGCGACTCGCGCGATTGTCAGAGCAAGGTCCTCTTGAAACCCTCTTTTCCTCCTCCGCTCTACAGAGTCGTACTGAATCGCAAGATTCTTTCCGAAGCAAAAGTGGACCTAGAGTCGCAAGGACAAGAAACCTTCTCTGTTCTCCTCCCTGGCCCCTTTGCCGCAAAAGCTGGTCGGACCGTTGGCCGGGCTTCTATTCATGTTCTCTGCGGCCTTGGTGGTTGTCCACTGTGCAGCACGCTGCGACGCCCGCCTCATCAGTCGTCTCGTGGGTGTGCGTACAACGCATACGTACCAATTTTGCTCTCCATCTTTCGCCCACCGCGATTATGCCCGCTCTTGGCCACACTCCACTTCTCTTCAACAAAAAAAGTGTGAATCTAGCGAGAATACATCGGGAAGATTACTACGTGGGCTATTTCGTGAGTCCTCCAGAACCTACGGCACTTGGACCCCTTCTCCACCCCCTCGCTGGCGTCGTCAACGTGCTTGATCCGCATCCGGTTTACACTTCCAGAGTCTATGATCCATGTGGAGTATCCTGTGAAAGTAAGGAGAAAAGAGGACAGGCGTACATACTGTCGTACGGCCGGGCTCACGGCAGAATGATCACCGTTTGGCTAGGGCCGTAAACTCCGGAGATCTCGGACCACATGAGATCCAAGCTCTAGATAGCCTCGTTCTTCAAGTCTCGATGATGGGTTTGGCGTTACGTAGGTAGCAGTGGCGGCGGCGGCGACGGCAACAACGGCCATGACGGGGTTTGTGCTTTCTCTCTCTCTCTCTCTCTCTCTCTCTCCCTCCAGCGCCGTTGCACGCCATAACTTAACTTTTGACATAGAGGAGGGTGTGTGTACACGGTTGCATACGCAACGGCGATCAGAGCTTGATAGACGGCACCCCTCTCCCACCCTCTTTTTTCTATCCTGTGGTTCCATATGTATCTCTCGCTCCGGCAGGCTCTCTCTTTTCCTGCCTTTTGCCTTGCCTGGCTTGGGACATGTTGCGTGCAGGGCATTAAGGCCTTGGACCTAGGACCGTGGTGTTAAGACCTTGGATCTAGGGTCTTTCGACTGGGATGGACGTCGACTCGACGAGCCCCTCCCCATCTCCTTCCCACTCGTACTCAGGCCCCTCCCCCTTTTTCTTTCTGCAACGATGCTCACAGTGTACTGTCACGAACTGTATTAGTGCCGTTGTAGTGCTTCGGGTTTTTTTTTCTTCTCCGCTACTGGATTGCCGCCCCTTCGACCAACACCCCGGGGCCCCTCTTTGGTTGGCTGGCTGACAGGCTTTCTTTGGTTTTCGGGGTCTGTCTTCTTTTCTCGCACATGAATAGGGCCGCGGAATCTAGGCTGTCCTGTCCGGGCCCGGCAGACGTGAACCCGCCCGGTGGGGGGGAGAATGTTGGGCCAGTCTGGTAAAACGGCCGACTGGTCTAGGCAGGGTTGAACAGCTAGCCCAACCGTGGACAGCTTCGCTTGCAGACCTTTCCCGCGTTTGTTCCGTCCACCGCCACCACCACCGCCACCACCATCGCATCTAGCCCGCTGCCCGCCGTTCCTCGCCCGCAACCTACGTCCACCCCGTCTGTCGTCCGTGGTCTGCCCGCCGCTTGCTTTCTGATGTGGATGGGAGACTGTTGCGAGGTTGGCAGAGTAGCAGCCGTTTCTTAGCAACTCTGAGGGTTCCCTTTGCCCCTTTTCGCCTGCTACCTACCTCAAGTTCGCGTTGCTTTCCCTCTCCCGTTTTCTTCCCACCACTTTCTCAGAGCTACGCTGTACCTGTGTGATAACCTTTCTCCGTTGTGACCTTCTTCTTCCCCCCCCTGATCTTTGCGAGTCTTCCCGTCTTATAATCAGGGGAGGGGGGGGTGTGGAAGGATATGATTGAAGGAAGGCTAGGAGATACAATACTAGATTTATGGGATGTTACGGAGTCGTCCATCGCTCGCCCGCGCTCGCGCGGGACTAAGCAAAATTGGAGAGGCACGTGTGCGTGATCTCCTGCGCGTCAGCAGGCGGAAGGAGAGGAACAGGAGACTTTGGGATTAGAGGGAGAGCGTCTCAGGCGAGACGGGTGAAGTCTAGAAATGACGAAGAGGGGCGGGGAGGGAGGAAAGAGAAGAAGAGTCTCCTGCTCCAAGCGGCGTTGGATTCAATGGAACGTCGAGGAGGATTTTCCCCATCGCAACCCCAGACCTGCTGCTGTCCGCTGATCTCCCCATCGCGTTTCCGTTCGGATACGACGCACACAAAGGACCCGCCTCTTTCTCTTTTCTCTCATCTCTCTACGTGTTGTGTGTCCTTTCTTTGCGGGGAGGGGTTTGATATCGCTGATGATATCGTTCATGGCAAAAGGATGGACGGATGGACGGGTTGGATTACACTGATGGATACACATGACGCCGTCGTCGGATCCCGTGGGAAAATGGGACAGGCGAGCGAGGTTGGAGGGAGGGGGAATTACAACATGCCACGGTGGCGAGTGGGATTCGCGCAGTACGGAAAGCAACGTTTTCGTGTTCGAACCAGACCAAGGGGACCGTTCTGCTGGCTCCGAGCCCAAATCAGTCGAGACCGAGAGTGGCTCAAAGATCTCGCGTACGCGGATCATCTTCGCTTGCTGTCACATACCTCACGGCGATCCGTCTTTGCTCGTGGTAGAGCCATAATGATCGATCGGCTCGGCAGACAGAGTTGATGGGAAATCTGGTTGGTTGGGCATCTACGGTCCACCCCCTGACAGGTCCTATCTTCCGTCTCCTGGGGCGAGGTGCGTGAGGATGGTACAGTAAATACTGTTAATCTTGCGTGGTAATCTCCCCTCGGTCGAACGCTCCGAGACGGCCAGGGAAAGAAGACGCAGGAAGGAGAACTTGGGCCGTTCATGCCCCTTTACAAGATAACGAAGCGGATTCAACTTCCTGGTCAAAAGCCGGCGGTCAGAAAAAAGGGGGAAGAGGCGACGGCGGCAAGGGCCGCTGCCTGTGTGGTCGCCTCGCTCGCTGCTGTGCGACGTGCACTTCCGTCACGATGCAGGTTCATCACATACGCAGCATGCAGTATTCCCCCAGCCAAAGCTCGGTAATTCATTAGATTCATTGTCTTGTCTGGTCATCGTCCTATCGTTCATCTCCAAGTTGCCTTGCCGCAAGCGCCTGACGCTTTCCTGTCTATTGCTCTGGTTGTATCCGGCTGATTGTATCTCAGCTACCAGAAACCTTCATCCCTCATCGCTGTCCTCTTCCTCGTCGACCAAGGCCATCTGCACGAAGCGTCTGATCCACGCTTCTTGCACCGGATCGAGCTCGCCGTCATCAACGACACCGATGCCAATCTCCCCGTTTCTGCCGACGACGGGCACTCGATGTGCCTGGTTCCTCTGCTGGTTTTGCCGCCGACCGCCTCGAGCGTCCGCACCTCTGTTCCAGCGCCCACCACGTCCACCTCGTGCGGGAGGCCCGCCTCTTCTCGCGGGATTAGCGGGCGCTGGTGGCGCGGCCGGCGGGACGGGACCATGAACTGCTCCTGCTCCTGCTGGTGCGCCTCCCCGACCGCCCCGAGGAGCTGGGTCGGCTCCTATCCGTAGGACGAGTGGTCCTTCTCGCGCAACACCGCCCGCCGGAGGGGGCGGTGGCTGGGGAATGTCGTTCGCTTCGGTATCCGAATCGCTATCGTCAGGCTCTTCGATCTCGGGGATGAGGTCGACAATCTGAACGGCCTCCGGGGCATCATTCTGCGCCTGTCGCGCGCCACCGGCGAAGCCGTAGTCGATGTTATCGCCATCGCCGCCTTCCAGTTCCCACAGGCGCATGTAGCAAGACGTGAACTTGCCGTTAGGCTGTTCATTGAAGTGGGCGTACGGGTTCCTAGGGTCAAGCCAGGCCGAGCATAAATAGCAAAAGTGTGAGGCGCAACGGAAGCAGATCATGTGGTTGCAACCGTGACTCTTCTGCGCCGTGACGCCGCAAGTCGGGCACGGCGTCGTATGCAGGTTGATGTAGTCGATCGATGCCTGCTCCTCGGCCGAAAGCTCGCCCTTGTCTCGTTTGGGCGTGCAGCGGTAAAACTCGCCATGCCATGACTGGTAGCAGCGGCTACAGAAGGCGAAGCCGCAATCTTCGCATATGGCCAGAAGATCTCCACTGTCGAAGGCCTGCTTCTTCTTGCCATTTGCGCCGTTCTGCCCCTCGGCGCCTTCCTCATCTTCCGTGTCCTCATCTGAACTCTCCTCAACGATCTCCAGCCCCTCAGGCTTTCTGTGTTTCTTGGACCTCGCAGCGCCCTGGCACCACGACCGGGGGCAGTAGATGGTGTTTTTGTCAGACTCGAGCTCGTTCTTGTACTTAAGGGTCACGTAACGAGTTACCGTCTCCTGGGACAGGCCCATCTGAAGCAGTTCACTGGGGCTGATGGAGGTCTTGACCTTGCGCTTCTTGCCCTTGCCCGAGCTCCGCCCAGCCTCGGTACGCTCTTTGGAGCAGTTCGGGGCAAGACAGCGGACGGTTGCCAGGTCTCCTTCCGTAATAGCATTATTGTAGAATTCCTGTAAGCATTGGATACAGAATATGTGTCCGCAATCGAGCATCTTGTGGCACATGGAGCCTTTCTTGGGGTCTGCGCGACGGATTAGCGGGCTTCAACGAACAGTGAGCCATCACAGGGCCTCGTACCTAGACAGACGCCGCAGTCAAACGTCTCCTTCTCAAACGTAGCCCGAGCAGCCTCAATATCGTAGTCCAGGATGGCAATCTTGTGGGATGGGTCAATCTCCAGAGCGCCATTCCCGTCAACCATGCCAAACACATCGTCCGCGGCTTGCTGGATGTGGTCAATGTACGTGAAAGCGACCATGTCGCGGCCCATCTCCTCCCACAATCGCGGGCCGTCGTCCTCCAGCTTCTTGGTGACATCGCTCGTAAGCCACGGTGGCGATGTGCTTATGCTGACGCTGGGTGGCCTCTCTGACGGATAACCCTTGGGCAGGTCCATGCGAACGACGACGGCGGGGAGGTGAGAGAGCTCATGGGAATCGACGCGGGGTTCGACGCCAGGGAGCTGAGCAGCAGCAGTGTCTTCGGCGTTGGAGGCGGCGGGAAACGCGACGGTCACGGGTTTCGCGGGGTGGACCGGCAGCTCGATGGTGAAGCAGAAGGGCCGCTGGTCGTCGGGCTCTATTTCGGGAAAGATGGCCTGCAGGGAGCTGAGCTCGTCCTGGCGCGGGTCATCGTTGTCGGCGTCCATGGCTACCGGTTGAGGTAGGCGTATCTCATGCTTTCTGAAGTGGCTGTGGTAGTGATTTGAAGCTCCTCGATATTTATGAGAAGGCGCAGAGTGTGGAAAGGTTTTGGGCTCCTATGGATTAGCGACGAACATAGGTAGACGAGTATCGGAGAGGCAGCGAGAAAACTAGTGGCGAAGTCGCGAAAATGGTGTTGGTTTTATTTGAAAACAATGGAGACGGCGCGGAATCCGCGAGAAGTACGACTGGCTATGATAGAACCATTCTTTTCTTATAAATTCCTCTTGGGCCAAAGGGTAAGGGTTTCGGTGCGCGACACTCAGAGCAGCTGCTGCGTGAGAGCCCAAGTCAAAATTGGCTGACCGGGCGCGGGGCAACTGATAACAGAGGTGATGACTCCTTTGCCGCTGGGAATCGCGGGGCAAAAAAAAAAAAAAAAAAAAGGAGGACCGGGGTTTCGTTTGTTTAAGCAGCTCCTTCTTCTTACCGGATGACAAAAAGAGAGGATGGCAAGGGTCCAGGCTAAGCCACAAAGCCACAAAGCCACAAGTCCACAGAAGGCCGCTGCTGCATTGCACTACTTGTACTGGTGGGGGCGTGGAGCTCTCGACTGGCCTGGGCTCGGAACTATGCAACCTGACGTAGTTATGCAAATACGAGGAAGAAAAAGAAGCTGGCAGCGCAAGTGCGCCAGCACAGCAGCACTTTGACATTTCTAGAGTGCTGTGCACCACGATCCGCGACGTGTGCTCTAACTTTACCAGCCCCTGTGAGGAGTCGGAATCTCGTCCGCTACACGATTCAACCACCCTCTTTCCCGAGCCACATGGATTCTAGCGCTAGAGTCTTCATTTAAGAACACCAGTTTCCCCAGCGAGACAGCCATCGGAACCTGAGCCAAGACCGGGAATGCAGTCGAAACTACGCAGTTGAAAGCATGGACCAAGACACGAGACCTCTAGCCTCGCTCTCCCTCACCCACGTCTACTATGTGAGACCAACCCGGGCATCCCCTCCTCCCTTGCTCGCAGAAGGCTAACACAACCTCCTGCTAGGACCCCGATGACCCCCTCTCTTTCCTCTGCGCATGGCTCGCCCTGCTCCCGCAGGCCCTATGCATCGTCTACGCGACCCTGATCTGGTCCACCCGCGAGGTCGAGATCGTCCTCATGTTCGCCGGCCAGCTGGGCTGCGAGGCCATTAACTTCGCCCTCAAGCGCCTCATCAAGGAGGAGCGCCCCCGCCGTATCCACGGCAAGGGCTACGGCATGCCCAGCTCCCACGCCCAGTTCGTCGCCTACTGGTCCATCTTCCTTGTTTTATTCCTGCTAGTCAGGCATCGGCCCTCCTCCGCGCGGAGGCACCACCGGCCCTACTCGCTCGTTGAGCGCGTCATCGTCAGCGCCGCGGCGCTCGGGATCGCCGCTGCCGTGGCCTGGAGCCGCATATACCTCAACTACCACACCGTGAAGCAGGTTTCGGTTGGGTGTCTGGCCGGCTCCGTGTGTGCTGTGGGCTGGTTCATGGTCACGGCCATTGCGAGAGACTTTGGCCTCCTGGCCTGGGGCTTGCAGACTCCCATTGCGCGGCTGTTCAGGTTTCGGGATCTTGTCGTGGAAGAGGACCCGTGCCAAGCTGGCTGGGACAAGTGGGAGGAGAGACGCGTGGAGGCGGATCAACAGAAGAGCAAATAAGAAGTAAGACTCGGACAACAATTCAATCAGTGTCTCTCGCACAGTACAGAAGTACCCTAGCCCATCGTCGCCCTCTGACAACCGGGCCTTGTTAAGCTGTGCACAATTGTTGGTTGATGTCACTGTCAAACAACGGGAAGACTCGGCATTTTGTTCAAGCTCTTCTGATCCATTTGAGCTATCGTATCTTCTGTCGTATAGGGGCCCTCTCTAGTGGCATTTACCTCCACTCTCCCGTCCGTCTCGTAACTAATCATACCATCATATCCATCCATCCATTTTGGAGTCCCCAAGACTCTTGATTCCTCCCTTCCTGGGGCCCTGTACTCTCCAATGAAAGCCGTGCCCTCTCAGATCGTACTCTGCGTCGTTGCAGACGCATCGCCAGAGAGATAAAAGAAAACAAACAATATGTAGACGTTATATCGTCGTACAGGTATCTCCGCAAGCAAAAAAACGCCATCCAATGAAATAGTACATATAAGAAGAGAAAATTTGTGGTGCGCCGTCAACTCCGATCTTCGACTAAAAAGTCGGACCAAACGCTTTTACCGTCCGTCGTAGAGCACGTCTAATTTTGTCGCTTCCGAACATTGGAGTGCCAGTGATAGTACAGCTTCAGATCCAGTCGCGCTTGTCGTGCTGGCCAGAACATTGGCAATTTTGCTTGGTGCACTTGACCGGCGCCTTCTTGCGCTGCGCGGGGTTGTTGAAGCCAACACCCTGAGGGCTGGTGACTCTGGTCTTCTGAGGGCTCTCAGGTCTGTAGACCGCCGGGCTGAGGGTGAGCTGCTCTGGCTCTTGCTCCTTCAGCTGCGACTGTCTGGGCACAGTGACCTTGGGAACGGATGGGAGATTCTTCATCCGTACATCCTTCTCGTGACGGATGGGCGATGACACCAGGGTGTCATCCTCCTCGGAGTCGGACGATCCGCTGTCGCTGGCGACATCGACCTGCGCCAAAGGGCTGGGCCGCTTGGGGACCTCGCCGTCCCGGTCGTTGGGGCAGCTCAGACTGTTGACGCTGGCGTTGTTCTGGAAGTAGTGCGAGTTGAGAGGCGGCATGTCATCGACGTTTGACAGGCGCAGGCCAATCTGCACAGTTGCCGACGAAGCGAGGGAAGAATCGCGACGATGGCGGATGCCTTGAGGGTGGATTGACGGAGGGGGTCTGAGAAGCATCATCTCGTCCTCATCGAGTATCCTTGCGCCGGGAGCGTATGTCTTGGCCGGAAGCAAGGTGATTGATTTGGTGTTGTTGTTTTGTTGTTCAGATGGAAACAAAGAGTAGGACCTCTGGCGGGCGTGGGCCTTTGGGATCTGGTAGGTCGAGACCTGCGCAGGCTCGGGCGTCCTCAGTGGAGAACGGACCGGCTCCCACACGGCGTTCGATCGGAGAGGATTGGCGTAGGTAGGTGAGCCGGAAGGGCTCTCAATGCGGGCCTCTTCCTCCTTCTCGGGCACCAGGCTGTCGGTGCTGTCCATCCGTCGGAGGGATCGTGCCCGGCCGACAGGGTTCATCATGTGATTTTCGTAATCGTCATCGCCATTATAGACACGAATGCCGGCCTTGAGCTTATTACGCTCGGACTCCCACTTTTCACTTTGGCGGGGACCGATGGTAGAGAGGGTGTTTGATCGCAAGAATAGGTGCAGGCCGCCAGTCATTAAGCCAGACACGTTGGCGACAACAGAGGCAATCATGGAGAGAGTAAGGGCCTGTCCAGTGGCGCCCCGCTGTTCCGTAAATGAGAGGTTGAAGAAGAAAGGGATGATAAGAGTCTAAAGCTGTTGTCAGTCGGGTGTCCGTACGAGAAGCTGCCGTTCAACTCACAGTCGAAATGAAGGCGACCGCCAGGAAGTAGACCATCCTGGAAGCAGCGACACGCTCGCTGTTCTCGATTCTGGCATTGTTGTGTAGTCGGAAGAAAATGACAAGAGTCGAGACAAGCAGTGCCACCGAGATAAAAGTAAGGATAACGAAACATCCCTCCTTCCAGCGCTGGACGAACCAGAAGAGCGAGGCGAAGCAGAAGTTGGGAGGACGGACAAAGAGGGTAACGAGGTAGGTAACAAGAAGAAAAGTGCCGACGATGGCTAGACAGATGGTGACGTTCCACTTGCTACGAGGCGGCAGTGGGTTCTTTCGCAGAGACCGAATAGCCACCTCCAGGGCGAATACTAGTTGAATATAGGGAACAATAAAGACCGCTGCGATGATCGTTAGTGAGGCTCGGCTTTTTAGGGTCTAGAGATCACGAACCGGGCAGCATCATCTGGGAGGTGATGGTGCACCCCAGAGTCAGGAGGTGGTCGAGTCCAGTCGACTGTGCAACAGCGAAGACGATGCCCTGGATAACAATTCCAACAGACAGGATCAGAGGGAAGGACTCGGCAGGTCCAACAAAGGTGAAACCGTGTGTTCTGGAATGAGAGGTTAGCGGGTGCTCCCTCCTTGAATGCTATGCCAATTGCCGTACCTGAACCCGAACTTCTGGTTGTTCCTCTTTGCCGTTGCATATCCGTCCCAAAAGATTCCGACTGCTGTCGCGAAGGCGGCGATGACATTGAAGACGGCGAGAATAATAGTCGAGGTTCGGATCGATTTCGCGGCCTGGAAACGGAATTGGTTGATGATGGCCGACGTCGAATTGCTCGCGGCCTTGAAGGGGCCTCGTAATGAATCGCCCACGCCATTTCCATCGCCAGTTGTTACGCCGTCGGCATCGGCCCGCGTCCACAGGTCACCGTATCCCCAGCTATCCATCTCGTCGATTACTCACCTGGCACTGGTCGAAGAGATGAGAGCGCAGGCGTCGAGCCGCAGCGGTGCCAGATATTAATTCGCTTCCCGAACCATCTAATCCATAAACCGGTCGAAGATGTCCTTGTCTGAGGAAGAAGTGTGGAAGGATGAGGGTGAGGAAGGGAAGAGGGAGGATGGCGATCGTGCGGATGGGATGGAGAAGTGAAAAGAGTAAGTGAAAAGACAGGACGGATTGTAGAGGACTGCCGCTCTTGGACGAAGAGGGCGGACCAGACGAAACAGGCACTAGGCAAAGTCGGGACCTACGAATAGAAACAAGGAGCGATAGGACCAGCCACTCAAGAGAAAGGAAAGGGACCGGCCTGAAGGAGGGAGAGACCACTTCCAGAAGTCCAACGGGTAGAAGAGAGGCGAGGATAGGCCGCATGAAGAGGTCAAAAAACGATCACAGAAGTCAGAGAGGCCCACCTCAGTAGGGGGCTAGCAAGGGAGAGACTCGGGAAGGGCCCCCGCGCGGGCCAGATGAGGTCCGGAGGGTTAGCCAAACCGCCAAATGGGGCCCAAGTCCAACCTTGGGCAAGGGTATCACGGCTGATGGATGGTCTAACAGAGGGTGGCACACTCGAGAGAGGACCCTAGGCAAGTGTGGGAAAGACGGGCCATCCAGACGACGAGGACCATGAGCCCAGCAGCCGGCGAATGAGACGCAGTCTGTACCTCAGCTCGGCCCGCGACTGGATGATGGGCAGTGAGGGGCTCAGATGAGGCGAACGTCTTTTGACGTGCATGTTGCTCGTTAGAAGATGGACGCGAGGGGCCACAACACGGCATCGCAGCTGGTCTTGATCCTTGTCGAGAAAGGGCTCGGGACATGGAAGACAGGGCTGGATGCGGGATGCCAACAATGTTCGTCACGACCCCGCCAACTTTGGCTGGGCTGCTACCTGGTCCTATTTGCCTCCCATACCCCTTGCCATCCAGCGAAATGAAAGCCAGGTGCTCGCGACACGAGGACCAAGGGGGGCTGAGGAGACGGAGAAAAACTGGGCTATACGCGAGCTTCGTCGCAATAACCTGGCAGAAGGCGAGTGAGTGTGTTGTGGGCCGACGCAGAGGCTGACTGATTGAGTGTGCGTGAGTGTGTGTGTGTGTGTGATGCCTTGCACCAGCAAGAGGCTTGATGCGAGGCATTGAGTGGCGATGATGTGAAGCAGTGATGTGACACGTCTGGGTTTCGTCGTGTCGCCCAAAATGCCCGAGCCCCTGGCTGCGAGGTTGAAGACGACAAGGTTTGACGTTGGACTTGAGCCCCAAATCTGGGGGGCACTAGGAGAAAACCTTCAGATGCTATACTGCTTTGGGACTAGCGCGGCGTTGCCAAGTTGGTGGATCAAACCGGTGCAGGGATTGTAGAAGGGGCGGCTGTTGGCGATGCCGAAACCTTTTTTGTTCCCTCTCCTCCAACGTCCTCCAATTCCTGCGTCCCTTCCTACCGGCTCGCCCAATCGTCGACGTTCCTGCGGACCATCTCTTCTGACATCAGCCAGCCTGGTCTTGTGTGTCCGAAGGTCCTGGGGAACCGATGGATGTGCTGGGAATCGCCTCATCTCTTTGGCACAACAACTTTGGCCAACCTTTCCGGTGGTTGTCAGGCAATTGCAAGCAATTTGGGGAAGAACAACACCATGGCAGAGGCGCAGATTATCAGAATGGTGTGTATCGAGTCAGCGCTGCGTTCTGCGGAAAAATGCCTCTGCGTGAGTCGCTGTGCTCACGTCATGAGGCATTGCGGAGAGGGCAAAGGACAACTGGTCAGTCGGGTAAACGCCCCCAACGGCGGGGCGACTTCTCCCTCTCCTCCAGGCTTCTCGTCGACTTGGCCCACCAACCCTATTCACGGGATGTTTCTGCCAGTCCGAGGGCCTGAGCTGTTGCAGCTATCTTCGTCTTGCACGTGTCTCCCCCTTGCCGCGGGGAGCTCGGCGTTGCCAGGGCATCCGTTGCAAAACTTTTTCTTATCTCAAATCTCGAGAACCAAAGGCATGGCTGTCGGACGGGATGCCGTTGTTGGTCTGGCAGTCGACCAGGCCATGATGGGCGAATCGAATCTTGTTGGCGGTTGATCGTGTTCGTCTGTTTCCACAGATTCTCGAGCGATGAGGCAGATGCTGTGTCATCTGAGCTGAGGTGGCCCGAGCAGGGGCTCGGATGAGAGTCTACAACCAGGATTGTGATTCTTTACAGTATTGCTGAGATGGAGCAGACTCTTTTCGTTCTCCACACTTACATCAGGCTATGCCGTCCATGGCGAGAGCCATGCTGCTCTGACGGACACCATGCCCAGAGCTGCTTGCAGGCCTGGCCTGTCAGACCCTGCCGGCCCCGTACGAAACGTGAAGGGGGTTGCAGCTTGCGGCCTGTCAAATGTGGCGAGACATGGAGAGAAAGCGCACCTTGCGCGAACCGGTGAGAGGCAAATCACGAACATCTTTGCTTGAGGGCGGGGAAGGGCGGTCCCTTCGCTTCCGCCACGAGGCGCTTGTAGACGATGGCGCGTCCTTCACAGTTCTGACGATTAACCATTTGGGTTCCTAGTTTGCCCAGCCGATGCATCCTTAACGTCAACTGACACGGTATGCGAGAAATGAGGGTCGACTACGTGATGACGGACGACTGCTGTTCAATCCAGCGTAACGGGCACACGGAGACAAGCTCAGAGACTAGTCAGTAGTGCGACATTATTCCTCCGAAGACAAAAGAGTGCGCCAACCCACATCTAGTGCCACAGACCGTCAAACACTTTAATCAATCTCCAACATGTCAACCTTACGGATATTGAGGCTGTTGCTAGTCCGGGCACTAGTCGCAACCTTGAAGCGTATCTTGGCTGCGTCCCCCCTCACCCGGTTCCCCCGGCAGAAAATGGCCTCGCGGCGACCAAGGCACCGGTGGAAGATGGTTGCTCCGAGATGAGGGACTGCGCGGGTTTGTCAGCGTCACTGCGGCCTGCAAAAATTGGGGCATGCCGTCGTCCCGTCAGTCCGGGGAGACCCACGTTGACTGCTGATCCGGTTGTCGCTGTCGATCAAACGGACATTCAGACTGGCGTACCGCACATCCAGGAACCACACGGCTATCGCGAGAGCATCCCTTCGCGGTCGCCATCTTACGATGTCCAATTATAGCGGGTAGAATCGAGTCTCGCCCGAACTCACTTGCCACTTCTAGAAGCTGGAGTGCTCTATTCGATGGTTCTCAATGTTGCGTGCCGTCTTGCCCGAGCCGCACCCGGTGGCCAATGGTCTGGCCATTTATCCCACACGTCAGGAATCAAAATGACCGGCTTGGTAGGCTTCGACCGACGTCATGGGAGGCCATTGGGAAGACCTTTTCTGGTTGCTACTGAGGATCACTAACGCAATCTTCTTGGCACAGTTGCCACCTACCCGTCTTTCGATATTGGTCTTGGGATGAGAACCGGGGAAGCAAAGGGCTGTCATCCAACATCCCAAGCCCCATCATTTCTTTTCCTCCTCATCACCTTTGGATATTCTCCTAATCTCAGCGGCTTGAAGGGGGGTCATCCAATGTCTTGCAACGGCAATTGTTTATGGTCTCGTCTGAAGTGAATGCGAAGGCGGTTACAATGAGTTATTCTGGTTGCGGGTGTTTCATCCCACAGCCGCGAATGCCACTTGAGCGATCATTCAGCTTCCGGGAAGCGGGAGCATGGTCCGTTTGCTAAGAGAGATTCGCGGCAACGCAGCTGCTACATGATCAAGCGACTCGAGGTCGAAATAGTCGTCGTCACTTGCGTGATTAGAGTTCTCATTGGAACCGCGAGGTGACGAACCGCCACAACATCTGGACGAAGAATGATTTGAAGACGCTCGCGTCTACGGTGCTTGGTCCTGGCACTGAGCAACAAGTGCTGGGCTTTAAAAAATGCTTCGTCATATTCTATGGGACGTTGAGTCAATCATCTCGACGAAAGTCGTCTTGGCGAGCGCTGGACAGGCAGAACAAAAGTTAAGATGGCACACCTTCTCTTCGGCGAAGTCTTCCGTCCTGCAAGGTCCGCATGGTCGCTCTGCTAGACTCTGCTCTATCCAGCGGGTGTTTGCCTCACTGGACAATGGCCAGGTTCGGCAGGATTCTCCGTCAAACTGCTTGGCTATCCCGTCTTTTTCTGGTTCAGATGATGGAGCATGTAGAGTGCTGTCAGGCCAGTGTGCGAAAACGAAGAGGATGGCGACTGACTCACGATGTGCGACCGGGGCAACACTTACTCAAGCCCGCAATGGCCAGAAAAATTCCGCTAGGGTGGGTCAAGACCGGTTAGTGCAAGAGCCGTTTTATGGAAGGCGGGCGGCACTGAGCTGCCTCCGCCGGCAATATCATTTCCGCTGTTAGCTCGGCGGCACAACTTCACGTTGGGCTTCGCATTGTTTGGGCCTGCCGGAATTCATCTTCTGCCTGATTGCTGATCTTTCCAGGAGTACACAGACGAGAAACTACACCGTAGAATCTTGGGCAGTTAATCTGGAAGAGTCGAAGTGTCGGTAGGGGTTAAAGTAAGTATTTACGTTAGTGCAATAGTGCTTTCTCTTTCCGGCATTTCCTCCGGTTGGCGGTTAATGTACCACAGTATAGCCAGCACAAGCTCTGATATATTGAACAATCAACACAATCTCTAGTAGATAAAACCCACTTAGGAGAAAACTCAACCTCTGCGTAGATTGGAACCCCGCACACTATCATGGTCAATGCGAGTTGCTGACAAGCTGTCAGCCGGCGTTGTTTCTGCCCCCAACTGGCCAACGGGCCCGTCCGCCTTGTCTATACCTTTTACAGACGTACGAGTCGAGGCACTATCCATGACGTTGACGCCGTATATGGTTGTCGCAAATTGATTGCCATAGACGTTGACCCCGTTGACGAACTCTATGTCTCCTTGTTGGTAGATCAGAACCAGAATATGGCGTTTCTTGGTTCAAGCACACACCTTTCCTAAGCAACTTGGTTCCGTGGATGAGCCTCCGATGTCATATTTCAGAGCAGCGAGTCAGCATCGTAAACTTTTCCGGTAAGGACGCTCAGAGAATCGTCAGTAGCCACTTAGTTGCTCTGCGTCGTGGGGACGATCACGGCATCATTCCACCCGGTCTCGGACCGTAACCTTTTGCAATTTGCGAGAATTACAACATTATGTATGACAAGGAGAATGCTGGTGGGTGAACTGAAACGAGTCTGTCACCAACGAGAGTGGTAGCAGTTGCTGCAGCTGCAGAGTGGCCGCCAAGTGTCACGATAGTGCAAAAAAAGGGACCGGCAAAAACATACAACACCAGGTATTCGCTGGTCGTCACCGACCCAACTACTAATCCGGCCCTCATTGGCTTATCTATGGGAGAGCGGACGGGATCCCGAGTTTTCCAATGGGTATGGTCGTATGTGCTGATAGTCTGATCAAAGGCAATAGATATACCTAGAATTCTGATAGTGATGTTGTATTGATCCAACATCCACTCAGTTGCATTCGTAACCCAATACCAAGAAGAGTTCATATGACCGATTCGCAAAGAAGAGGCCCAAAACTCTCTCTTTCTTTGTCATCGGCATATAGGCCGCTGGTTTGTTCATTCCCGGGAATTGCCGCAGGTCCTAGGCATGAAGGACTGAAGTAATATGGACCAAGAGAACGCTGAGCCCTTCCTATTCCACTTGGTGCAATGACTGTAACTTTTTCGGGAAACTTTTCGTATAAGAAACTATTATTATCATATCAAATTTATCGAAACGAAACACTGGCGGCCCGGCCCAGTTGCTACAACAATACCAAAGGGTCACCGACTTCGACGATGGACCTGTTGATTCGAGACGGCAGTGTTCCTCTTCCCCACGCGGCATAGCTGGAGAAGAGGACGATCTGCAGTTTTGAGTGAAAGGGCTGTTGGAGTCATGGTCCGATTCGAATGGGGTCGTAACGCCCGATGAGACAACACTCCCACATACTGTCCGGTAGATCTGCCTTTCTCTCGCACTCGCCGTCACAACCGATAAACGACTCCAGTATAATCCACTCGTCGCGTAAAATAGCCCCGATAACGACCCCTGCGTCTGAAGGACCATGGCCCTCTTAGGAAAATGGTTCAGTTGGGTTTCGATACCCGGGAAAATCTCCCCTAGCCATGACCTTCTGATATCCGACGTGGTAAGCGTGGGCTCTTGGGGAAACGAGCCGTCCGGTAAGTAGTGCCGAAGCGCCAGGCCGCCGCTCGTCGTTGCAGAAGGTGGTATTCGCTTCCGATACTAGGACGGGCCCGACCGATTGGTTGCGTCTGGAGCCTGGGATTTGGAGAGCTTACGCAACTGCGCTTTCGTAACTGCTTTGGGGTTGGTAGTTGAACCTCCTATGAAGCTGGGGATGTCTGGCGGGTTCTGGGGTGATTCTACTGTGCCGGAATTCCGACGCAATTATGCTTGTCTCTGTCGCCGAGTCGGATTTGACCCCGCGCAACGGTGAGCCTTGTCTTTTCTTGCCAGAGAGTGCTAAAGTGAAGTTGTTTTAGCGAATACATGCTATCATCATGAGTTTGGAACCGCCAGTTGTGATTTCCTGTGTACGTATTGCCATTCGATTGTGATAGAGATAATGTGAGTTTTGGCCTCAAAAGAAGATGTTGTCAGTTTAAATGCCGAAAGAACAGACTTGAAGGCACAATTTCCGAGATTGCGAATGACACAAGCATACATCAGATGTGCCACTATATTTGACGTATGAGAAGTCGCTATGCCTCACTCGACCATCGGTGCTGTCCATGATATGTATATCTGGATGTTTACCGATCCCGATGCCGGTGATCACAGCCGAATCCTCGGGTCCGTGGGCGCATATCTTCACATAGGCCAATGCCGTTCTTGCCCAGAAATACATGTGCTTAGCTCCGACAACGCGGGATTGGGTTCGTGAATTTCCGACCTTGACATCAATTTGATAGTGGCAGGCCACGTAGAAGGATCGAGACAGATATCGAATCACAAGCGTTGCGTAATATCATGAGAAACAGCCATATTATGGATATCCTCCAAAAGTATTGAAGCAGTCATCTCTCACTGCGCCGATTGGCATGAAGCAGTATGCCTGAGAATCCTGACCCCTGTAACACTCTTCCCGTGATACTCTTTTGGTCCAGTGATGCTTTGGACTAGAATGCTAAATTCACACAAAGAATCCAAACGTCTCTACATGATGTATAATCAGACGCGCTACTGGATTGCAAAATTTACAGCCAAAAACCAAGATGCGTAAATTCACATTGCATCGCCATCATAAGAGGTCTGAAGTGTCGTGGTGACGTACAATACAGACCATTATGAGGCTACCGGATAACAAGCGCCCTCTCGACGAAACTGTGAATTAAATTCGTTAAAAAGTAAGAATGAACTCTCCGGTGTGGCTATGCGATGTTCTTGTGTCAAACTATGGCGCTTCTTGTCCAAAAACCTTCCCGAGATTGTAAGTGGTTGTACTGCGTCCTTTCAATTGACTCTGACATGCGAGGTACCATCCCTTCAAGGTCTTTCCTGATTTCAGGGTGGAAAGTGTAGATGATTAAACGGCTATATCTGGACGGGAGAATAAAGGTGCTTGCTACTGGAAATGGAGTTCGTACTAGTCCTGCAGAGAGCAGTACGACGGACTGCACCAGAATTTGGCTGGCATAGACAAAATGGCAGGTGGTCCATGGTCTTTCTCGAAGTATTGAATAGTATGTTTTGCGACTTCCACAGCCACTAGAAAGGTCTTTCGGGTTTGGATGTCCGATATCTATCACCACTCAATTCCCATGAGCAGTGCCTTATTCATGGGAATCCCTGGGGTGAGTAAGGAGCAACTTTGAGAATACTGTTGCTGCTAGATGTACCCAAACCAATGGCTACATTAATGCCCGATTTTAATCATAGACGGTCTTTGGTTGGCTTACTGCCCTTGAAACCCAATGCCGGTTATGGAGTTGGGCTATATCGTTCGCGAGCGGCCTAGGTGGCGGAACGTAGCCGCATTCGACTCGAGAGAATGCAAAGTGAGAGGATATGATGTCTTCGCCGGCAGAAGAGCATACTTTAATTCTTGCATTTAGACTCTTGATTGCAGGTTTGCCCGCCTGCAGTGGCAACACATGTCTGCAAAGCCGTCCTGCTCTTCACCACCTCGGTACTCAATGCCTCAGGGAAGCACTTGATCCAATCCCACTTCCTACGGGTGTCTGGACATCATTTTGGAGTGGTTGAACTGAAAGCATCACGTATCCCACTGGCACGCGAGGCAGTAAAGAATTTGAACGTGCTCGTAGCACGATTATACAGTTGTAATATTGCGGAATGCCCAATCGCGTATCGTACACAGAGGACCTCCCAAGTCCTCTTAAGAGTAAATCTATGTACCTACTCAAAGATTCTTCCTCACACCCTGTGCCTTGAAGGCAGCCGAAATCTCTCCGTAGGCGACATAAATGGCGTACAACGGGATAAAGACCCACAGCATGTTGAAAAAGACCAGGTACACCCACAGGTACATAAAGTTACTGGTGTCCAGATAGATGTTGCCGGTCAGCCATTCGGGGCAGAAAGTCATGAAGCCTAGCCAAACGTCAGTCATGTTGGTCCCGGCTCGAGGGATAAGAATACGCTCGTCAACTCACCTCCATAGAGCTCCGCAGTCGCGATGATGATCATCCAGATGTTGACCCTGGGGTCACGCTTGGCGATGCAGTAGCAGATCCAAACCGCTAGAGGTCCAGCGCCGAACACGGTCAAAAGCTCCAGCGAGATCACGCCCTGTACTTTGCATCAGCTTCAATCCAATCTTGGTCTTCCAGAATGACATACCAAGTCCGCACCGGCCCATCTCTTATCAGCTCTCGCATACACCATCCACAGCTGCGCGAAGGGATTGTCTCCGCCCGCCTGGGCGCCATAGATGCGGTCCGAGTGGCCCAAGAAGTTGGCGGGCGTTGGGTGGAATCCGCCTAGGTCGGCGTCGGACACGTCGGCGAGTGGGATGTACGAGAAGAAGCAGTGGTAGAGGAAGCTTCCCTCGAGAAAGAAGTGAATCAAGGCATCGAAAGCGTGCCAGATGAAGAGGACGCGGTAGCTTGTCGAGGTCGTCGGGTGGAGCACGCGGCGGGAGACGGCGATGGCGATGGAGAGGAGGACGACCGTAGCGCCAAGGGAAACAAGCGTCGTTTGATCGAATAGATCAGGCGGGAGGTTTGAGGATGCGGAAGACATGGCGGTGGAAATTACAACTGAAGGTGATTAAAACTAGAGAACAATGGGGTTGATGTTGGGAAATTGCGGCTCAAATGTTTCGCCCATCACCTGGCGGACATGAGCGACGGGGTCTCGCGACGTTGGAGTTGGTGATCCGTGCGCCGGGACGGCTGTCCCGGTATGGAGAAGCTTTTCGATTTGGGATAGTGGGGCACTTGGTTTATATCGTAACCAGGATAATCGATGCAAGCTTGTACTGCATCAGGATGATATCAGACTCATGTCGTACCTAAGATGATGACAAGTTTAATAAATCAGTTGTAAATGAAGACAAGCATTTAATCAGACACATTGGTCTGTTGCTGTAAAATCGGAGGAAACAATGGTTGGATAAACCCTTTACGTTCACAGTGTAGGACAGTGTAGGACACTTATATGACTTAGCAATGCAGTGGCATTATGACTATTCTAGGTAAAGAATCCGTAATCATCCCTAGGTATCTGCCTCATTGCATATCCCGATCCGTTCCAAACGCCTTTCCTTTGATCCTTCCCGGTTATTGGGGTATCATGGGAATGATTTAGTGCTTGGCAGACTCCTTGTAGCCCTCGCCCTTGAAGTCGTGCTTCTGCTCGTCGACCTTGTCGCTGACGGCATCCTTGGCAGCGGAGGCACTGAAGACCAAATTAGTATCCATGTGTAAAACCATGCTGAAGCGAAGCTTACCGGTTGCCGATGGAGACGTTGTCGTCCTTGGCGACCTGCTTGTTGGTCTCCTTGGAGGCGGTGGCACCGGCCTGCTGGACAGACTCGGAGACGTAGTTGGCGGCGTTCTTGATGGTATCCATTTTGATGGTTGGGGTTGGTTTGTTTGTTTGGTGGTTGATTGTTTGTAGTAGAAGATTGATTGAGATTGTTTGTTTGTGTGTGATGAGGAGGAGAAAAGAAAAGTTGGGAGAGGTGGTGGGAAGAGGAGGTTTATATAAGAAGTTGAGAGCACCTTGAAGCCGCCCCCGTGAGGGAAGGCAGGCAGTAGTTGCCTCTTGCGTCGTGGTGCCTTCCTTCCTGCCTTGCGGAAGTTGCCCCACTGGCCTTGACTGAGATCATCCACAATCCGACTGGAAGCAAGTGAAATGTGACGAAGGTAGCTTGCCGCCTTGCACAATGGGCAAAGGTACCTCCGGTCTGCCCCTCCAACATCTGCCCCTCCCCCTCGTTTTGTCCTCTCCCGAAGACAATCAATGCTCGTGTCTCTTGTGTGTGTCTCTCCCTGCGCATGTACTGCACCTCCACCGGGGCTTGCCCACTCGTGGCTGTAGCGCAGTTTCACCCCATCAGGCAAGGACGCTCAGGGTCTATCATGTGAACCGAAGAAATGGCGTCATAGATTACGGTCTTGCCTGGTCCTTCTTCGCAGTTACTCCAGTTAGAGAGGACTGGAGACGGATTGCATGGACATCAGCCATGAGCCAAGGGGAGATCTCTATCAAAATCGACCCAGAGGTGGTCCCATGCAGAGCATGCAGAGCTTCGTTTGGTTCGGATGCAGTCTCACCAGCCACAAAACGGAGCTCTAGCTTTTGCAGGAGCTTGGGGAAGCTCCCCTTTGAGGAATGATGTCATGACGACCTGAGAGGCAGGAACAGACATGCGCCAACGTCATAGTGTCCCCGCGTCGACTGAGGCTTGTCTAGAGTACGTATCCATCTCTAGTTCCACTGAGAGCCCCACTTCTCCAGCTGCAGAGCTGCAGTTGGTCCACCCGCGTTTGCAGCAAAGACATGCCACATGCAAAGAGCAGAGTGTCTCTCGCGTCAGTCGCGTAATGTTGGCCAGCAAAATACGTCAGCCTGTCGATTGCACCACGGTGGCCAGCCAACCAGCCAACACACAGCCGTCAGGAGGATGGCATTTTTGCAAATCTCGATCATATCACTGCTTCCCCACCCTTCTGGGACACCAGCTCCCATAATTGGCAGCACCTCCACACTGCTCACGCAAGGCCTCTACGTGTGAAGCCAAGGAGCTCTCCTGGAAGCTTGCAGCCACAGTGGATCACACAATGAAAGCAAAAGAGCCAAGCAGAGCAGGGCGAGACAGGCAAGCGAGCATCAATCACAGAAACTCACTTTGTCGGATGAGCACGGGCCAGACGGACTACTGGACCACAACAGCCGCGGCGTTGCTGATTCGCCCTGGCGTCGCGAGCTCCATGCATGATGACGGCATTATTAGGTAGCTCCGTGCTTTGGGTCTAGGAAGGACCGTTCTGGACCACCCAGAGCGTTTAACGAGGGAAGAATCACCATCTCAGCTGCCTGCCCGCTGCGTCCGCGTCCGCCTCTCTGGATGCGGCAAGTTACGGGTTTCAATTTGACACTTGCGCAGCCCGGCAAATTCCCGCAACGGATCAGATAATTGTTTCCCGATTCGCCCTTGGGCATCCGGATGACTGTATGTCATCGAGATCTCGTCTCTTGGCTGGCATCATTCGCAACACAACATTCTCCATACATACACAGTCAGCTTCTGTGCTCGGATGTTCTCCTCCGGCTTAGAGCGGCTGAATGTCCTGGAGAATGGGGGATCCCCGCTGCTGTCTCGCGTGATGCTCCCAGAGGCCCCAGCTTTGTCCTTCAGGCGGACGAATACGATGTGAGGAAATGGCTGATGCCTTTCCCAACACAGCAAGTACTTTCCCGTCTGTCACGGCCCAGGCGACTCTGGCGGTACTGTCTCGAATACCCATCAAAGTCCGTTGACAAAATACGTGCATCACAGCATGCGGAAGTTCGCTGGGTCAGCCATCCCATTGCCACATCCCTTTACCCACGTCTCTCAGATCTTCGCCGACATCACCTCCCGATCGCGTGCCCTTTCGCGACGTTTGCCCCCTCTCCGGTCTGCTCGTACCGTTCTTCCGCCGTCCGAGCCCCCGAAACCGAAAACATCCCACGCAAAATACGTCACCACAACGACATGTTCGAAAACACGTCAGTTGTCCCATTGCCGGATATCTCCCATCTCGAGCAACCAAGCCGCTGCGGACCCTGAGGAAACCCGATTCTACCCCTCTTCTGCCCCTCAATTACGCATTTCTCACTCCCAAGACATCTGCGGTTCTCTCGCATATCCGCATTCCACTCAATAAGGTAAGACCGTGTTGTGTCAATCAGCGGGGCCTAGCGTCGTCAGGAACTGAGCCTCGGAGTCTCATATGGCCCCGCCGCCGCTCCGGAGCTATGTCGTCAAGCTTTTTGTTGAGCTGGCAGCTTGGAGCTTTCTTGCTTGTTACTAACATTTGTTGACAGTCCTAGCTTACCTTCGGCCTCGACCGAGTGTCTGGCTCGCGTTGTCAGTCAGCTCTAGCATGGACACGATACACCAAGCCGCGGTCCATTGCCCAAGCTAGGACACATCGTACGAACTGTCTCTCAAATCCGCCCGCGCCGCGTGTCTCTCTGGTCCATGCATCCGTCGGCGCCCCTGGCCTACCCCTCTGGCCCCTCTCGTGGGCACGCGGGCTTTTGCATTTGGGGAATGTCCCCGATCCACTGACCCGTGCTGGCAACACAAGAAACAAGCAGCACAGAGCTACGGAACAACGCGTCGATCGTGGACGCTAAGGCACGCCTGGCGTGGCCCCCCGCCTGCCAGCTTCCCCGTGCAGCGATTCTCGCAGCCCCTGATGATCGATGCCACAGTTGGTCATCGACCGCATCGGCGGGTAAGACCGCATGTCCGTTCGGCGTCGGGGGCGGGCGGAGTCATCTGGTCTCGGATAAGCCTGGGCGGTGGTCGAGGGGGCACACCGCTCGGCGCTCGTCGATCCCTCGGATTGAGGGGTAACCTCTTGTGTGTTTGTGCCTAAGGTAAAGAAGCATGGGAATGCTTTTGGACGAGGTGTATAGGTGGTAGAAATGCGTCTAAAGTTCATCGTAGATTGCCATTGGCAGTGATCTAGTGGCGACGATTACTCGGCATCGTAGTCTTGCCGGCGCTTGACATGTCCCTCCCTGGGAACACAAAAGCATTATGCCCCAGTCCGGCTTGAGACGGTGACAGTTGATGGGGGTACTCAGCGCTCGTAAGGATTCGACTGAGCGGTGTCTATTTGGTTGAGATGTCCTGCCCAAGCCACACGCGCCATAACCACGGATTGGTCGTAGAACCCAAGGGAGTAGAGCACAGGCCAGGGCAGAGATCCCAGACATCTAGAGCCTAAAATTTGCTTGGTTCCGGGTCAGTGGCATCGGTGATGATGTGTACCAACATGAAGCTGCCTTGTACGTTCGTGGGTAGTCTATCGGCAGGCAGTGCGCCCATCCAGGCCTTGATTGAACTCCTGCTTCAGAGCAAGCCGTCCGGGAGTCTCAACCTGCTGTGTATACGGTTTGGTTCCAATTGATGGTTGCTGTCAGGCTCATGTCTTCTATCCTCTCTCTCGCATTGTGTTCGATGATATTGGGCTGTGGGGCCGATGATTCTCGATTCAACATGTCTTTGTCAAGCCTCGAGTTGAAAGACACATGTCAGCACTAAGAACAGCTACTCAATTGCAGCTTTGTCATGGACGGTGAAACGCCCTTTGGAGCGCCGCTTCCATCTTTTTTCAAAGACTAGGTTTCCAGCTTAATGCCATCGAGATTGGCTACCTTGGCGGGCAACATCCTCGATCGCAGCAGGGTGCAGCGATCTATGTCTATGGTACATTCTGTGGAAATCTTTCAAAAGCTCACCTATACCTGGCTTGGCCACATATTTTCCACCGGGAACATGGAACAAGCTCGCCCGGTGCCAGCGAGATCACCATGTTGAGAGACCGCATTCAGAATTGCGATCTATGTGGAACCGAGGGTTGTGGCCTTATTCAAGACGCAGCTTCAAAGGCGGTGTCAACCTGCCGACGACCTTGTCATGCACGTCTCTCAACCCTTGGAAGACATGCAGGTCCCCCGCCAATACGCCATCCTCCATCTCGCCGGACCCGCCCACAAAGGGCTTCCATGGCCTCTCATCGGCTTCACACTTATCCCAACCCGAAAGAGTCCCGTCGGCAGCGACGGTCGGCTGTGGCGGAACGATACCTTTTTGCAAGTAGTCCCGGATTTTCGTGATGGCACAGAGCGAGGTCGCGGCGAGTGTGCAATGGCCCTCGGCCTGTAGCTCGAAGACGGCAGCGTTGACAAAGTTCCGTGTCATTTCGACGGCTGAGGAGAGAGGAGTGATGGGGTCGTGAGTGTTGCCCGCGAAAAGGATCGGGAAGGAGGTGTTGGTCGGGTCTGGGCTCTGAAGGTTTGCGTCCCAGTCGGGGCTGGGAAACTTGGCTTCAATGTCCCAGTCTTCACACATTATCATGATGGTCGTAAACTGGTCCGCAATGCAAATCAGCTTCTAGTCTTAAGTTTATGGGATGGAAAGGAACTGACGACGTCGGCGAACGTGGTGGTATACTTGGACACCTTATTCAATATCTCCCCCCAAGTCTCGTTGCGCTGCCGGGTAGGTCACTCGTCAGCATTTCTCTCCGACAACATCGTGGTCATTACCTACACGGTACCGATGGTCACTGCACGAGATGGCCCGCGTGCTCTCCTCGGGGTAAACAGGTAGCTTGAAGTTTGGATCGCGAATGAAGCCGAAATCCGGTACAATCACCCAATCGGACAAGTCGTCTCCGACGAACAACAGGTTCAACAAGTTGGCCAAAAGAGGGAAGACCTTGGTGGGAGAGTACAACGATGTAAAGAGCAGCTTTTTGATATCAGCCTCCATCAACACGACGGGCATGTGCCCCAAGGTAGAGACAACGGTCTTCGGTTCGTCCCGCAGCTTGGCCATGACCTGTTCGTATCGTTCCTTGACGGGGCCTGGGCCGTCGTCGCCGTCGCGGAAGAGGGCGCAGCTGTTGTTGGCTAGGTGACAGTAGTAGAAGAACTTGTCAAGGACCGCATCTGCGTCTTGGATGACCGAGATCCACGCCTATCGTGTTATCAGTATGATATGTTGTGAATAGAAGCGCTGGGATAAACCTACGGGCTCGTCGTACGTTCTGGAGTCTACGACACCGTCAAGAATCAATCGTCCCACCAGGTCAGCTGTAGTATACGAGTGATGTTAGCCGTCTTCATCTGAGCGGTGCCGAGAAACACAGAAGGAAAGGACGACATACGATACATGGCCGCAAAGGTTTGGCCAAGGAATGTGCCGTAGCTGAAGCCCCAGTATACGAGTTTGCCCTTGGTAGAAGGCGGAGCCGCTTCGCCTGCTGCAAGCGTGCCTGCGCTGAGCGGAACGGTGTTGAATCCGTTACCTTCGAGCCACGCGTCGTGGGCTTCAATGATGGTTTTCATGTCGGCTGCCACATTCGGCGTCGCCATGTATCTGAACCCGCCCGCCTCTCCGTCCTTTTGAGAACACAACTTGGATACCGCCTTGGCTCTATAGACGAGCTGATCCTCGGCGGCGGCGGTGGTGTTGAGCAGGCCGACGTCGTGGCCCATCGCCAGCCAGGTCAGCCGGTGCAAGTAGCCAAGGTTCTTCGCCTCGGTTGAGGACTCATCGCCCGGCTCAGTATCGACAAAGCAGTCGGCACGGGGCGTCGTGGCTCCGATGCCGCGGGGATCGAAGCCGATGACGTCCAGTGTGCCTCCGGCGGCGAGCTGGATGGTGGGGCCGTAGGGTGGGAGCATGAAACTAGTTCCAGATCCGCCGGGTCCGCCGGGGTTGAGGAGAAGCGGGGACTCGGAGAAGCGGCCCGTCTCTAGGCCGTGGCCGAGGGCGGGGAGGAGGACTATGGCGATGTGGACCTTGGGGTTGTCGGACGACTGATTCAGAGGCCGTTGGTAATCCATTGGTACGGTCAAGCGGGCACACATGTAGCTGCGGCCGGCAGGAATCATGCCGGGCAGGACGCATCGCACCCAGCGCAGCTCCTCGCTGGCCGGAATGTCGTCCCAGTCGGTGAAGACCGGAAATGGGCCCCGCGCTGGATGGAGCATTGCATTGCGATCGTGGAACCAGTCACTGAGTTTCCATGCCCAGAGGCCAAAGAGAACGACTGCAAGGACGAGAGGCCTCCTCCATTCTCTCCGCTGCGAGTGAGCGGGCCGATAAGGCGGGTTTGACTCAACGAAACTTTTCGCCGGCATGATTGAGGGTACGATGGTGGCAACAAGGCGTTGACAAGAGTCAGGAAACAGCCCTGACTCTGGTAATACTACTGCTAGATGGATTAATGGTGAAAAACGTGCCGACGACTGTGTCGGTGTTGAGGTTGACGTCAGGCCCGATCAGACTGATGATGCCTGTCATCACCTCCATCCTATCAGGGAAGGCGACAGTAAGACGCGGCTGCTGCTGCTGCACCAGCGCGGCACAGGGATTTGGCGCTGGCCAGTCAGAAGCTTAGACTGACGAGTTGTCCTCCTCATTCGGCCGCTTGGCGAAGAAATCAGATGAATCTAGTGTGTCTCGTCGAGTGGTTGAGACGCAGAAAGCTTGTAAGACATTTTGCTGGATTTCACCGAGCGGCAGTCTCGGTGTATGCATGGTGAGTGAGAGAAGACGGAGAAGGGGCGGGCACATGTCTGGACGTCGCGAAATGCTTGAGGCGTGACCTGCAGCGCCAAGACCCCCGTGGCAGGATCTTTACCGGTTATTTTAAAATTCCATCCACAATATAGGGCAGTTGCGGCAGCGTTAGCGGTGACAGCTTCGATGGTGGAAACGCGGAGACGAGTCAGGGCATGTCATTAACGAGTTGGTCCAGGGGCCTTGGACAATCGACGATGACCTCCTCTCCTTTCCGCCTCTTCCAGACCGGGCTAAACCATCTCGCGCGTCTGAGGACCGGCCTTGGCGTGTACGATAAGCGACAAGCAAGTGCCAGACAAGTAACCCGCAAATGTTTCACCGTTTTGGGTGCGTTTTGGAACGCGCCCCCCCCGCAGCACCGCTAGACTTCACCACCCTCTCAGGCTAGCCAGCAAAACAATAAGAAGAAAGAGGGAATGCGCGGTGCGCCAAAAGAGAGGGTGTGAAAAAAGAAGGAAAAAAGCGGATGTAGCTACCTTGGGCAGAACCTTGTGATGCAGGACAGTCCCTGGGACTGCGACGCCTGGTTTTCCTTTGAAGCTATTCGAGAGAGGACCCTTATTTTAGAAGTCGCCCCAATGTTTGCAATGGATTCCGAAAAGCTGGCCCGTACGGAACGCTTAAACGGAGAGCCCATACGGACCGGTTCGTCCTAGAGTTCAACCAGCCAGCAGCCGAGGTTCGTGAACGTCTCAAGCCATCCGCGTTAAGAGCTATTTTTGGACTGGGGAGAAGATGCAACGAGTAAAGCGAACAGCGCGCGGCCTGGACTTGTTGCTGGTCGTTGGCAACCGATCATCGTGCTGCTGGCTGGTGCTGTCACGATCGGTGCAGTTGCATTATGGTGCCGTCTTACCGGCCTGGCCGACCTGATATCACCGAGGATTACATCCAAGGGGCTTGGATGGCAGAAGCTTGAGGCAATAATGGGGTGTCCGTCTGAAGGAGCAAGTGTTTCTTGGTACCGAAAAGGCCTTGCACAATCGGGAGAGGCGACGAGTATAGGCCAAAAGAGAAGGAGTGCAACCATCAGCGACGTCCGCCGTTCTGGTTTCTGGCCATCAAGCCTAGTCCCAGGGGTTCAAGGCAAGAAAGAGGAGTTCGCTCTTGGTGGGGGCGACAAGCCCGTTCGGTCTTTCCCTCCTCTGCCGGCACTTACAAAAGGGCAACAATTGTTGACAGCCGACGTTGCAGTCAAGAGATTGTGCGTGCTTGGACTCGTCCAGGGAAGGGGGGAGGGGTTCGACAGTGACTGTGGCCAAGCCAAGATGGAATAGCCAAGCAAGCTTATATTGATAAGGTCCAGATGCTCGAAACAAAAACAATCCGACACGATTCGCAAGAGGTGCGGTTATTCTGGCCCCCAGAGCTGAGGTCTCGAGTAAGTCCGCTTGGGCACCGGACGAGATGACAACACCACGACGCAGCCAAGAGCGCCGGTGGTAGGTTTTGGTAAGGAATCTTGTTGCGAGCATCGGCTCACGGATCCAATGACGGAGAGAAACAGCTTCCCCGGGAAATGAAGTTGCAACAGAAGGAAAATGGAGCCGCTGGAGATGCGGTAATGCGGAGAGGCTTGGCTTGGATGACAAGCGGCTTCCAAGACGTTAGACTCCCAAGACCAGCCATTCCGCGTGCCCTCTATTACTCCGGACGAGTTTTTTCTTCCCTTCCATCCGCCGCCGATGGACCACATGGCGAGAGGAACGTGGCAGTTGCATCACAGACAGAGCACTAAGATGACGGCAGCGACACTGCCTCTTGGCATGCTGACCTAATGCCACGTCAGTTTAAGTTTGCATCGGACCACGAAAGGACGGCCGCCACAATTAGCGGTGGTTCTCACTAATGTACATTCGGGCCAGGCACATGAAATCGGCGCGATGCAAGTCACAGTGAGGTACAGGACAAATAGAGGAAAACCGGGGAGGTGAGGTTTGAGGGAGTAGGCAAGAGCTGGTTAGCATTGGACTATGTTTGGCAGCAGGGGCGTCGGAAAGTCTTCCCTTGCAGCCCAGGCACGCTCTCTCCATTGCACCGAACTCTTCTGTGGCAAAGAGGGAAAAATAGGAGAGAAAAAAAGAGAAGAAAAACAAACCTCCACCTTCTTTTCTCAACCAGGCATTGATCAGAAGCCATTCCTGATTCTGGCACCTTCAAGCGACAGCCCCGATCCGATCGCCGCCCGTTGACTTTGACATCCTCCAGGCTCACCCCTGGTACGAATATCTATTCTCACCGGAGACAAGGCGGGTCTGGCGCGTGCATGTTCGCCTCGAACGGATCATGTCTTGCGGGCTGCGTTGAGGACTTACGAACATGGTGCATCATGGGGACAAAACACATAGAACCGCTAAACAGACTCTTTCGCCGTTCGACGCTAAGAGAATAAGGGGCTGGTCTGATATCGACGGCATGCGGTGCTAAAATTGGCTACGCGACGGAGCCCGAGCAAACAAGAGAGGAGACAAGCAGCGTTGGTGAACAAGGCTCTCCGCCCAACGGCGACTATCACGCAGCTCCGAGGTCTCAGACACGGGCGGAAGTGTGGGAGGGTGTCGCACCAGCAACATATGCAGCACTGCAGAACCTGCACCTGCACCTGAACCTGCACTCGACCTCAGACTTGGCGTGCTCGGTCGAACTCATCCGTCCTCTCTGCATTGCATCCCAGTTTTCATCCATTCGACCCAAGGCCGTGTTACACAACTGGACCCCTTTCGCTTTGTACCGTCCCGCGGGGTTCTTGGGGCTCCTCCTGACACTTGACAATGGATAAACCATCGGGGCTCGACTGTCATGCGTTTGCCTTTCCGTTGACCACTAGGCGGTTTTCCATCAACCGCGACCCAGCATCGCGGAAACAATCGAGAGGGACGCCATCCTAGCGTTTGGCACGAGCGGCCTTTGCTGCAGCGAGCACGACTCGGCAGAGAAAAAACAAACCCGATTCAGTTCCCTTATTGTTTGGCAGCCCCAAGTGCCTCTCTGCACTGTTCCGCGGGACAAGTGGTTACGCGGCTGGGCACTGGGTGATTGCCCTTGGCGTGCTTGGGGCTCCATCCGCCGCGGCATTTGACAGCGCCAACACCGGGGAGATCTCTTGGGCTTCTTGGCCATCGCACCCTCGCTCTACCCTATCAAGGAGGAGGGGGTTAATACTACGTGCAACGCCCACCTGCCAAACAGAAGACGACACCGGCCGCACGGCGACCCGCCAAGTGCCAAGAGGACAATCCGCCCCTTGGCACTGCGATAATGCTTTTGGAGTTGTGAACCTCTTTTCCTCTCCCTTCTAAGTCTCCGCTTCAAATGTACGTTAGAGTCTGTACATCCGCCACTTTCGTCCCATCCAGCCAACGAAGGAAGAGAATCAACAAGGTAACATGGTTGCCGTGCACGTCCCAGTTACCATCGCAGGAGTTCTTGGCATGGTCTCAAGAGCGACTGACCCACACTTTGAATACTGCGTCCCTGGACCATCTGGCAGAGAGTCAAGTCGGATCCCGCTGCCTATCCAAGGATGGGGTTACCCCCGCCCCGGCAACATCAGAGCGTGGATCTCTGGGCCAAAATTGGCATCCTACCTGACATCTCTCGGCCATCGCATAGAGGCACGGCGACGATGCCAAGACCGTCTAGTCAGGTCTCTCCCTCAAGCATGGTCTCGAATCGCCCTCACATCGCACCCTCTCCCGTCGTCCACCTCCAGATGGATATCCCAACCTGGAATGCCCAATTGGCCCGCTGCCTGCCACTGGTGTCACCTGCGTTTCATGCCCTGACTGCGTCGGTCGCTGCTTGGACCGCATTCTCGACTTGTCCAGTCCTACCGGCGGGTAGCTAGGTCGAGTAGTCCTCCATCCCATGGCACTATTCGGAGTTTTCCAGCTGGGCAACCCCACCTCGCCGACGAGACGACGACCCTTGCACCTCCGTACCGAGTCGATCGAGAGCCTACCCCGGACAGTAGGCCCTTCTGCTAATGTCTGAGGGCCCACGACTAACATGAGGCTTCCGATGGGACTCTATCTCTTGGCACTTTGGCAACCTGCGTCTCAAGCATGTGGCCGGTCTACAGTCTCACCTCGTTCATCTTGGCTCGTGGGGAAGATATATGAAAGCTAAATTCTCGTGCTTTCTTTCTCGCTGGTTCTCTTCTACTTCTTCTTTAGCTGTGCTCGACTGGTATCCTGTCTCTTCTCGGTTCTCTTCTTTCCTTATCAATCAAAAAAGACTCAAAGCTTTCTTCACTTCTTCCGCTGGTCGTGTCCTTATTATACAACCCTACGCCTATTATTTAGTATCACAACCCCGTGGACCACCTTACCATTCCTTCTCCAAAGCCGCTCCAGCCGAATCATACACAAGAGATACCGACCACCCGAACCGATCGACAATATGGTTAACCGCTACATCTTCGCCGTTGCCGGCCTGGCCGCTCAACTTAACGCCCTGCCCTTGAATATCAACCTTGGTGCTTACTCTCCTGCCTTGGTGGTGGGTGATGGTGAAATTTCATTTGGCGGTAGAAACGATGTCTCCCAGTTGATGAACGTACTGGAGGGCGCGGCAGTTAATGCTGCTCAAGGTGCTGCGAACGCCCCGGCCGCCGCTCCGGCTGCACCGCAACAGCCTCAGCAGCCTCAGCAATCTCAGCAGCAGTCCGCTGCTCAGGCTCAGGGCGGTGCTACCCCCGTTTCTGCTGCTTCTTCGGACAATCAGGTCAACGAGGTTAGTTGCTTCACAGAGATTTCTAGGTGGTTCGTGTCCGTGTGTGCGGGAAACACACGGACACCTGCACTTCATCGGACCAATATCAGCTAACATAACGTTTCTTTCACCCAGGCCCAGGCCATTGCCGCCCTCCAGGGTATGGGCAAGGAGATCGCCCCTCGCGTCCAGCTCACCAAGACCCACGCCGCCGGCGAGAAGAGGGATCTGTCCGGTTTCGACCGCGCTCTGAAGTACGCCGAGGCCGCCCTCACCAAGGGCCCCAAGATCCAGCTCGGCACTGGCGAGCGAGGCTCCGGTGTTGGTATGATCATCGACAACAACCAGAACGCCGCCGCCCGCCCTGGCACTGGAGGCGCCGAGGCCCAACCCGCTCAGGGTCAGCCTGCTCAAGGCCAGCCTGCTCAAGGCCAGCCTGCGCAGGAGGGCCAGCGCGCCGCGGGCTCCATCGTCGCTCAGCAGAAGGTCAAGGCCCGTTCCGACGAGGCCCAGCAGCCCCCTCGCCGCCGTGCCAAGGTCACCACCATGTACGTCCGCTCCGGCGTTCCTGAGGGTAAGTCAGCGATCACATCATGGATCTCACTCGGAAAGCCCAAGCTAACAATTCAAACAGGCGTTGAGATGACCCCCGAGAAGCTCGTCGCTCGCGACCCCTCCGTCCCTGTTGCCCAGGTCGTCCCCGCCACCTCCAATAACGTCGTCAAGCGCGCACAGGAGGAGCTAGCCGCGCGGGGCGTCAGCGCCGGCGCCATTGACACTGTCAACCTGAACGTCAGCGGCGAAGGCGTCACAATGACCTTTGTCGAGACCCAGGCCGACGACGTGGAGGATGAGCAGTAAATGGACTCCGTGAAGCTTATTCAAATCAAAGAGAGAAAAACCCCCAAAATCGAGAAAAGTTGACGTCAACTTTTCTCATTTGTCCACCCTATTTTCGATTCCCGGCCTCAGCTCTAATCCCTCGCGTCGAGACCCCTTTCCCTCTCTTCTTCTCGCTGAGTGACGGGTTCATCATACACACACACACACACACACACAAATGGCTCACACAAGTTTTTGGGTCCCGGCTTTTGCCTTCTGTTTTCGCAATGATATCAACACATTTTGGGAAGGAATTGGCTACGGGTGTTCTTGCGTTCTAGACAAACCTCCAGCGTGCGGCGTGTACATCAAATCACGGAGAGCATGGAAAACAAACCTGGTTTATTTTTCTTCCAAAGGGGGGGGCGTATCGAGCCTTGAGTGTATCTGGCTTTCTTCTACCTCAAAAAAATACCTCTACCATTTACCTTGTCCAGCGCCTCTCGATAGTCCTCTTCATGCCTCATTAGTCTTTTCATGCTCTTCTAGCATCCATAATAGATTTAACGGAAAGCCATTCATACTTGTTTCGTCTCAAGCGAGAATTTGACCGATTCTCTCGTCCGCGTGGCCGTTCTCGCATGAAAACACAGCAGCACGACACAGTACTGCAGCTGCAAGGGCAAAAAAATCCTACTCCGACACGTCGATGAGCGTATGACGATCAGTTTCTAGTCGTTGTGGTTGTGAGACGGCACATTTCCTGTGTACCGTGACATCGGATCGTCGGACGTCGCAGCATCGTCACAAATCCCTAAGAGCCGCAGGTCTTGTCGGCTGGCGGCGGTATCCTCGCCAACAAGAGGCTCGGAGAGACCAATGGGAGAAATGTAGCGTTTCCTTCGCAGGGGAAGGCGTCTAGGACCATCCCGGTTCCACGGGACGTGGGAGGGCGTGCAAACCGCGACCGAGCGGGAATTAAATGCGCTGCGGGTGGTTCACCCCTGGACGCCGTGAGACCAGGACGGGGGTGACGACGGCCGGTGTTTTAGCCTGCCGGTTCGTTTGGGCGGGGTTTTTTTTTTCTCTTTCCTTTTTCAGTGTGGCATGGATCGGTCCTGTGCTAGTTCCCGAGATCATGCAAGATCTCTATCCCTTCCTGTTGCTAGAAAATAATTGCTTGGCATGTTTACTCGCATGAGGGAGCGGAAAGCTGGTCACAGTCTGCACAGTTCCCATCTCTGCCGGTTTACTCTAGTGGGAAGGGTGGAGCATTAGGTTGCTATCATGTGCCTTTGACTGGTGTGTGTGTGTGTGTGTGTGTGTGTGTGGATGAGCAGATCGGCGTAGGGTTGCAATGATGTTGTCTGGATACGACTCCAAAAAACTCTTCAAGCCGGATGGTGAGGCCGGGGGTTTGCCAAGAAGGCTTGTTTGTTTTCCTCTCCGCGGACCTATCTTTCTTGAAAAGATATTTAGCAGTTCCAAGGCTTACGAGAGAGGCTTACGGCCAGGCTTTGTTGCAAAAGCTTAGTTACGTTCGTGAACCTCGTTGATCTTCGTTCTCGGCTTCAAGTGCCCAAGACAGGTGTTCAAGCTTGGAAGATGCGTCGGCAGTGCCAGAGAGGCGTGGACCGTATGCGAGTCTTGGCGTTTAGAAGTAGGGGAGGCAACAGGTTCCTAGGCTGGCCACGCAACAAGGCATGATTTGTAATATGTAAGCAACCGTCCTGGTTGTGCTTATGACCACATGAGATCCTGATGCCGACAGGCACAGCGGACAGTCGTTCGGGATGTTGCTACCCGAAGCCTCTTGGTTTTCGGGGTTCCCCGCTCCGCCATCGACGTATTTTTTGACAAACGGGTTATTTATCCCATTCCTTATAGCCTTTTTGCTTCTGCCGCGTATTCCAGCCCAGCTTGCCACTGATGCTGTTGACCCAGTCCTCGCTGCGCCGGCCCTGGGCCTGAACACTTGCAAAGGGATACCGGCTGGCGCTGATAGTGACGTAGTCTCCAGGGAACAGCTCCATTCGCTCGCGGCCGTCGAAGCTGGCCCAGGAATTTGTCCTTGCATCGTAGGGCACACCTATGCGGAGGACGATGGTGTCTGGCAGGATGATTGGGCGGAAGGAGAGTGTGTGGGCGCAGATGGCGGTGACGAGCATGACTGGGTTCTCGGGGTGGCAGAGGGAGCCGCCAGCCGCCAGGTTGTAGGCAGTCGAACCCGTTGGGGTCGAAACGCAAATGCCATCTGCCAAGACGGACGTGAAGTGCTCGTCATCACCGAATATTTCCGTGTAGGACATTGCTATCGGGGTTTATGGGTCAGCGGCCTGGGATTCAAGCGGCAGAGAAGATTGTACAACGACTTACTGGGATTGGGGCCACGGTCCACAACGATTTCGTTCAAGATCTCAAAGGTCCCGTCTGGTTTGTGCGTATGCTCGTCCTCTCTCTCCTCGCCTACAAGCTCTTCGACGAGGTCGGGCTTTCGTCCATCTTCGTCCTGGCTAGAGCTGCTTTCTTCGACGTCCGACAATTTTTTCCTTTGCTGGCTTCTCATAATCGTTCCCTCGAAGCGCAGACGCAGGCTTACTGTGACGCCTTTATTGAATGCACTCTCGAGAATGGTGCGGTGCTCCTCGAAATCGAATTTTGTCAGGAAACCGAGACTACCGAGAGAAAAGCTCAGCACCGGTGGAACGATGCGCTGAAATAGCCAGCTAGCATAAAGCACAGTGCCGTCGCCGCCCAAGGTGATGACAAAGTCAAACATGTGCGGTCGGTTGCGGCACATGTCTTCGTCCCAATATCGGAGACGCTTGGAGATGGCATCGTCATTGGCCTTGTTTTGCGGCTGACCGGCATCAAAGGCTTCCTTGCTGAGCTCTTCGATCATGCCCGACGGGTTGAACTTTTTGTTATCCTTGAACTTTTCCTCTACATAGACGGTGTAATCGACGTCTCGCTCATGCGACAGAAGCCACTTAGTCAATTCCCGCGTCCGACTGATCAAGTCTGCATCGTGTATCTTGGTCAAGAGAAAGATAGTCTTGACGCGGAACCTGATGCGCATGCTACTGAGGCGTCTGCTGAGCTCGCGAACCCCCCAGGCCATCTCACTCAACTGCTTCTTGGTGAGTAGCCGGCTATGCAGCTCGTCTTCGTCGTCGGACTGCGTCAGATCGATTTGTGATGCAGACTTAGTGATCTCAGATCGCCAGGACTTTTCGTCGGCCTGGCCAATGTCGCTGCCTTCCGGGCTGTCTGTTGCCAGAATTGAGGCTCTCTGCTTGGCAACACGGCCCTTCGGCTCAACTGTCTTGGACATGCCCGTTTCCCCGGACACATCCTTGGTGCCCGCTTGCCGGCTAGGGCTCTCGTAGGTGGGATGGCCGTGGTGGTAGTGATCATTTACCTTGGAAGCGCTCGAGACCGAGTTGGATCTGGAGCCATGGTTGCTGGCAGAAGCAACGGCATCGCGGGCTTTTCTCTGGCTTTCAAGAAACTGGTGGACGATGCATTCGGTTCTCCTGCTCGGGTGCCGCGGCAGAGGCCGTGATGCGTCAGCCGTCACCAATGAGCTTTTGCGGCGGTAAGGATTGCCAGGGTCGAAGGTGACCTGGCGAATATGTTAATATAAGCTGTAAGCAGAGTGCCTTGTTGGGAAGTAACAGAGTCCTAGGGCGCGTACCTCAACGGCCTTCTGATAATCGTCGTCGCTTCCACTCGAATGAGCGTCCTCGTCGTTCTCAAAACCGACACGCTTCTCCTTCTCGTCACTCGCGGATCCGGCACCCATATTCGAAGAGGGGCGTTGCGGCGACGGGGAGGCGGAAAACGTTCTAGAAGCCTTAAAGCGCGCGGGGTAGGTTGATTGTGCTTAGTACTCGCGAACGGTGTCAGTGCAAACTTGTGAAGGGGTGTTCGAAGAGGTTGTGTGATGCAAAAGCGGCATATGCCAGGCCGAGTCAAATACGAATCGGAACTTTACAGCGATTGCCGTTGCCAATGAGATTGAAAGGTTGTCAATAGGTGAACACGTTGCGTCGTGGGAGTTTCCGCCGTTAGTGGTTGCGAAGCAATTGGGTCGTAGAGTAATTGTGCTTGCGGCTCCGAGGTCCGTCACCCCAAAGAGGTATGAGTAAGAGCAAGGATCTAGGTCACTACCGTATCACGGCCCAGGAGAGAGAGGGGGGAGGTTTTTGGATCCCGAAGAACGTAGCTAGGCGAATCGGTGGAAAATCAGGGAAAAGAGGTAAGAGCTGCCCAAGTTCAATGGAAGCTTCTTCAGTCGGCGGGGCCATGTTTTAGTGATGATTGCAGCCTTTGGGTGCTTATTCACCGGAGTGGACCGAGCTGGCCAGCAGAAGATTAGTGGATCACCTGCTGTGGCTTGCGCTTGCTGCCGCCGAACCGTGACAAGTCGCTGACGTCGTTTTCAGGTTGCACGATGCAATTCGGTGTGGGACTCCAAGAACACCCAAGGCCATTAATACCGGATGAGGTTTTATTTTTAATTTTACTTTTGTAAGATTAACTTGGCCTACAAGCTCGCGGCTTTTGTCCCTGCAGGCAAGGAAACTTATGAGTCCCGCCAGGTTGACCTCGCGGATGTCCGCATGGCTATCTTCTCTAGGAAAAAGGCTCGATCCCCCTTGGGCCGCAGACCACAGGGCGATATCGGGTGATGCCCCTCATGCCCTCCTCAACATGAGACGATCATTCCGCGGCCTCGGGCGGCTGAAGTGTCTTGCTGAAGGCAATGAGTTGCATTCGTCAGACCCCGCCATGCAGTCTTCGACGATAAGACACCTTGGCGAAGACCGCTAGCAAGTTCAGTGCTAAAGGTGACCTTGGACAAAATTCTTGACGATAAGACAAGAGATAAGAGATGGGCCAGCTATGTTTACCATTTGTACATACGGACAGCGCTGTCAAAATGCCTGGAACTAGGGTCGAAGATCCAGCCACACCCCGCCAAACCATTAAGGAGCTAGCCTACAACCAATCAGAAGCTGCAGCGCAAACTGCATCCCGCTTGAGGCTGCATCTTCACCGCGTTACTTACCACTTCCTTCCGCGGTTAAGCATGAGTTTGTCTTGCGCAACGCGATTTCGTACGCTCTCGACGCGTATTCTTATGTCGCTCGAATAACCACATCGAGTCAACCAATTTTGACCGCCACCGACCCCTCAACAGCCTTCCAGAGCATGATAGACCATCCGAAACACCTTCGCTTCCTTCCAGGATGAACTCTCTGTGGCCCTCGCGGCCTGCCAACGATGGCACCCCCGCCGAAAAGGAGCCCCCGCCGACCGGCGATGTCGCCGATGCCGTCGTCGCAGACGTCGGCCCCGACGCCAGCAACCCGCCACCTCCGCCTCCGGCACGACCATCTTTGCAAAGAAACTCCTCCGCACCCTCCCCTGTCCCTGTGCCGGCTCCCGACCCTCCCGCTCCTATGCCTCCTGCGCCGTCCGATCAGCCACAGCCAACCGACTCGCTATCGTTATTGCAGCTGAGACGAATCGTGGCCGAGTTCAGTCGCGGTGAACCTGTCGCCTACGACTTTGTCTACAATGACATGGGCTCACACGACGAGGAGATCGACGAATGGTTTGTGTACCAATTTTGGCAGTGGGTGCGACTAAATGCTGCCCAGAGGGCCTTCGAGTGGCAGTGGCAGCATGAGTACGATATTCAGACAACTTGGGAAGAGACGGAACACCAGACAAGAGCCAAGTTCACGCAAGATGCCCTGGGTGGTCTCCAAGTTAAGGACCCCGCACAACGTTCTGCGTCCATTGGCAAGGTCCTGTACCTGGTGCTGGGTCGATGGGGCGATACCTCTACTCCGGCTACCGTGTGCGACAGAAGGTCGGCCGCAAGCGCTACACAGCTGGAGGCCATACGATCAAGCATCGCCTTTCTTACGTCCCTAGATGGCATTGCTACCGTCTGGAAGGCTTTACAGAACTGCTTCGATGTATTCTGGTACGTTATTCGACTACAATACTGCTTTTGCGGCTAACCTAACCAGGTCGGATGATCCTCGACTCGTGCAACCCGGTGGCGCCCAAGAGGCCCAGGACGAACTCATTAACCTGATGACTATCATGTATGTTATCATCCAGGAGGCGCTGAGTTTCCCCAAGGAGCTCGCAACTACAAGATCTGAACTTCGTAAGCATACTATAGCAGCACGTACAAGGCCACGGCTAATATTATTCTAGTTTCTTTGACGCCTGGGCTGGTCGACTTCATGTCCATAGCGACCTCCAAACTGCGTTGGGACGACGGCAACTTGATGCCATCCAGCCAGGTACGATCATCGACACCGTGAACGACTTTGGCTAATTTCCTTAGATTTTCTTGCTGTTCTGGAAGACCATTCTCCTGGTCTTTGGTGGCACGCAAGAGATAGACGAGGCCAAGAAGGCCACCAGCGAGTCGCCCAACGCGAAATCCAAGGACGTCATCACCGCGTCGCCCTTGGACTACCACGTCTTCCGACAAGAACTCACCTCCAAATACCCCGCCTATGTGCCACCGAGGACGCTCATTCCCCTCGAGCCGGAGAACACGACTCTCCTGCCCCCTTTGCCTAACCACCCCACCAGGACTAGTGCGGCGATGGGAATCGTGCCGGGACCACCCAACCCGCAAAGCAGCGGCGCTTCTATTCTGCACCAGCCAGTGCATATCGCGACACCTGCTCCTTCGCCACCTCCGTCTCCCGGTGTTGGCGGCAAGGGCGGTAAGAAGCAGAACTACCAGACGAATCAGAACTTTCCGTTCATGTACCCCCCTCTGGATGCCACCAGCAACAGTGCCGGCGGTAAAGGCGGAGCTGGGCTACAGGAACAACTTGTCGGTCGCAGATGGGAGGGCAGCGATATTCCCGCGTCAATCCTTGAGGCTGGTGAACTGTTCTCAAAGAGAGTTCGCATGACGCGCGCTACGCGCCAGCTTTGGGAAGAACGCGAAAGCTTCCTCAAGTTCGAGAGAGGATGGGAAGCAGAGGACAGCGATGATGACGTTGACGACCTCGACCTTGAAGGGTTAAGCCTGGAAGAGAAGCAAGAGATTGTTGCGCTCAAGGCCGAGACCAGAGCCGAGGAGCGCAGGGAGGCACAGCTTTCGATGCGAGAGCCGGAAATCGACTGCGGTCCTGCCGCAGACAAAGTGAACGACGAGGTCAAGCGTCGACTACTGGCTGTCGAGAGCTTCTACGTGGGTAGACCGGAACCCCAACTGGACGTGGCTGACTTCCCTACAGAAGGAGTCTCTTCCTCACCTGCAGTCGCTTGTGATTGTCCTTCTGAGGCCGATCCTCATGAACGTCACAGCTGTGTTGTCGCAACCCGCCGCAGCACAACAACACCCGAGTATGGCCGGTAGAGGGGCCAACGGCATGAATGGTGGCCCCGGGCCCAATAGGCAGCAGCAATCCCAGGACCCTTCGTTGGCACAGTCAGGTCCCCCTGACCTCCCCGAGATGTCGCCCGAAGAGGTGGATGCTGCGAGGTCCCGAGAGATCACCACCAAGGCCATAACAGCCATTTTACTCCTTCTGTTGAAGTGGCTTAGAGTATCGCGTACGTAGCCTTGGTTGGTCTTGCGAGGCGCATTGCTGACGAAGCCTCAGACGTTCTCAAATTCGAGTACATGACACAACTTCTGCTCGACTCCAATTACCTCCCGCTAGTCCTTAAGTTGTTTGCGCATCAGGACGTCCAGCAAGTAGTTGATAGCAAGACGGACAGGCTCGAGAACAGGTGTGTGCCGCCCCGAGTTGCCCCTACAATCCGAGCTGACTGTTTAGTTTCTTTCACTTCTGCAACCTGCGGTCGAAGTTCAAAGATAAGCCGCCGGTCCAGGCAGAGCCCGTGGAAGAGAGCGAAGACGAAGCAGCGCCACCGCCTATTAAGAGAAGGCGGTCACCACCCCGAGCGACTACGGCCGCCACGCGCGACAGCGACGACAACGCAAAGCTCGAGGGACAGGCTGCAGTGCGACCCGAAGTCGACGAACTCGGATATCCCATCAATGACTTGCCGGCCGAGCCGATTACCGATTTCTCGAGAAGAAACTTCTTCTCTCTAATCAACTACCTCCGGATCATGCAGAAGATCTGCAAACACAAGGCACACCGAAACCTCCTTCTGGTCCAGTACAAGTCGGCCAACATCCTTCGCAAATCTCTCAAGATTCCCCAGCCGGAACTCCGACTTTATACCTTGAAGCTGTTCAAAAACCAAGTGCCATACTGCGGCCGTAAGTGGCGGCAGAGCAACATGCGTGTCATCACGGCGGTCTACCTACACTGCCGGCCCGAACTGCGCGACGAGTGGCTGGCCGGGAGCGACGTCGACGCCGAAGTCGACTCTGCGCTGCCGTTAGAGCAGGCGCTGCGCAGTTTGACGCACTGGTTCAACGTGCGGAGATATCCCGACAAGATTGCCGTCGAGCTGCGAGCTGCCCTGCGGGAGGAGCAGGACTTCTTCACGAGGGAGCTGGAGAAGCTGGACATGAACTGGGCGGACGTAGGGGCCGACGATGGCGCAAACAGTGAGTGGGACGAGGCGGCCGGATGGCCATGAGATACCCTACAGTCTGCGTGTGACGAGGTTTGCTGACACCTGGCCGAGTGTCCGGTTTAGGTTATTAAGCTTTGAAGTCGGGCAGATGTACCTCCGCAGTGGTGTCTCGAAGTGTCCGGACGTGGGCGGATTAGCCCTCGGTCATAACATCGAAGCCTAGCCTAGCTGCCGCCAACGTTTAGCGGACGTGGTATCATAACATTTACGTACCAATATAAACCCTCCAGATTTTTGCGCTGAAACTGGGTCGTAACTCACGATGCCATAACAGCTTCACATTTCAAGATAATTACACATACAGTCATCCTCATTATGATTATTTGATCCATTGACTACAAACCAGCAAAAGCTGTCGATTCCTTTCGCGACATGTAAGACTCCTTAATCCCTGGGTATATTGCCATCCTTGACCGGTGTCATTCCGTTGTTCTACGTTCAATTATAAGGTTTCTCTCTTCTATTTCTCTCGCCTCAAACAACAGGGTTTGGTTAGACTCTGTCGTAAACACCGTCATTGTAGTGGTAGTTGTTAGGCGGCTGCGTAGTACCGGTGGTGCCAGTCTCCTGGCCGTAGTTGTAGCCGTTGGTACCGGTAGTGTCGTTGGTGGCATAGGCGCCCTCGTACTTGGGGTACCCGGGGTCCTGGGCGACGGCGGTAGTCTCTGTGGCGTAGCTGGTGCGGACCTGGTCGGGGCTGGTGTGCATGGGCAGTGCGTTCTCGTTGGTCTCAGCGACGCCGCGGTTACCGCGACGGAAGCTGCTGAAGAAGCCGGGCTTGGAGCCCGAACCCGAAGTGTAGTTGTTCTTGGGGCTGGGGCCGAAGCGCTTCTCCTTGCGGTGGTGGCGGGCGAGGGCAACCTCGACGAGGATGGAGAGAATGAAGAAGATGCTGAGAGGGATTAATACAGTGTCATCTTGTTTTTGTTCCAGAGGGAAACTTACATTGCAACAATGGAGACGGCGAAGCAGGCAGTCTGCAGCTTGCAAGCGGTGCGGAGGCTGGGGAGATGCGTCCAGCCGTCACTGCCGGTGTTGGTGGGCTCGCCGTCGGCGGGGCCGTCGCCAAAGGGCGTGCTGACGTTGCCGGAGCACGAGTCGGCACCGTTGCGGTTGGCTACGGCGACATAGATGAAGGCGCCAATGAAGGCGACATCGATGACGATGGCGATGAAAGAGGTGAAGGAGCGGCCGGCGAGGCAGCACAGGAGGAGCAGGCCGGCGAGGGTGTAGAGGGTCGCCGCGCCAGAGATGCCCTCGACGGCGCGGATCGATGTGGCGATCGGAAGAGAGTGGTTATGCAGGGTCGCGAGGAAGTAGGAGAAAATGGCGAGGATGAGGACCGAGCAGCCCAGTTGGACGCCGCGGATGAACCACTGCAAGAATTTCAAGGCGAAGGCCATGGCTGAAGTTGTGGAAGTTGCTTGGTGTTGAGTTTGTTCAGTGGATTCGACGTTGCTTGGTGTTCGTCTGAGCAAAGATGAACGATCGTTTGTCAACGTCACCTGCCTCGAGAAGGTGTTTGACGGGTTGAATGAACGGGCGGGATCAGATATGGTCAAGGTGACCGGATGGGGGAGGTCAAGACCCTTAATACTTTAAAAAGCAGGAAGAAGGAAACAGGGCTGCCTCCTCGTCTGCCGGCAAATGGTCTGGTCTGTCTGCCGATCCCGCATTGCGTAGATCGTGGCAAGGTACAGGTCTTCCCTGTTCGGTCCAAGTTCAGGGATCTCTAGTGAGTAATTCTTGGCCAGTTTCTTTTTCCACGAACCGCTCCCCCTTCACCACACAGCTCACCCGTGCAAAGTCAATGGGCGGAGTGACGGAGCAAGGGCGTCAGGTCTTGGGACGGGGCGCTGCTTGCGGGTTTGATGACGAGCGTTGTGGCTGAATGGACCCCCTCCACACCCTCGACGGGGGCGATGGGCTATGATGTCAGACTTCTTGGAGGGGTATACACCGGCATGATTGGTTCGGACCGGAGCGTGTTCTCCACTCATCTGGCACGGCCACGATGTAAGTGTGGCTACGCGGGGCAGATGATTGGGGATCGGGATCGGTCTCTTCCTAGGGTCTTCCCATTTTTAACTTTCGGTTTGCTCGACTGTGGTCCACTGCCCAGGTTTCCTCGAGTGGGATCCTCACGGCAAGCACGGGAAGCCAGGCCAAGGGCATGCAGGTTGCAGACAGGCTGTGGGCCATGGAGTTGACGTTGTGAAAGGTGGTGTTCATGACTAAAAGAGTCGGGAAAGCCGGGATGCTTCGAGACGGACAGAGCTTAAGAAGGGCAAAGTTTTCAGCTCTTCTAGGATATTCTGCCTTGGCCTTTTCTAGACTTCAGTAGAATTCACTTCTTGGCAATCTTGAGTCCCTTCGAAAGGACTTTGAAATGTTCATAATGCCCACATTTTGGTTTACTGTCGTACCTTCGGAATCTGTTTCTTGACTTGAGACTCAGTTTGACCCGCTGGATCCGGTTCGGGTCACGTCCGCCCAGCGTGAGAGTGAGAGTGTTAAGTATACTCGTCGTTCTAGCATGTCTCGGGTTGACTAGCTGGATCCCCGCGGATCAATGAAGATCCTTGGTAGGCTAGCGCCCAATTGCAAGGTCTGTCCTTTTCACGAGTGATGAGCTAATCGATGCGCAACAGTCGCACTCTTTGCCCGTCAAGTTTTGTCTAGAATTGTCTCTCTTCACGGTGCCAGGTTTTTGTGGATCTTGCGCAGCCCCAGCTAAGTGTCTCCCCTGAATTTATCAGGGTTTCCCCACGGAATTGACCGATTCGCGTCTAGACCTTGCTTGATGGTCTGTAGGTCATATGTCAGTGAAGGACCGGAAAACAGCAAGGAGCTGATGGTTTCATACGAATAGAGAATAGAGGACAACAAACAGTTTGCGTGCTGTCATCCCCGTCAATTAAGCGTCATGCCAAGCTGTACCCAGTCGGAGACAGGCTGCCGAGTCACTGCGACTAGACGTCAAGCTGCATTTGGGTGCCTTCATACTTAGCACGTTATGTCACTGCTTGGTTCTTCAACCCCATTGTCCACCAGGGGCACCGAGAAATAGCATAGCGGTTGACATCAATGATCAGACTGTTTCGCCGGAATAAGATGTAGAACTGGATTCGTCGCGAAAGGCTGCTGCTCGAGCAGAAAACAACAGGGGACTTCTGGACCCTAGCGATGTCTGGGCACTGCAGTCCATCCAGCTTACTTCAACTGAGTGTCCGTTGAATATGTCATCGCGGTTGGGCGCTGCAGGAAGTGGTGGGTGGTTGTGTGAGCTACTGAGACGAATGAACAACGGCCGCGTTCTCGTCACCCAACTTACCCGGCCCAAGAACGCCGGTTGTCTAACAGTATGAGTGACGACAGTGGCATATTCCGGGCATGATGAAGCCAAAGTTCCCCAAGACAAGTCGCCCATTGTGAACGCATGATGCCTTATGTTGATTGCTATCGAAGAGCTAGCGCTCTGGTCAGGAGCCTGTACGGCAGATTCATGACGCGGGCGCTCAGCTGGCTGCAGGAAGCTTATCGAAGTTATCGTTTGTTGGAAGTACCAATCGGTTGTTTGCTGCTCCAGGAATTCCAAGTAAATTCTGGGCTTGCTCGGTATGGCAAAACGGTGATCCGACTTGAGTCGAATGCGGGATAGTTCGGGTCGGAGCAACGAGTCGGCCCCGCACCTATCTAGACAGGCGCCGAACATTCGGTCTCCAGCGTCCCACCAAAGCCCGGCTCGGCGGGGGTGATAGATCCTGGCATGTCGGACCTGCACGCATGCAGAGAATTTGGTGAAGGCATTTCGAATCATATTGTCCTCGGCGAGCTATATTAGGCGCCCTGCAACTTGGTACAGATGGCGCACGCTATCTATCCTGAGCCACAATAATTCTCGAGCCAGGGACAACCCGCACACTGACGGGCGTACGACGTGGAACTGCGGAATCAAGGGTTCGATTTTGAGCCAGCGATGAGTTTCTTATACATCTCGGCAGCGAAAACTCGTCACCGAATGCTCTTTGTGTTCCTAACGACGGCCAGTTGTTTCACATGGCTTGGCCTGGTTTGTCTTTGTTCAGCCTTGTTATACTTCGGTCGTCCATGCCGTCTGGCTGTGGGATGTCGCCTGTAACCGGATGGGGAGTATTCCTTTGTCTTGCCTTGCCGCTATGCGACTTCGAACAACCACAACCGTTTGTGAGTTGAAAACCGCGCGTCCTGGGTGCTGGGGCCAAGGCAATGGCTTTCCGAATTTTCCATGGTTTAATGGGCAATCTGCCACTTTAGCAGCTCTTGTGCCCCTTCCCCTAATACGACAGGGAAACGATAGTTCGTTGCCACTAGCAAAGCCACGCTTGGCCGCCTTGACATTGGCGGCGGCGTCCCCATCTGCAATTTGGCCGTTGCCTCGATCGATTGCTCTGTGGTAGTGGCCCCATCCATGTGAAGGCTGCAGATTATTCTTTCAGCTTTGTCCAGTTCCAGACTGACTCAGAGTGGGGAGAAGAATCGGATGGTAGTTGACACTGCAATGGCGGCTTGGCAGAGGTGATGTGTGTAATGACAGCGGGTGAGACGCCCTTTACAGACTGACAGCGCGATAAGGCAATAGCCATCAACTCGAGAATGCTAGGTGCGTATTTGGTGGTATACAGTGCTTCGCGATTACTCGATTGGTCGATCGACTTTGTGTAAAGACACAATTCATATGTTGTCTGGGCGTCTAGGTGGGAGATGGCTGCCAAAAAGGTTCGAAGCTTGGCCACGCAAATCAAGCCTGGAGGTCTTTCATTGGATACCAGAATACAGTCATCAGATCGGGTAATGAGATGCCGTTGGAGCCGGTTTTGCCGTGATACTGTGGACTAAGGCGTCTGTGTCCTTGTCGTTCTTTTACCTGAGGTTTACTAACTTCAGGCCGGATGGATCGATTGGGCTTCTGTTGTGAGTGCATTACACAAGCTGCAAGATTGGAAAACGGATGCAGGTATGCACGTCAGCTGATGCGCCGGTGTTCACATGACATCAATAGTTCGCTGCCGCGCAGGACAGAGGAGGGCAAGCCCAAGGCGGGCATCACACCAGGCTCCCAAACGAGAAGCAGAAGTCATGCTCGTCTTGCCGGCGTTATCTGCTGACTCTACCTTCGAAGAAGTACCGAGGGTCCTCCCGTTGTGAGCGCACCATTGGGTTGGACGTGCCTCCCACGGTTGCATGGGTCTGCAGCCCAACTTGTCGGGATGCAATCTATTGCTTGACGCGCCATTGAGTTATCTCACCGCATAAGGGATTTTGAGGGTATCTTGAGCCAACCCAAGTAAGGTTAACAATCAAGGTAAGCGTCGCTCAGGGGCAGGGGGGTTCTACCACGGCACCCCTGGATTACTCCCACATTGCGGCTGGCACCGACAGAAGCCACAAAATGCCCGCGGCCAATCACGAATCTCAGATTGACCTTTGTGTATTCTTTGATCCAATGCGAGGACGGCACTAACTCAGAAGGGGAAAGAGGGGTCCTAGCATCCTCGATCACCTATACCAAAAATACGAAGACTCACTCTCACCTCTTCCTCTCACTCACCCACCCACACCTACTCACTCACTCACTCACGCCCACGACGGGCCAGTAACCAAGCCTTGAGCTGCTCCGCCATCACCTTCGGCCGCTAGTCGCCCTCGGGGACTGCTACCCTTGCCGGCCATGGAGGCTTCCCATCTCAGCCCAGACCTGCCCAGATTGCCTAGAATGCCTAGATCACCCGTCTTTACGCTATTCCACGCGGTCAGTGCCTCGTCGTCGCTACGGTTCCGCCATGCCCGGTCTACTCGCACGCGTTGGCGCAAATTTGCTGCCGCATGGAACCGCCGAAACCCTTTGTTTGGCCGAGCTGTCGTGGTTGTGACCTCTCTCGCACCATGCTTCTCATATCTAACGGCCAGCAGCCGTCCCGTCTCTTCGTCTCGCCTCGTCCGCATCCTTCTCTTCTGTTGCGACTCTTCCACTCTCTTTAGGCACATCTGCCTTGTTAGTGCCGTAAATCCAAGGTCGATCCGTTTACCTGGATGACCTAGTCCCTCGCTTGCACTTGTTGTAATCTTTCCATATCGTTGATCCTCGAGGTCTGAGGTGTACTGTATCGACACCATGAAGGTAAATCCTTCTTTTCTACTCGGCCTTTTGGGCCTAGCATACCAGGTCCAGGCCGACCCGACATGGCCTTCAGACATCGACGAGTTGGAGGAGATCATGTACCAGATGTTTAACGCCAGAACACGAAAGTTCGCCGATGCCGTCTTTCCCTGCACCAAAGAAACGAACGGTGCCGGCCGTCAAACGGCTGCCGAATGGCTGAGAACCGCCTTTCACGACATGGCGCCGGCCAACGCAGGCGCCGGGGTCGGCGGCTTAGATGCGTCGATTCAGTATGAGCTCACAGTTGGCGGAGAGAACACTGGCCCTGCCTTCGCAACTTCCATGACCTTCTTTGCCCCCTACCTGACCCGCAAGAGCAGCATGTCGGATCTGATCGCTCTTGGAGTGTACGCCTCTGTGCTGGCTTGCGGCGGCCCCTCGATCGCCTATCGCTCTGGCCGTATCGACGCAGCCGCGAGAGGCGCCGTCGGCGTGCCGCAGCCTGGAAATGCCATCCAGATCTTCAGACAGCAGTTTGAGCGCATGGGTTTTACGGCGCAGGAGATGGTCCAGGTGACGGCCTGCGGTCACACCATTGGCGGTGTGCATTCGGCCGAGAATCCAACCATCGTCCCAGTCAACACCTTCGCGAACGGAATGGCACCCATGGATTCGACCGCCGGCGTCTTCGACAACAAGGTTGTTACCGAGTATCTCGACGGCACCACCAAGAATCCTCTGGTCTTCACGATGGGCAGTGCTCGAAACATGAATTCCGACTTCAAGGTTTTCAACTCCGACAACGCGACGATGCGTGCCATGGCCGACAATGCCGCCTTCAAATCTGTCTGCAAGACTATGTTCGAGAAGATGGTCAACACCGTGCCATCCGGCGTTGCTCTCACCGATGCCATCAAGCCCTATACGGTCAAGCCGGTTGAGCTGCAGCTCTCGCTCGCCTCGGCCTCCATCATACAGCTCAAGGGCTTCATCCGCGTCCGAACTACCGAAATCCCACTGGACAGCATTGCGGGTCTGACCATCAACTACAAGACTCGGGACGGGAGCTCCACCTGCGGATCCAGCAACTGCGTCTTTACTCTCTCAGTCTTGGGCATCTCCAGAGGTTTGGAAGACAACTTTGCCTGGTTCCCCATCACCCAGACTTTCCCCGTCAGTACTGGTATCTCGTCCTTCACCGTCACCGTCAACAAGAAAGACGGCTCTAGCACGCTTTTCAACAACAATGGCAACGGTTACCCTCTGCAGGACGGCATCTTTCTCCAGCAGCCCCAAAGCTGCCTGCAGCAGGCCGCTGGCGACGCTACCTTTGTCGTCGCTGTCCGCAACGACCGAACATCCCTTCCGGTCAAGGTAGAGATTTCGTACAAGACGAAGCGCACGACCAGCGTCGTGCCTCTGTTGAGCAAGATGACCGTTGACATGGTCAAAGGAAGCTGCCAAGGCAGCTACACTTTTTTCACCGTTACCACGAACATCCCGGGCGGTCTCAGCCCCGAATCGACCATGGAATTCATCAGCGGAGAGGGCGCGTCCGCCTTGGTCGATTCTTTCAAGAAGGCCAACCCCATTGGAGGCACCTGCGCAGCGTGGGCGGGAGGATCGGGCACTTGCAACAGCGTTACCGTTTCCCCCACCGCAACGTCGACGACCGTCTCGGCCTCCCGCACTTTCAGCACCAGCACGGTTCCCACCGCCACACTCCGCCACCGGGAGACCATGGGCGGATACAAGCTCGTGTCTTGCTGGACCGAGGCCTCGGGCGGCCGAGCTCTCACCGGCGCCGCCTTCGCTTACGACGGCATGACCCTGGACAGCTGCATGACGAACTGCACCGGATTTGACTACTGGGGCACTGAGTATGGACGTGAATGCTACTGCGGCAACTCCTTGGCCGCCTCTACCACTTCCGCTCCCCTGAGCGACTGCAGCATGCAGTGTTCCGGCGATTCGACGCAGTACTGCGGAGCCGGCAACCGGATCGAGTTGTACTCGACCACGGCCACACGCAGTAGCAGCTCGACGGCCGCACCGACAGCAACCCTTGCTCACATCAACGCCATCGGCAAGTATTCGCTCGTGGGCTGCCAGACGGAGGCCGATGGTGGCCGTGCCCTGCAAGGCGCTCAAACTGCCAGCGATGACATGACTCTCGAGAAGTGTGCCACGTTCTGCTCCGACTATACCTTTTTTGGCACCGAGTATGGTCGCGAATGTGAGTGTGACGTAAGGTTCTTGTGACGAAACATCGACTAACGTGAGTCCAGGCTACTGCGGTAACGAACTGCAACCCACCAGCAGGACTGCCCCTCTGGGCGAGTGCAACATGAAGTGCGCCGGCAACCCGTACCAGTATTGTGGCGACGGCAACCGTCTCGAGTTGTACAAAGCCAGCAGCTCGTCTTTAGCCTCGGTCACGTCGACTGTTGCCACGACGACTTCCTCCACCGCGCCTTCCGCTACATCCTCCTCTGTCAGCAGCTCTTCGAGTTCTTTCAGTGCCCTAGCAGAGAGCGGGTCTTCCACCTCCAGTGCGCCGCTCACCAGCTCGTCGCAGTTCTCGACATCGTCAGACCATCCTTCTTCTAGCAGCAGTATTGTGTCGCCGGCCAGCAATGAGGTGACTAGCACCAGCTCGGCCTCGCAAATTACATCGTCGTCCTTATCGAGCAGCAGTGCTGTTTCTTCAGTCAGTGCGGAGGGGTGGAGCAGCAGCTCGTCCACAAGCTCACTGCTGCGGTCCACCTCTTCTACTTCTGAATCGTCGAGCAGCCATGTCGAGTCTTCCAGCACCTCAACTACGAGTTTCAAGGTTTCGACTTCATCCGAACACCCAACTTCCACCAGCCCCGTGTCCTCCTCCAGCAGTGTCGCATCCAGCACCAGAACTTCAAGCTCGACAAGTACCGTCCCCACGCTGGCCCACAAGCCCACCGTCTCCCCTTTCGTCTTGGTGGGCTGCTGGACAGAAGGCAACGGCGTGCGTGCTTTGAGCCAAAGGAACTACGCTTCCGGCAACAACATGACGCTCGAGTACTGCGCATCATACTGCTCAGACTACAAGTACTTTGGAACGGAATACAGCAGCGAATGCTACTGCGGCAACTTCCTTGCGCAGTCCAGCACGGAGGCTCCCCTGGCCGACTGTGCCATGACCTGCAGCGGCAACCAGTACGAATACTGCGGCGGAGGCAACAGGCTGACGCTGTACCAAACCGACAAGCAAGTGAACGACCCTGTTCAGCCGGCCACCGCCGGGGCGTACACGTTCCTTGGCTGCCGTACCGAGCCCGCGCAGGGCGGACGTGCCTTGGATGCGAAGGCCACTGCCTCGGACAAAATGACGAACGAGGTGTGTGCGGCATTTTGTGACGGGTACAACTACTTCGGCACGGAATACGGCGGCGAATGCTACTGTGGTAACACACTGCCGGCGACTTCCCTCGAGGCGCCGGCCGGCGACTGCAGTATGTTCTGCACGGGATCCGGCAACGAGTACTGCGGTAACGGCAACCGCTTGTCGGTGTATAAAAAGTGATGGTCTCTATACAAGAGAGGAGACGGGGTCTAATGTTTTCAAACTTTTAATGAGCATATGGCATGGCATACTGTAGGCGCTTGCGGCTACTGAAGGGGGTGGCTGGAGACAATCATAATGATACCTATTTGGCTATGTTTATTTTCAGCCAATCCTTTGTACACATTTTCTTAATACACATAATTTTCTAGACGAACAGCGGGATACCTTGATGTCAGAAGATTTTAAGTCGCTCGGGTTCCCACCCATGACCTGCACATCCAACACACAGCCGGCTGAAGGCACTCGGGCATAGCGGGACCAGATCACACACCTCGGACCTCTGGATCCGGGTTGGAGAACCAGTGAAGCGGAACGGATGTGTCTTTGTATGGGATCGTTTTCCGTTGGAGGACACGGCAGGCTTCTCGTAGGTTCAGGGTCCAACCAATGTAGTGGATGGCCGTACTTTCCTTTGAGTGTCGCCTGATCACTCGAAGCATTTCTCATAGTTACTGGGGATCTGTCCCCTTGTCTCTGCAACGGGAACGGACGCCCGTTTCCTGGGGTCTAGAGGTGTCCTGACGGGCGGCCAGGCCAACAGGTCGCCCGAATCATGCACCAACTCGGACAGTAAAGGAAGTAGAGTCTCGTGGACAAACCAGGCTCTCGAGTGCTTCCCCATTTTCACGACCGGGCGAGGGGGGGTTCTCAGCAGTGATGGCTGCTCGTGACTCTCATTCGAAAGACTCGTAGCAGCAACAAGCTGCCGCCCTCTCGCCCAGGCCCGCGCTAGTATCAAGCTGCTACACTCTCACTCTGTCTTGGATGGCATGTTCGAGGCATGGCTTGGTGCCGTGGAGGAGTTCGGGGACTGCAAGGTGGGTATGAGGAAAGCCGATTCAGTCGGTAAAAAGACACATAGGAATAGACTGTCCGAACCCTCTCTTCTACAAAGTAACCCTTCTCATATTGGATTGTGCTGTGTGGCTTCAGAAACGATTTTCGTAATGTTGTGACACACTTTTGTTGTGATGCCCATCGCCCCTGCTCACCACATCCACGAAAAACTGCTGTTCCGTCGGCGGCTTCTGGGAGGGCCTCAACTGCTTCTTTAGAGTTGTTTTGCACCCCCGCGGTTGGTTCTAAGATCACCGTAGTTGCGTAGTTGGTGTTGGACCAGATACGATTCGTCGGAGCCTTGCCCCTTTCCCACTCTGTGGTGTAGACGTGTCGGGCCGAACAGCACATTTCTCAAAGGCTGGTGACTGCGGTCTATCACTTCCGGCATTGCAAAAGCTTCTCGCGTCTTCCGAGCGTCCCGCCGACGGTCCCTTGCACCCTCTCAGCGACCACAGTGATATCGTCTGTTGGGAACTGGCGCAGCCCCTATACCTTGGACGCGATTCATTCCAAAGGCCTTTGTGAGCATCGGCTCTCGACCTGTACTTACAATTCAGCGGTTGGACGTCGTACCTTGATGTGTACCCAGACAGCTGATAGGAAGGAAAGTTTCCGTGCCCGCAGGGCGTCGCTCCTCGTGGTCGTCTCCTCTTGCAGCCCCTGGCCACCTGCAGATTCGACAACGCCGCGTCCATCATCAAGTATTGTTCATTGTAGGAATTGACCCATCCGGCCCGCCAGATCAAGCGCTGTCGATGCGCTGGACCACATTGGCGCCAGAAGCAGACGTATTAGGTCTGACGCGTTGGTTCGGCTTTCGAAATGCTCCGCTTTGTCGTGTGTGGCAGATCTCCAAGGTTTCAGGCGTGAGTGTGCAGTCGGGTGGCCCCGAATCTATACCGGTTTGTCCTGCAAGGGCAGCCTGGAGCGTCCAATCCACAGAATACAGAATCAGTCACGGTCACGTGCATTTGATACTCAAGGTTCTATCTTGTGCTAATAACAAGTGTTTGAAAAGTCAACGTGGCACCATGGTGTCGGCTTGGAGCGGCCATCCCCCATCAGCTCTAGTATCTTGATGGAATGCATACTTTGGGGGGATCGTGACGGTTGTAATCACACCGTTTGAGGCGGACCACATGATACCAACTCGAGACGGATATTGATATAAGGCTGGTTCGGGCTGCATGCTCCCATTTCGACAGCCAACCACGCCAGAATGACCATGAAGACAACGGCCAACCCTTCTTATTTGGTCCGCCCAGCGACTCCAAATGCAGGACATTTTCAAACTGACAAGACGGGAAGAAGCCAACAAGCGCCCCTGGCATGAAGGGTTACTGACATGCCATCGTTGAGATTAGCAAACAAGAGGTCGACAGTCTGGCAGCAGGTACGTGCCATGCAAGCAACCACCCCCGACACGTGCACGACATGGCCACCTTGTTCCCAATGCCATCGATCACCAGAACACTGAAAAGTCATCAAGCTCATCGAAGCCCACTCTTCAGAGCCTCACGGCATGGGCACAACGTCGTTGACAGAGCGGCGAAATAATAGGCCGATGTCCCGCATACTTTCGGTCCAGAGATAAACGCCAATGACGCATCTTTGAGCGCCCCCACGACCCTTCCAAACCACCGTCTTGGTGGCAGAATTCGCGACTCCAAGATAACGTGCAGACCCGAGACTTTGTCGCACTCGCAACTGCTCCGGTCTGCCGATCAATAGTGGCGTGTTTTACACGAGTGAAGGACGACTGCGGACGTGGCTGAGAACCCAGTGGGGTGCCTCAATAACCTCACACACCAGAGACAGGCCGTACATTTCAGTATCGTGATGGACCACCTCATCCTCGTCGGGGCGTGCTACGTCGACACGGTCATGAGGCAAGGCAGCCTTCCCCTTCCCTCTCTGCCTCACTGGCCTACCTCGTTAGAAGAGACTTCTCGACTGACCTAAAGGCGCTAGCGTCCCTCATTTCCCTGCAGAGGACTCAAAACTACGAGCCACGAGCTTGCGCATTCGCCGGGGAGGCAATTGCCCTAACACGATTGAAGTCCTCCAACAGCTCCTCGCCAGCAACCCGCCTATACCCTCTCCCCCGAAGTCCCTGCGAATGCACCTCGTCTCCCCCTTGCCGGAACGCCAATCGCAGGCAACAGCGCAAATTATTGCCTCGCTCTGTTCGACAACCGAGGATGCTTCGCGGACGAAGGACAAAACGCCCGCAATCGACTTCGATCACTGTCTCTTCCGTAAGGGCCACCAGGCGCCGGCGAGCAGCCACATCCTCCGCAGCGAGGCGACGGGCACCCGCACCATAATTAATCACAACGACCTCCCTGAGATGACGGTTCACGAGTTCTTGCGCGTCGCCGAGGCGTTCAGGGGCCACGGGCGGACATGGTGGCATTTCGAGGGGCGGATCCCAGAGACGACGCTCGAGTGCATACGCCTGCTGAGGCAGGTGCTGGACGATGTGACCGTCAGCGTCGAGGTCGAGAAGCCCGGGCGGCCGGGGCTGAGAGAGCTCGCCGCTGAGGCGGAAGTGGTCTTCTACTCCAAGAGCTGGGCCGAGGTGCGCCATCCGCCCGCCGCAGGCGGTGGTCGTGAACGATGCTGACGGCTCCAGGACTGCGGGTATACATCCGCTGAAGGTTGTCTGAGGGGCGAAAGACTACCGCGAGCGTGAGTCGGTCACTTAAAGCCTTTTGACGGACGTCGACTGACTGCTACATGGGCAGATCGGTGGCCATGAGCACTTGGGGGTCCGAGGGAGCCTCGTGCCTGACTCTCAAGAACCAACAACTGTTCGTTAGCCCGGTGAAGACGCCGGTCACGCAAGTCGTCGAGTAAGAAATCGCCCTCTGTCTGGTCATACCACCGCAAAAAAAAACCAAAAAAAACCGCTGGCAAAGTGCTCGACTGACAACAGGCTAGCTCGGTAGGTGCGGGAGACACGTTTGTCGCGGGCATGCTCTACGGTCTGATTTGCCAGACCGACACTTGGGACATGGCCGACAAGTTGGGCTTCGCCGTCCAGCTGGCAACGCTCAAGGTCCAACGAGAGGGGTTTAGTGGTCTGGGAGATGACATGCTACGTCGCGCTGGCTGTGGGCCACCCGTAATGGATCAGGTCAGGCGTTAGACTCGAGCTCGTCGTTGCGGACGCTCCGGGTCGCCCCCCCCGGTGCCGTATATGGAGATGGATGTTTCGGCGGGTGGACTAGAACGGGCAGGGCAAGGTGGGCCCAGTGCCCGCAATCGTCAGGATTCGGGGGGGGGGGGCACCCGACACGCGAGCTGGGGAGCAGGGCAAAAGAAGGCCGAATGTCGCCCGCCAGGCGGACCGATGGATTGACTGTCGGCGGTCGCTCCTGTTGTAAACCTGCGGAAAGGGGAAGAAAACAAAACCGTAGGAGGGTCTCTCGGTGGGGTAGAAAGAGGCGGTGTACACGATGGGCAGTCAGGAGGCAACCTGTTACGAAGTAGGTCAAGTCAAGCCCGGTTAAGCAGGTATCGGTGTCATAGTGCTCCCAGCGGTCACAATGTGCCGTGCCTTCACCTCGTTGCACCGCTCTTGGAGGGGGAGGGGTGACAAGTCGAGCCAACCTGCATTGATGCGTGCCGATGCCTCGATGCAGCTTGAAGATGGCGCACCTCACGCGGGGCCCACGACGGCGAACAAGGCTGCATGTGGCCTGCTGCAGCTGATAGCGGCATACACATGGCCCCCAGACCTAATCGGAAAGCAACAGAAGAAAAGACCTTGGTGCCCCGCTTCATGAGGTCCAAGACGCATGCCGGGACGCACTATTATAATTCGTCGCGAGAATCTCAACCACGACTGCCATAAGCGACCCGAGTGTAGCGGCTGTACGTGATATCGCAGCTACGTAGACCTGGACTGCGAGAGTTCATCTGGTCCCTTGGGTGAGAACCGCGCAATCCGCTCCCTCGCGTCAAAGGAAGAATGGGTACGCAAGACATGAAGCCGAGGGAGATGGAAACCTGGAATGGAGCAGATCTATAGGGTTGCTGAAAGGGAGGGTGCCGCAGGTATGGCATCTTCGTGTGACCCCAAAGAGGCTTCAACTGCAGAACATGGTTCTGGAATCGAGATGGAAAAGTTCATTCGAGACTGAAGCTCGAGCTAATCAGGGCGGGCTGGTCAAACGTCAAGATGGCGGACGGAGGTGGCCTGACCATCAAATTGCTGCGACTCAAGCGTCTTGCTTCTTGCCTTGGATGTCCTGTGGGGCCGCTTTGTCCCTTTTTTCTTCTTTTTTTTCTCTCCATCGCTGGTTCCTGTTGCTTGTTTCTGTTCAGACCGAGGAAAGTCGTAAGGGTGACGATGGATTCCTCTCTTTGTTTTGGTACTATGGATGATTGAACCAGCGGGCGAGTCATATTGATCGGACTCCACGGCTCAAGTGCTGCATTTGCTGCGTCCATCAGCCGCCGGGCATCCGGTACGATAGTCAATGAAGCTGGCAGATGTGGTTGCACGTCTTTCTGCTCTTCGGTGCCAACTGAACACCATGACGTCCTCCTCTTGCCAGCTAGTGAGGCGTCCAGAGAAACTCGATGACCGGCATGTGGTGCTGCAGCCGATGGTGAGCCACAGCTGAGGGAATCGATCGATGACCTCAAGTCATCTCCCTCGTGGCACCTAGTAGTCAGGGGGAGGCTAGGCATCTGTTGCAGCCGGTCCCGTCTTCAATAAGGCGATTCCCAAGGTACTCAAGGAGAGGCGCAGGATTTGGGCAGTGCACCGCGTCCGTTGAGTGACCAACAAAGAACGCCGCCTCCTGACGCTCCCTGGGCTCAGGGCGGCTTGGAGATCAGTGAGGGGCGAAGCGCGGATGAATCATTGAGAGGCTGACAGTGTGTCGATTCGTATGTGCAGGCGAGGGGTTGTGGACAGGTCATTCGCAAGCGGTGCTACAGGGTAGCGGCCCCTGACGGAAGGAAGGGATGGTTGTCGATGTTCGTCGTGAGGTTTTTTGGGTAGAACTTCGACCGTCAAGGCGGTGGGCGGTGCCTGGTGGCAAAACAATGGATCGCCTGAGACCAAAGTGATGGCATCCAGCGAGTCGTTTCGCGGCCCTGCAGCGTCAGTCGGGGGTAAGCAGTGGGCAAACTTGAGTGAATTTGTGCTGTGCTCCGCGGCGACTAACTTCCGCAGTGGGGAGAGAGGAGATACTGAGATTGCTGGTCAGGCGTCTGTAGCTTCAGAAACATTGTGCTGAGCCCAACTTAGCTGGGATATTAATCTGAAGCTCCTGTAACCGCATTGTACAGGTAAGACCAAGCATGGCAGGTGAACTGCACGCCGCCTTTCTTGGGGTCCAAGTTGGGGAAACATGGCACCATCATTCCCACCTCCGGAGGTCGTGCATGGCAAGTAACTTGCAGGACGAGCAGTGACTGTGGGGGGCGGGGGGGCGTCAGTATAATCGTGGACAACGAAACGAAGAACCGAGCAGGCTTCATTCACTCAGCAAGGCAGGGAGACAGGGTAGCGAGAAACCTAGCAAAAGCAGACGAAAAAGCAAATCCGAACGAGTGGAACGCAACGGTGCCCGTGAATAACTGTCTTAGTCGCGGCTACCTGGGATTCCTCCATGAAGATGGCGTAGCAGCTGGGTACCGGATACCCGAGCGTCCCATGGTAAGACGCCCGCCTTTAGTGCCGCTCGATTATGGCGATGGAGTCCCGCTGTGTATGGATGCGTGTGAGCGGTGGCTCGAGGGTGGATGGCAGTATGTACTTATGAGTGAGCGCCGCGTTGGTTCGTCGCTGGCAGGTGAGTCGCATCCGGAACAGCGTCATGTCAACCATGTCTCGTGGGAGAGAAAGAAGCGCAGGCGGGATGAGCGAAGATGTGGGGGCGAAAAGCGGCTAGCAAGCAATGTGGGGTTTTCGATGTTATCCACGTTTGCATTTCTCTGTTGGCGTTGGCGTCGCCCGTACCTGAAGAGAGGGCTTCTAGACAGACGGGGACTGCAGGTGGGAAGGGGGGGCGTGTGTTTATCTCGTCTGGGCGAGGAAGTCGAGAGCCGAGCGACGATGAGTCGTCAAGGTAGCATTTAGCAGCGGTAGTGGTAGCGGAGATAGCTCATTTAGCGGCGGCGGCAACCGGTAAAGTGTGAGACTGAGATGGTTAGCGTGTTGGCGGTTGACAACGGGGAAGGGAGAGGCGGCAGAAGCAGAAGCAGAGACTCAGAGAATCAGCCTTTCTTTCACTGCCTCATCGACGTTGCGTGCCTACACCCCCTTTTCCCCTTCCCACACACCACCCCATGCCATTCCATTGCCCATCTTGCCCTTTGCATTCGTTGAGATCGCTGGGCTCCATGCTTTGTCGCCTGCCTGGTATCTGCTACTTAGAGGTCAGCTGGTCATTGGCGAGCTTTCCAGGAAATGGTGCCGAAGTGAGGTACCGCATACTTTGAGCGTGCCGATGACACATCTACAAATAGATGCTAGTCCGAGGTCCCGGTCCCAAAAGACATCCCCCATCGTGGATTTTCGTGTCTGGGCTGCAAAGGCAGTCGCTTTCTTCCTGCGACGAGTCATGGTCCGCGGCGCAAACTTGTTGAGCTCTCACCCGGATACTTTGTTCTGCTCCAGCCTTCCAGCCAGATCCTGGGGATCATTCCCATATCCGCACTTCGCGGGCTGTTCAAGTCGGCCCTAGAGAATGCCAAAGAGGAGTTCCCGGTCTTGAGAGTGCCGTGAGTGGCTTGTGAGAGGACCTCGACAGCAAAGCAGCCTCTTGCCGCATTTCAAGTGTCTCCCATGTGTCTAATGATCCGTCGACCTCTCGCCGTCGTCTTGTTGCACATACACTGCAGCGTGTGGACAAAGAGTGTCTCGATTTTCCGCTGTCCTTGTGTCCTGTAACGCGAACGCTGCATGAAGCTCCTTCCAAATGTATAGTCCCAGTTTCCCCTCGGGCTCGATGGAATAGACGATGTGACGGTCAAGGAGCTTGAGACGCTGACTGACAAACTGGACGGAGAGACTCCGGCAGCCCGACCATGCCTGGTCCCAGCTGCTCCACAGTGAAGAACGCCTTGATTGCCCCTTACCCGGTCAGACAGCCGCTAAAAACGCGCAAGGTGCTGGGCCCATGGCACTGGTTTAAAGAGTGGCACCGGCCGGGTACTTTGCTTCCCTCTGTCGAAGCAGATGCCTTTCCTCCCTTTCCGACCAGGGCCTCATCATCTCCGAGCTACTCCCTGGCACATCAGCACGTTGGATTCTCTGGGGCCGGGACCAGGGCCGGGGTCTGGGCACTCTTGCGACAAGCCATGGTCATACCACGGCCAGTGTTCAAAATGTGTGTGCTGGCTCCCGCATTCGGTCGAATTGAATAGTCGCGGGCAACTCCATTTGCCGCCGCATGGTGTCCTAGACGGTCCATCCGTTCCCGGCCTATGTGCACTGCCGTATGTAGCGTACCTGGATTTTTGCGAGGGTTGACACCAGATCGGGCCATCGTTTTGCTGCCATCAGTCCGTGGAGGCCAGTACGCCAGACCAATGGCGTTCTCTGTAAGAGTACAGCCCAAGATAGGTAGAGGGGCGGGCAGTGTGCCAAATACCCAAGAAAAGACCTTGCCGATCGCCAGCTTTTGTTGTCGTGAGCTGCCTGAAGCAGCTTGAACCCGAGAAGACAGACCAGGGAAGTGGAGGACGCCCGCCGTCGTGTCCCCGTTGCATCGTCCCGAGGACAAGTGCCTCTGTCAAGTCCCTCCATCCATGCACAAAGCCCAATCGGTCGTCAGGGGGCTCTCTAGGTGGCCCGCGCGTGAACAGTAGATCACTGGGTGGGTGCCACTTTGACCGGCCCAGTTCGGGGGTTGGAGGTGGAGGTTCTCAGTTGACATGCTGGACAAGAACCTAGGAAGGCGACAATCCCTGCCATGTTTCATTCCCATCTCTTGCAGGCCACAAGATGGACTTGATCAGTAGTGCAGCTTGGCCCAATAAGGGCAGTCTCTGAGATCCCTGACTTTCAAGCCTGTCTGGCTAGCCGGCATGACAGCATGCGCATTAAAGTGTTTTTTTTCCTTCTTTTCTTTCCCTTTCGTGGGTAGGCCCCGGTTTCACCGAGGCCCTGCCTGACCCTTTTTTTTCTTTTTTTTTTTTTTGTGCCTCTGGTGTTTTCAGGGAAGGCCAAACAAGGCACACCATACCAGACTTTGCACCCCTAAAGTATAAGCGGCCGAGCGCGAGCCCCGGCTTTATTTAGCCCCAAATACTCAAGGTAGCAGCAGCAGCAGCACTACGACGCGTTGGCGACATGCTGTGAGGACTTTTTGGGGGCGTGCGGAGGCTTGCTGGCATGAAAGACGTCAGTGATGGAGGCGGCATTTTGGTCTGCGTCTTGCTCGATGTCGATCTCGTTCCCCTCGTAATCTAGAACCTGACGGCCCGTTCGGTGCACCGCACGGAGCACGGATACACATTAATGTGTGAGAAACTGGCATGCCAACGGTCTCTCGACTTTCACTTACCCCCCGGTGGGAAAGCATTCCACGTTGAACACAGCAGGCTCGTGGGCACAGCACTGCACTGACAATGAACAAGAGTCCGACAGCCGCCTAACCGACGTCTTCGTCTGGGAAGGACCCTAAGATGTGCGTTGTGCAATTGGGCGCTGCAACAAGCGAGTAGATGAGATGACTGGGATGTAGGGGTGGAGTTGGATTTCGAATCTGAACCGTCAACTAGTGATGGACGTCCCGAGTAAGAGATCGGCCGGTCAATGTCGTTGTGAGGCTGTCCGATTCGCGCTGGTGGCGTGGGACTCGGCTTCCTAGATGGGCACATACTTTGGCATGATGAAGAAAGCATTGGAGGTGTGCTAAGTCGAGTAGGTAGTCCAGGCGCTCCTAACGCTTGTACTAGGAAACTTGCAGGTAGATCAACCTGCGAGTGCAATGTTGGCTTCTGGTTGTTGTCCATCGAGCCACACCCTCGTCCCTGGTGTGCGGCACCAAATTGTCGGACAGACAGACTCCCACTGACAACGGACAGGATCAGGGGAGTTGGCCTGGACGACGAAGGGGTACCCGAGTGATTGAGCGACACGTCGTTTGCATTGAAGATACAGCGAATCATGACCTATTGACACCGAACTGCTCGAGAACTTGGGTACCGACGTGCTTGACCCAATTGTGCCTCGTTTCTCACCGGGAACGATTTGACCCAGCTGACAACCAGCCACGCGTCTTTGTGGCGCCGCGGACAGGATCGATTATCTCGGCAATGTCTATACTTTTTTAACTCCAGCGCGTCCTGCCGAGAAGGGGCTTGAAAGACAGCCATGCCGTCCTCCCGAACTTCTATTGACGCGGCAATGTTGAGATTGTGTCTCTATCGTAAGAGTATGAAGTCAATCTGAAGCAAGGGCTTTGCGATGTCATTCGCCCGAGCCTCCGTCGACCGCGGTGGGAATGTACAGATTGCGAAGGGCAGGAACGATGAACATCAAGAGAGCCATTGACCTCTGGGTCAATACCGTACCCGTCAATGGTGGTGTGGGTTGTGGAAGGGCGCCTTTCGTGACTCGACCGCGGAATCGCAGGCTTCCCCTAGCTTGACGCGGTATTGATAGTTGCTGGGTAAGATACGTAGATGTCGCTTGGCTGGAAAGATGCGCATCTGTGCTTGCCATTAGTAACCCACAGGATTTAGCCGTGTGCTCCGACCAGGACAGTGGCAGGGCTCAGGCTACAGCGCAGCCAGGCTTGGATTTGGATCGCTCTCAATGGATTGACGAGTCGAAAGGCTTGGCCAAGTTGGCTCCCGTCTGAGAAAAAAGCCGAAATGGACGTGCAGGGCTGGAGCTGCCCAGGGACTCGCGGTTTCTCTCCCAGGTCCTTTCTGACGATGATCAGGCTTTCATGCTGTCTTAGCCGGTGGACCACGGAGAGTGCGGCACTAGGTTTCAAGACCCCGATGCTCAGCGTACACCCCCCTAAGTTCGAAGGAAGTGAGTGCCCCGAAGCAAGCAACGGAGGGGTAAGACCAGGGTGATCAGGCCTCACTGACCAGCCAGCTTCGTACCAATGTCCAGTGGTGCAAGGGTGCGGTTTAGCCTGTTGACTCGTGCTGGGCCCTGGAAAGCCGGCGCGTAACCTGCTATTGACCACGCCTGCAAGCCCTGAATAAACAAACATGCCAGGAGATCCAAACACCTGAGCAGCCCAGGCAAGACAGGATGACTTCGGGAAGCGACGTAGGGAGGCGGCACGTTGCCGCAAGCAGCTGTGTGTGGTTTGAAGCCGGTTGGTTTGCTAAGTCGGAACAGCAGCACAAGGTCAAGCCGAGGTGGTTGGTCATTGACTGATCTGTCCTCGTGCTTGTGTAGGTGTGCGGAAGTTCATGTAACCGTTGTGATGTATCTGGCGGAAACCGGCGTTTGGCTGTCACTGACGAGGTTTTGCAAATCTGGAGGGGTGATTGGTAGTCATCCTCCAAGATGGGCATAGAACGGTTGATAACGCCATGGTTGAAGTGTTGGCCGTGAGCTTTCAGCACGTCGCGTGCTTTGGCCCCAAGGGAACCACCAGAAATGTCCTCGAGCAGCTTACGGCGGCGACCATGCGACGAGGCATGATGCTCGATACTGACATCTTGCATGCAGCACTCGCCGAGGCGCGTTGAGTTGCGTCGCAGCGGCGGTGCGTGCATTCACTGGTGGTTAGCTTGGATGGGGCAAGGATGCTTGCAAGTCAAGAAGCTTCGTTGCAATTCGACCTTGGGTGCCGAGTTGCACCGATTCTCATAGACAGACGGACCTTGCGAGGGTCACTGTTCGGCAAGAAAGACCGGAGGTATCAAGGAAAGCCACTGAACAGTCAAGTCATCGAAGCATGAATGGGATGCAATGCGACGAGGCCATTGTGACTGCGTGACGGCTGTGGAGCGACAAGGAGTCAGCAAAATATGAGACTGAGCATCGATGTCTGCTGAGATGTTGGTGCAGCCAATCAAACGAAGGCATGAAACATGATGAAAACAAAGCGTCAGCCGAAACGTAGGAATGGGTAGCGTTTGCGGGTGGTTGGCGGATGGGAACCGGGTTGAATGTGCTCAAGTCACTGACAAGACACGTCAAGGGGCGTGGAGGCGACGACAAAGCTGATTGTGAAGCTCGGGGTGTTGGAGCCTAGCACCGATCGTGGTGGTGGTGGGCTGCTCCTGCCGCGCGACACACAATCACCGCGGCATTCTCAGGTCGGCCGGACATGCGTCGTTGGGTACAAAGATTCATCTGAAGGGACGGATGGAGGGATGGACGGATGGATGGACGGATGGATGGACGGGCGAAGAAGATTCGAACCGAAAGATGAGAGGGATCCGCAGTCACCGAAGGTGAAGAAGGGAAAGGGGTGTACGCAATGACACTTGGAGCACCTACCTACTCCTGTTTGGTGGCTGCATTTGGCTTACCAATGAGACGAAACGAAGATGGAAAGAGGCCTGGCGAAAAGAAGGTGTTAAGCAAGGAGGGTCACGTGTGTGCCGTTCCGTGCTGCGCTGGGTTGCTGCCGGGCCCTCAGCCCAAAGCCGCGTTGAATCGTTGATGGGCGGTGCATGGACGAAATTCAGCAAAGGGGCCCGATTCATCGTTGCAGTCTGGAAAAGTTTGCGGGCAGAGGTGGGTGCAAGCGCATGTGCAGGTGCAGCCTAACTGCACGCTGCAGCGGGTGCAGCAGGTGCAGCCGCAGGACACGAGAAGGAGAACCCCTGGCCCCCAACCCCCTTTGCTGCTGATGCAGCTGAGTGGTCATGCTGAGACAGCTCGTCCGCAAAGTGGTACTGCCGCTAGAAGCGCCTGGTGTGGAAAGACATCGTCCAGGGCTGGGGAAGTAACCAAGTACTGGCCGAGAGCCAGGAAAGTGTTGCACGCACCTCAGTACGAGGAGCCAAACGGGTACAGATATGCACCCTCGGTAATCATGTCGGAAGAAATGCAATGCCCCAACCCAGTCCGGTTGCAGGCCAGAGGTGGAGAGATAGCAGACTGGATCAGGGTCGGTGCAACACGGTGAATGTGACGGATGTCGTGGCCACCTCCACAGCATCCATCCCCCAAGGATTCATAGTCGAGGGAAACAGAGGCCAGAGGCGATAGGCGGCAGGGGAGTCGCAAAGACGAGTAATGCCAGAAAGGCACGAACGTCCCTGCTTCGGTTGCACACGGGCGGTATTCGATGCTAAGACCGGCCAAAGGCAGCACGCTAATGACTACTCTCCAGGCCGCTTTTCGGAGCCAGAGAAGACGAGCAGGGACCGACGGCTGGCTAGGCGAAAGGTGAGACTGATAACTCTCAGCAGGCTGGCGGACAAGGAATTGGTGTCGACAGGAATGTACTGTGGTACGCCAGGAAACGAACAACCGAATGACTAAATGGACCAGTCCAGCCCGGCCAGCGATATGTGTTGTGGTGGATCCCTGAACGATCAGGCCAAAATGATGAGAGGGCCGGACGGTCCTTCTGGCGCAAGTCAAAGTGGAGTGTGAAGTCCAAGGCGAAGCACTCGATGGCGGCGGAGACGGCCAAGGAAAGGTGCCACCGACCAAGGGGGCAGATGGTTGTGTCCGGCATCAAGGAGATGAGCGAATGGGCGGATACCATTGGACGGGGCTCGGGTGCCGATCCAGGCCCAGGTGGCACCTCGGATCTAGTCTCCTCAATTCTGGTGCTGTGCCATGCATATGTGTGCTTTGATGATTCTTGATCTGATTCAGCGCAGGCCAAGGGGGGAGACCGGACGCTGTGTGGCACCTGCGAAAGTTGATCTCAAATCAGTATGCGTTCGCTACCCAGAGCGAGGAGTGACGTGGAAATTGGCCCTAGCATCTTGCCAGGCATGCCCACCGCCCGCCATTGGTTTATCGATATCGTGGGCAACCATGATTACAATCTCCTTGCACGGGTATGACCCTCAGTACACTGTCCAGGATTACCTGCCCACTCCAAGCTTCTCGAAGCTGCCTGGGAACAGGGCTCGGTGCTACGCTGATCCACCAGCTCGAGCGGCCGCGGCCAGTGTTCGTCTTGCCTGTGCTATACGGAGGTTGCCTGGTACGCTGGTCCGTTGCGTTACACCAAGTTATAGCGTTAACCAGGAGGCTGCGACTCGGCAGGTCGACAAGGAAGCATATCCTGCACAGCCCACGGCGAGCAAGTCGACGCCTGATTCCATCCGCGCGTTTGTGCTTCCTCAGTTGCGGAACGGCTGCTCATAACAAGGGGCCTCTCTCTTCCAACATGGGGATTTGCCAGTCAGAGGTGATGTGGCACTTGTCCTTGAAAAGGAGGATGCTGTTGAATGTTTACGTCGAAAGGGAAGAAGTAGATGTGGGCCGGTCTTGGAGCGGAGCAACACAAGGAAGGGCCAAGTCAACACAGCTGGACATGGCATGGCGGCTTGACAACCTTGTCAGGGTTGCTCCAGGGCAACCGAGGGGGTCTGGTACGCAGTAGATCGGCCGCGGAGCAGTTTCCAGCGCTGTCACAGCCCCGTCTCTGGTTCTCCCACCTGTAGGACAAGGAGCCAGGGCGGAGGTGAAAAGCCGTAGTCGCAAGCCCTTGGAGGTGGTAAAGTGTCACTGGACCGACATTGGCTCGGTGTCGAGCATCCACACCATTAGAAGGGCACATCCCCCTCTAAAGCTCCCTTGAGAGGGGGGAATTAGCCTCGATGAGGTCCTGTTACTCCCCCTGCTGTCTGGTGGGTTGGACAGAAATGGGGGCGTCTGCGAGGAAGACCACAAGTGTGAGCAGGGGCTGAAGAAGCACCGGAGGTTGGAACGCTGCCTGAACCAGAACTGAAGTGAGATTAGCTGGGCGGCCCTCGAGACGGGATGGGGGTGCTGATTGCTGAGCATGCCGTGGTTCGGCCAGGTCCATTCGCTCCAATCGCGGGCTCGCCTCAGCGCTGACGGCGTGCCCACTTGCGGCATGGATACACGGTGACGGACATGCAGCTGGCGAGCTGTACGTTGCCTGGTGGCCGTCGAAGCCGAAGCCGAAGCATCAGCAACTGGTCTGTCACAGGACGCGGTGTGGAGTTTGGCTGAGGCGTACTGCTACGTGGTTGGGAGTGGGATGGATGCATCACACGAACGGGCCAATCGATGCGGACCAGGCCTCAGTGCCAGCTTGGGGAGCATTGCCTTGCCTGAGGTACCCAGGTCCCTGCCTTCGAGGAGCTTGCCTGCGGTTATCGTGTGTGTCCCCGTGCAAGCACCACAGAGGTACCCAAGTACCCCCCCTCTCCCCAATATCTGGCCGGCCTGAAGGTTTCCTACTGCCTCAGGATGCAGCAATGGATTTTCCTTTCTTTTTTTGTTTACGCGCCCGCCAACGCCTGCATTATGGTCCGTACCTACCTTGAGTAAACCTGGTTTGAGTGTCGGCAGTACGTGTCTAGGTACCTGAGCAGAGCCCCGTCGTGGTTGCCGAGTGTCGTATTGGGTCTCTCGGTCGAATCCAAACCAAGCAAAACGACAATATCGCCATCAACAAGTTCCCTGTGTCTGACGCCTCCATTCCCGGCCTCCCCTCGAGAGTTCCCCTTCCAAACTCCGCTCCTGCGCCAGCAGGAGCAACGAGCCTTTGATCGCCTAGAGTGGCTAGACAACTTAGCGGACCCTCCCTTCTTCTTTCTTTTCTCCTCTTTCTCCTGGTCATTATTTTTATTTTTGTTTTATTTATCCCTCGTCTCCTCTTAATTCCCCTCCTTGACCCTTCACCAGATGTGGGGTGCCATTAAACCGTCACCATCGCCTCCCAGACTACCACACCTTTTCTGCTCGGATGGGGATTGACGAGTTTGCGGGCTTTCAAGGTGCCGCCCACTGTACTTTGACTCTACGGGACTAGCAAATTTCTGGAGACGCTTGACAAGCATGGCAAGTCAGGTAACGTAGAATTTGCCGTCTCCAATTTGACTCTGGAGTCTGACTGGCCCCTTGTCTTTCTGGGTCCTTAGGCCTCGAGGATCCGTCCCTTTCCTACGTAAGTCCACCTCCTGCTTTTTCCACCGAGGGCCCTGCGCCCTGTCCTGGGCTGTTTCTCGCCCTGTCCGTCTCCAGGTTGTTATTCCCAATCCCAGCTCTCCTCCAACTGCTTTCCCCAGTGGGGGGGAGGGCCCTGCCGTTGTGCCGCCTCACGCAGCAGTCGGGCACTTGGCCGATGCTATTATTGCTGCGGAGCGGATTTGGCTGCTTGCAAGTTGCATATCCCGAGGCCCAAATGTCATGAAGCGTCGCCATAAGTTTATTATACTTGCTGATTGGCAGGAGACATCGCGTGAGACTAGGTACCCGGTACAACTTCCCATGCCACCTCTGCTCCCCTTCCGCCCCTCCATGCCTCTAAATTTTCTCTTCCTCTTGTCTTTCTTGTCTTTACGGGTCTTCATCGGCTTGTCGGGGTTTTCTTCCCCCTACCATGAAATTAATTCTCTCTCGTACGTACTTGGGCAGTGGGTGGATGTGATAGATTCGGCATCCAGCCAAACTCTGGGTAACAGCTGACTCTTGCTTCTGGGCAGTTTGTGACTGGAGTTGAGGGGCCATAAATCAGAAAAGTGACGGAGAGGTCTGCGTACCACGATACCTCGAAACACCGCATCCGCCACCCGAAAGAACTCGTACGCAATACCTCCCAACCCGGCAGGCCCAACCACCCACCCACACATTCACCGACTTCCTTCCTTTGTCGCTCAGCCCATCCAGCCCGCCTACGGCCATTTGCGTGAACATCACTCACAGCTCATCCTTCCATCCACATCCATGATCCATATCGGAGGTTTCGCAATCCCACATTCCAATCTGCTGCAATTTGCCCAAACACCGCCAACACGTCGATTCCCTGACCGCCCTGCAGTATCCGCCCTTGTCCACTGCCGCGCCTCTCTGCCCCCTTCATCTGGATTTGATCATGGATGGAAAACAGCCTGCGCGCCTCGACACATCACTGGCTGGAGCCTTCGATGCGGATACGTCGATTGTCCCGTGTACACACAATTTCTCCATGGCGGGGGGCACCCGCGCCTACGACTCAAGTGTGTGCTTGCATGCCCACGCGCTGGATTCGATTCCGGCCGGGCGCAATGGGACGAGTGGGTAGACGAAGTCTGCGTATCCGGATATCATCAAAGCATCATCGTCAATTGTCCACCTTTCTACGAGGCCGCAGTCCATGGCTGCCACTCCATTCCTGTCTAGGATACGCGCACCCACCGCCTCCGGTTGATTCCAGGCTCTCGTCAGGCTCGGCCTGCACACCACACCGAACTCAAGTGGGTGCAATCCCAAAGCTACTACTACCTCTCGTCCAGAGTCTGAGCGAAAGAGCCCGCAATCCACCGTTCAACTCCAGCCACTGGTATAGCGCCGGCTCAGCGGCCTCGCAACACGCTTGCCTCCTCACGATGAGATAGCCCGTGGAAACTCTGGCAGTCGGCCCTGGACCTTGGCCCGTTCCATCCAAGATCTTACTCACACCCTTTGCCAGCCCATCGACGCCCGCCCTCATACACCATACGCAAACCGCTTAGAGGGACAAGAAAATGACATACCACCCACACCACCCATACCCAAAGATGCAACTCACACATGCTGCGCGTGTGCACGTTCGCTGCTGCCGTTGGAAACCATCCCCCCTCAGGCCCGGGGCGTGTGGGCAAAAACGCAAACCAACACTGTCCGGTTGAGTGAGATCTGTGATCCGCTCCCATCCGTCCCACCTACCATCCTTTTGGAAAGCGGCTTGTCATTAGATATTCCCACACCGTCTTGGCGCACGCCCCAATTGTCTTCCCTCCAGGATGGCTGCAAACAATCAACGTTCCGTTTCGTACCTTGGGCCGCCGCCCAACAAGGTCGAGCATGGGCAAGTACGCAGGGTCACCCAGACACAATTCACATCCAACGTACGACGACAGGCAACGCTGAAGGCACAGCTCTTCTTGTCGGACACCAGACTCGATTGCCGACAGACGGACCAAAACGATACCAAACATTGGAATTCGGTCTTTTGCGCGTCTTGTCCCACTTTGAAGTGGGCATTCTATCCAGTATGCCCGGCCGCCATCGAGCCTGGAATACCGACAGAATTATGCATCGTTCCCACGGTTTCTCGACGACCTGCAAGATACGTACCGGCGTACCAGGGGCCTCCCTTGAGCGGAGCCACCTCCGTGCTTTTCTCGAAGTTCCTTTACGCCTTTGAGACCAGAGACCCCAATGGAGATCGTGGGCTGTCCAGATTCCAGTGTCTGTGCTTCCCATCTTGTTTTTTCCTCTTTCTTTTCTCGTTCAAGACGAGGGGCTCTAAATACCCGTATGGCTACACGTCTTTTCCATTTAGCTTTGATTGGCACGACTTCATGCTGGCTTTGAGTGGAAGCGCAAAGAAGTAAATAATGACCACTGTCTCGTCTTTAAGACTCTGCCGGCCGTTCGTCTCGGGGTTGGATGTGTAACCGCCTCTTCCCACTCCCACTGTCGCGCCGGCGGTCACTTGGTCACAGGATTGTCATCAACACGCCGCGAGGTGGGTGGTACTATGGAGGAAACCACCAAAACATGCAAGGCAAGATGCACATCCCCATCTGCGCTACGTACCGTAGTACCAGTGCCAAAGGGGGGAGGGGCTAGAGAAGATGGCTTGGGAGTGAACTGACTGGGAGGGATGACGGCTATGAATCTGTGGTCCCAAGAGCGGGTGTCTCTCGTCGGGTCCCATCGATCCCCGGTGAGCTAGTACAGACAGAGTATTGCAACGCCCCCTCTCGTCTGACCCATCAGTTCAAACTAAGCTTGCCGGGGGGCCTTGAATCCCTCGACAGCGGGCTACGACTGGTCGGACGGTGACAGGGACCTCGTCGGTTCAATGCAATAAACCCACCCTCTGGGTCAAGCCACGAAGGGATGTCGTTCCCCTTGGACCCCTTCTTCACCACTGGGTTCCTGGGCTGGCCGCTGGCCGTGGCGCTCTGCGCTGGTGGTGCTGGTCTTGGTTTTGGTTGCTGCTGGAGCAAGTTCCACGAGACGCAAGCAGGGGGGTGGCATCTCCAGACTCCAACCTGGCGTCGTGAGCGCCTGGGCCGAGCGGTTCTTTTTGAACCAAAGACATTCCATCCATGTTCTTTTTTTCTTTCCTTGCCTCCTTGACCGCCCGCCGCCCGCCTGTCTTGTCGACCCCCCTAGCCTGTCCTGCCCACCTGTCGAAAGTGTTGTGCCAGGGCAGTACGTACCATCTTGATGCGGGCATTCGTCCTTCTCGACACTTGGGCCTTGCATCCCGCCATGGCACCGCAGGTGCAGTTTGGTACGACAAGGTCTTGTACTGTACGTACACACACACCTACATCCTTACAATGAAAGGCACCATCACATACACAGGGACGGCGTTGGATTGGCAGCGCGACCTGGTTCGCCCCACAATCCACTCGTCCATTCATTCATCCACCCATCCTTCCACCGCCGACCATCCCTCCCTAATCCTAATCCTACCTGTCAATTGCCCTCCTCCACCCCGTAGCACACGGTAGCGTACCAGAGACCAGCGCAGAGCGAAGCGAAGCAATCAACCATCCACATCCACACCCACACCCACATCCACACCCACCGCCGCTTCGCTCACACGCGCACCAGCGCTATCGACAAGTCCGTCCCATGCATTTCCCTTCTGTCCCTTCTGCCCCTCCCCCCGGCCGTAGAAGACCTACCTACTCTGGTAGGTACGTGCAGGGCTCAAGGGAATCAGCCGCCTCGTCTGCTTCGACTCCGAAATGCACGACGCTCTTTTGCGAGATCCCTGCCGAACCCATATGACGCAGCCCGCCGGCCGCCCCCCCTTCAACTCCCAGACACACTCACAAAAAGGTACGGGAACAGTACGTACCACCCCTGCCCAGCCACGCCTGGGACATCTGCACCGCAAAGATACCTCCCATCAACTTCACATCCACCCCATGTACGCAACCCACGCTCGCTGCCTCTTCTTGCACACATGCCAAACCGTCCATAGTCTTAATCACTTGTTGTCTTTTTTCTTGGCCCACTCCGTACCCATGGTTGAGCACTTGCTCCTCCGACTGGAGCTAAGGTTTGATTTTATCCTTCTTCAAGACCGGTCTAGTATCACCCATGTCTTTTCCCTATTGTGCTCCCTGTAGAGCCCTTTCGAGCAACGTCCTCCTTTCCATACATAGCCTGGGCTGAGCCCATCCTTTCCAACTCGTTTATATCATCACCATCCACCGCATCTCGTCTGGCCCACCCCAAGTGTTCTTCAGACAACACAACTCTTTCAACAACTTGACCATCACACACAAACACACTCTCGTCTCGGAGCAGACACCTCTCTCCTCCACCACACAACAAGATGATGCCCGCACTCATGGGAGGCGTTCTCCCGGGACCTGTTCCCACCGCCTATCATACCGATGCCTTGTTCGATGACCTATCAAGGCAGATGGCCATTTCTCAGGCGTCTCGGAGGTTATCTCGCGGCTCCAGCGGACAACGAAACGGAAATGCCATGCGTGTAGCAAAGCCTACCAGTGCCAACAATAGCCCGAGATCATCATCAGCGATGCAAGCGAGGAGAAGGACCGTTGTGAACGACGGAAACCTGGCGAGGCGGAGGCAACAGCCCATGGACCAAGTCGCCATGCCCGAGTATGGCTCTCAGTCCCGCCCAAGCCGTCCCCTCAGCTGGCACCCTTCCACCTTCCAGACCCAACAACACAAGATGCCCGTTGCCCAGCACATGGCCTCTTACCCCTTCCCTCCTACCACATCGGCATACGATACGGATAGCTATCACGTCTACCAACAATTTCCGCCAACGCCGGCGGCTTACTCCTGCAACACGTCACCTGTTGCCTCCTTCTCCCCCCTCTCTCTGCCCTTTGGCACATATGACAGCTCTGCGTATCTGCCTGTAGAGGGCTGGAATGCCCCTCAGCAAGAACCTCCGGCATACGTCTCATCGGAAACCACTGGATACGCAGAGCCCTTCCCAGCTCTCCCTACCACCCTGCCGGACCTCACGCCGTCTTCCACTTCCACACATTGGCACTCGTACCCGATGGACGGGTTTCCCAGCACATCTCCCCCTACCCCCGAGACGCTGCCGCAGGCTCAGCAGGCTCAACCTATTGTCCCGACCGAGGATACCATTCCTTACCAGCCTCTGGATGAGCCCGAGGAGGAGGGCGAGATCCTGGTCGGCATGGGTCTCTACGACGCGCCGGACAAGTACGACCAAGATCCTCAACTCGATGCCTCTCGGTCCGCCATGTCGTCGCTGCTTGGCGCGCCGTACCGCCCTAAGGAGGGTACCGGCAAGGGTCTGAAGCTAGAGGAGTCCTGGCAGCCTCCTGAGAGCGACGACGAGGATGCTGATCAGGACGATGCCGATGGCGAGGATTCTGATTAATGGCAACACAAAAGACTACCTTGAACGGTATAATACCTGCGCAAGCGGTTATGAATTTACGACGAAACTCTGTATACTATGTATGATTTGAATGTAACATCAAAGGATTGGGTTGCATCTGGGATTGGAAAAGAGGAATCTCGTGATGGTCTGGGGAGCAGCGGATGCAACAAAAGAGGCATATACCCGGAAGAGAGGAAGCATGGGTTAAACAAGTGGTCCATGCGCCTCGAGAAGAAGCAGTCCAAGAACTGCCAAGATAGGAATAATCAAAAACGCGCTTTGCGCAAACATGACAAACACAACGCTTCCAGTATCACTACTGCGCAATGTGTCCCAACTTGACAAGAGAATGAACCAACCTACCGCCACCTGTCAGCCGCAGAGGATTCCACCTGCACACACCTCACGCAGCAGAGGGCGGCGCCAAATCGAAGTTCAATCGTCAACGCGGACACTAAATTAAGCGAGAAAGAGCCTCCCGAACACCACCCCTGTCGAGGCATGGCATGAGCTGCATGTGGGTCAATGCTCCCCTGTCATATTTCGTGAGGAAGCCAATCATAGATGCTCAAGGCTATCCACCCCCGCCGTTCTGGCCAGCCCTGCCAGGTCGCGTAACACCCCGCCCGTGGCCCCTAAAAAAAAATCTCTGGCTTGCTGCTCTGGTGACCTCACTCGCAGAACCAGCCCCACCCTCTTCTACCGTTTTCTCGCACTGTACATACTAGCACTCTGCTGCAGTGCTCCTACGCGAAGCTGGAATCACACAGTAAGGGGCCACGCTCAGAGGGGAACCTTCAGTCGGTCGTGCACATTGAGAGAGGGCCGTTGTGGCATCGAACTGGGTGGTTCTTACCCCACCATGGATGCTTTTGAAAAATTCCCTCGCCCGTCGAGCCACGACTCACGAATTACGATATTGGAAAGAAGATCGGGCTCCGGTTAGGCTTATCTTGCTGTGCCAGCGTCGACACTAACCGGGTCTCGAGCCTGTGAATTTTACCCCTCACTCGTTGCATCTCTGGGATTGACTTGACTCTACCACACATTCACAAGTTGTAACACAGACAACCATGCCACGATACCAGTACAAGAAGTTGAAAGCGATTTCAAGATGGCATCCCAGTACCATCTGAGCCCGCATGCCATCCTATTTGGTGGCCGAGGACATCCCCCACTACCCAATCGATGATTGCAAGAGGACCCAGCCGACGTTGGACATCCTCAGCGATGCCGACATTCCTGTCATTGATGGTACGCCCGCCACGATGGAGCTCAATCAGGCGGCTAAGGACGCCGGCATCACCGTCATGAACGAGGTCAGACCGGAACGGCATCGACCGCCTTTAGGCCGTCAAGACCATCGAGGAGGTCCACCGCAAGGACGACAAGATTCTGTCCTTCCTCTCATTCTGCGAGACCTCTGACAATCCGCTCGGCTACAAGTTCCCGTGGTCATCTCGCGGCGTTCTGCTGGCGCTCCGCAACGCAGCCAAGTACTCCAAGGACGGCCAGGTCGTCGACGTCTCGTCTAAGGATCTCATGGCCGTGCCCAAGCCTTACTTCATATACCCCGGCTGCGCCTTCGTCGCTTGCCCCAACCGCGACTCGACCTCCTACAATAAGCGCTACAACACCCCTGAGGTGCAAACCATCGTCCGCGGCACCCTCTGCTACCAAGGCCTCCCCCCAGTTCATCAAGGTGCTCGTCGACATCGGCTTTCTTGGGGACGCTTTCCGCCAGGTGCTGTGGAGCTTCATCGCGTACAAGGAAGCCACCAAGGCCGTCGTCGGCGCTGCGTTGTCGAGACCGCCATCGTCTCCAATGCGACGTTCGAGTCCCCCCAAGGAGAAGCAGCGCATCCTTAACGGCCTGCGGTGGATTGGCATCTTCTCGGACCAGCAGATCACACCCCGTGGCAATCCGCTCCACACGCTCTGCGCGACGCTCAAAGGGAGATGCACTTCGAGGAGGGTGAGCGCGACATGGTCGTGCTCTAGCACGAGTTTGAGATCGAGCACAAGGACGGCTCTCGCGAGACGCAGACATCGATCCCAAGGGCTACCCGGCCTTGGCCAAGCTCGTCGGTGTCCCCTGCGGTGTCGCCGTCAAGTTGGTGCTCAACGGTACCATTGCCGAGCGCCGGCGTCCTCGCGCCCATGGGCTCAAGATCAACGACCACATCATGAAGGAGCTCATGGACAAGTACGGCTTCTACCTCATTGAGAAGGCTCTGTCTTAGGGAGATGTCGCCGGGTCAGGTACCCAACTAACTACCTGGTGGCTGCTGTTGCGAAACAAAGCAAAAGCATGGCGTGGTCTTGATGAAAACACGATAAACATAAAAGTTTGGACTCTCCACAGGGAATTGGGAAAGAACGCATTGACGTGTCACGATACTTGGTTGTTGCTCCTAATCCGTCCCATACGCAAGCCCGAATATTGCATCAGCCCATGCAGCGGTCGGCCAACTGTCGTGTGCTGGTAGGTAAGAAAGTTCCGACGATTTGGCTTGTGAAGATCCGAGGTGAATTAATCCCAGCTGAAGTGGGAGCATGCGGACGTCGCTGATTGATCGGTGACAAAATTCGATTACCGTGCCACGATACGCTTCACGGTTCAGTATCGGGGGTGGCGACACACAAAGGTTAGACGTATTCCCGACCTGGAAGTACAACTCGTCTAGTATCGAATGACCGGATGTGTCGGGCTAACCTGAACAGCCGTTCGAGCGCCGTGTGGAATGCGTTGCCCCTGAATTGTGTTTCTGCTGGTGTGCGTGTTGTGTGTGTGTGTGCAATGTGCGTGGCGCTGCGTGTCCCAGATGTTGGGCTGAGTGAATTGGTTTGGTTGGCAGTGTATCCGATCTCAGTTCACCGCAAGCTATGCGCGATACCAATCGGGATTTTTTGTGGTCTCCAAACTTTTTTCCACCCTTCACTTCCAGGAGAGACCATTTTCTTTTCTTTTTCTTCTCTTTTTTCACCCACCCCCCTTGGAACGCTGAGACTGGTGACCCCATTAGCGAAGACACTCGCAGAAAGACAAATCATTCCGAGTCTCGTTTGGACGAATATCAGGCCCCCAAGCCGCAACGCCAAGAAGACGAGCTATCGACACAGCATTGAGCAGCCTTGAGAGCGCTCTGAAACATCGTTCCTCCAGAGCCAAGTTCCCTACCACCTACACGACTCGCATGCGTGAGGGCTGGCCTGGATTAGGGCGTCATACCTTTGGACGGGTAAACTCGTCACAGAAAGAGGCCAGTCGCCTGGTCACATTCGTACTCACTCCCGGCACACACGCACATCGCGCATCAGAATGGTCCAGTACATCCTGACGCCATGGCGCGATCGCCGCGAGCTGCTCAAGGTTCGCCAGCAATTCTATCCCGCCGCCCCGCCGCCCGCGGTCTCAGCGTCTTCAGCAGCAACAGCACCCGCACCCGCATCCGCATCTGCATTTCTGACGGCACCATCAATCCGAGGAGCACCAGCGCCAGCACCGGCTTCAGCAACAGGAGCACTGCCCTCACAACACCACCATCACAGGACGGGCACGACAAGCGCCATCAGCGGCAGCAGCTACTCCAGCGTCGACAACGACGGGCTCCTGGCGGCCCAGCACCATGCCGTCGCCAGGGTGTCAATGTGGATGCAGCGCGGCAACTGCCCGCACATGGTCGAGTCGACGGCCCTGCTGACGGCCGCCATCCTGAGCGACGGGGAGAGCAAGGGCAGCGCCGGCACCTACGCCGTCCGCGCCGCCTATGCCGCCGCCTTTAGCCGGTACGTTCTGTTGTCTCCGTTTCTATTCAACCTAGCCAAAAGTCGTTGGTTACGAGTGCGTCAAAGTCTATTTGGGCGTTTTCCGTCCCCCTTCCAGGCCTCTTGAACCTTGGTCCTTCCCTTGGGATGGCTTTGAAACACTCTAATCCTTCAGGGATCGGGCGCCCTTCTTCACTCTCGACTCTCGTTTCTGGACTTTGGCGTCTTCTCACATCTCACTTCGTTTTTGACTTTCCTGCCATTGTCACCCAATACACACTCACACGCCCCCTCTGTATCTCGCGACGCCCTGTCTTCTTTTGGGCCTTGGGCGTTGAAGCCCTTCCCCAAACCCCAGACCCGGTCCCAGACCAGCTCACGCGGCCCGTCTGATGAAAGGCACAATCGGCCGATCTGCCCTGGCGACCTGCTGGACCATACGGGCAATGCACATATACACACGCCGCATCAACACACCCCTATTCTCCCGGCAAAATCCCATCTTAGTTCGCTTCCTGTCTCACCTTGTTCGCGTCGCGCAAGTGTGCACTCTGGCCCATGGGTTGACTGACGTTCCTGGCATCGGGAGGTCTGGGTTTCTCAAGACGTGTAACCTCCTACAGGCCGTCCTCCTTGGCGTGATCTACGAAGCCATCTCCCCCCCTCTCAGGCAATGACCAAAGGGCCGACTTGTGTCTGAGCTCAGGCTCTTCCCGGCTCTTCCCGGCTCTCTTCCGCCTGTGCTGCCTTGTCCCTTGGATGCTCCGCAACCTGCTGGTCGATCATGCTGTTGGACCGTGATTGCTCACATACTCTCCCCGATTAGGTTCGTGACCGGGCTCTTGGATGGACACCAGGACAAGCAGCGGAAGCTGAGTATGTACTCGGTTGCCAAGACCATCGGCCTGCCAGCAACGTTCGTCGAGCTGCGACACCAGGCGACGCACGAGACGCTGCCGTCGCTCGCGAAGCTGAGGTCCGCCGCGCGCAAGGCGCTAGTCTGGATCTGGGAGTACTACTGGCAGCACTTGGGGCCTGACGGTGAGGACATTGAGGTTGAGGTTTCTGAGAAAAAGGTCGGCGTCGCTACGGCTGCTGCCGGTCGCGCAGTTGTGGTTGCGTTCCTCGAGGAGCAGGACGAGGCGCGGCGCGCGGAGATGAGGAAGTGGATCGACGGGCTCGACGAGAGTCGGTTGCTCGCCACGCTGGAGAAGATTGCAGAGGCGCCGCCAAGTAACGCCGTCATGCTTGCTGCGCTGCGGCTGTCGAAGGAGATTTTGCAGAAGGGGCAGGGCACTAATGATGCAGAGCAAGAGGATGGGAGGGACGTGGACGAAATCAAGAAGAAGATATCACAGGCGAAGGACGCCCTCATGGCGGAGATACAAGATGTCGTGGAGACCTCTGCCAACGACGTCGAAAATGAGGAGGCTGAGGAGAGCGGTGGCACCGGATGGGCAAAGTTTGAGGGCACCTGGAAGCCGCGGCCGATCGGCGTCGTGTGAAGCGTTATGGCAGAACGAAACGCGCCGCATATTATATGCCTATTTGATACCACTGGATATAGCATTTGATGTTTTGGCCCTGGGATTGGCGTTGAATTGAAGCCATCGCAGTCAATGTTGCGGTCACGTGGGGTATGACGATACATGTTGGATGGGGCAGGTACCCGACGAGGGGAGGGAGGGGGCCGGCCCGCGGATTTGTAATAACGTCACCGTGACTTGCCGCGTTGCTGCATACGATAAGCCAAACCCCGAAGCTCCGGATTATCGAACAACGCATCTCTGCCGTGCAATTGCCTTTCATGAATACACTCATCGCAAGGAGACCTTTACTGAGACAGAAGCTCGCCACCGTGACCGCAGCAGTGAGTTGCCCTTATACTAAATCGGCGCCCTCGAGACTAGGCGCGTGAGGCGCGAGCGGATGGCTTACATCGGGGATAGCTCACGTTCACCAACGCCATGCATATCCAGTCAATTCCTATGTGTAGGTTGGGAGTGTCCATGTCCCTCGAGAGCAGGTGCGTGGGAGCTCATGCTGATTCGTATGGGGTGCAGGGGTGGGCAGTAGCAACAACTACGCCTACCTGGTCAAGGACGACAAGACCAACGACGCCGTCATCATCGACCCGGCCAACCCGCCCGAGTGAGTTTCTATTTTGAGCTGAAGCGAGTGTCCATACTGACGGCTGCGATGCAGGGTGACTCCGGTACTGCAGAAGGCCATCAAGGGCGGCGAGATCAACCTTACGGCCGTCGTCAACACTCATCAGTGAGTCCCCGGCCCCATTCCGTCTGCCCTGGTGACTTGAACACATCTGACGCGTTGACAGCCATTGGGACCACGCAGGCGGAAACAAGCAACTCGTGAGTCGCCACCGCCGCCCCTGCTCACTACATTGACTCTGACGAGACACAGCTGGGCGACCTCGGCCTGGACAAGCTGCCCATCATCGGGGGCAAGAACTGTGACGGCGTGACCAAGACGCCCGGCCACGGCGAGTCGTTCAACATTGGCAGCATCGCCGTCAAGGCGCTTCACACGCCATGCCACACGCAGGACAGCATCTGCTGGTTCATGCAGGACGGGGAGCAGAGGGTCGTGTTTACGGGTGATACGCTCTTCATCAGCGGTGGGTCCATCATCCCTCCTGAACGCCGGTCGTGTGTGCTGGACGAGACGCGGATGGGCGAGGGATTTGGGGAATAAAGTGGTTGCTGACTGATAGACATCACAGGCTGCGGCAAGTTCTTCGAGGGCAACGCCGAGGAGATGCACAACGCGCTGAACAAGACGCTGGCCTCGCTGCCCGACGACACGGTCGTGTTTGTGAGTCTTTTGCGACGGTTATCTTGCCTGGGGACCTGTTGCTGACCAGAGACAGCCCGGCCACGAGTACACAAAGTCCAACGTCAAGTTCGCCGCGTCGGTGCTGCAGAACGAGGCGATCCAGAAGCTGCAGGCTTTTGCGGAGAACAACAAGGAGACGCAGGGCAAGTTCACGATTGGCGACGAGAAGGTAGGCCGTCCTGGGATCTGGGTCTGCACGACAGGAGTCAGAAGGGGACTGACATGTTCTTGACAGAAACACAACGTCTTCATGCGCGTTGAGGTGAGTTGTGCCCCTGGCGAAACGAGCATGAGAAGCTGATGTGTGGACAGGACCCCGAGATCCAAAGGGTTACGGGGGAGAACGAGCCCGTCTCCGTCATGGCCAAGCTGCGCGAGATGAAGAACAACTTTAAGTGAGTAAGTGGTAAATGTCTCTCCCCGTCACTGGCCGTCCTGGGGCAGTTGTCGTTGTCAACGAGAACGATGCCGGATCAGCTGGACCCGGAGCTAACGACACAGTCCACCTCCTGAGTCGAAAATTTGATGCGAAGTAGGGGAGGGCAATAGGGAGTCGAGGTGGGAGAGCAGGAGATACCAAGGGACGGCGGCACGGAGATGCGATGTGTACAAGAGCCGTTGCGCATCCCGGGTGGAAGGGGGGCGGCAGCAGGCAATGATCAACAGGATTTGTAACTACAACACATCACTCTAGAACACACAAACACATCAAAAGGCTATCTATGGTCACGATATGTCTCCCAAAAGGCCCTAAGCGTCCCGACGACCGGAGTCGAACGAGACAAGAGTGCAGCCCTGGGAAGAGACGTCCGTCCTGCGGAGGCCCCCGTTTGTTTGATCTTGCTTCACTGTCCACACGTGCTCGCTCTGGGTTTAATGAAAGCGGCAAGCTCTAGCATTTTTAGAAGCTGTTTTTTTTTTCTCTTTTCCGTCTCGTATTTTAAGACGGTCGAGTTTCCGGGTCCACTGGGAAGGGGAAGGCTCTTGGCTTTGATTGACATGGTGCCCGTCCATAGCGAAGGTTCAGCGTGTTGGCTGTGTGCTTTCTCATTAGAATAACGAGACGCGGAAGTTGTGTAAGGACGTGGCCCCATCCGGGTTTTGGAGTATCCAAGATGTCTGTAATGAGCAGCTGACAACCGAGAAGCATCGCGTGGTTGCAACGAGGGCCGAAGCTCGATCCCGACGAGGTTCAACTGGGAAACCCCCAACTACTCCGACGCATCGGGCGTTCACGACGAACAAAGTCGAGAGGGCAACCAGGACAAGTCCTGAAGTAGCAAAGGCATCCAGCGTGAGCTGACCTCGGAGACGTGGTGTTGGAGCCGTTGGCACTGCGGCGAGACGGTGCCATAAGTTGGAAGAAGGGACAATGCAGGTTGAAGAATTTGCGACGGAATTTATACGGGTGGCTTTTTCGTCGGTGGGGCTTTGTACTGTGCTTTTTTGTCATCTGCACTCACCATTACACACTGTCCTCCGTGCGCCGCCGCCGGTCCGCCGAAATCCATTAACGCGTCCCTACGTTTCCTTGTCCCTACCATCGTCATTGACGTCGAACTTGCTGCCATCCCGCCCAGGCAGCTCGACCACAACCTTCCACAACCACCACAGGAAGCTAAGACGACACACAATTTTCCGCTGCCAAACAAGCAACATTCACAGCGTCAACCCCCCCCCCCAAACAGCAGTCAAGCTACATACATCATCCACAATGGTGAGTTCCTCTCTTTCCGCCCGCGCGAAACCGCGACAAGCCGGCCAGATCAAACTGACAAACCCTCCCCCAGCCCGCAAAACGCAGACCGCCCACGACGGCCCCCGCCCCCTCCGACATCCCGCGCCCCCGCGCCTCGAAGCTCGCCAAGGAACACAACATCTCGGCCCACGAGGAGCGCGAGATCCGCGAGGCCTTCTCCCTCTTCGCGGAGCCCATGAAGGGGTACTCGAAGGAGGGCGTCATCCCGACCGCGGACGTGCGCTCCTGCCTCGTCGCGCTCGGCATCCCGCCCTCGTCGCGCCAGGAGCAGGCCGAGTTTGTCGAGATCCTGGACCCGGAGGGCGAGGGGTTCGTCGCGTACGAGCCCTTCTTCGCCATCTGCGCGCTCAAGTACCACCAGAGGGAGCAGGACGGCGGGGACGAGAGGCGGCGGGAGGTGGAGGAGGCCTTTGGGCTGTTCACCGGGGCCGGAGGGGGCAGCGCCGCGGGCCCGAGGGACGTCATCACGATTGCGGACTTGAAGAGGGTCGCGAGCGTGTTGAGGGAGGATGTCAAGGACGAGGTGCTGCGGGACATGATTCTCGAGGCCAACGGCGGCGCGGGGGTGGGCAAGGGGGTGAAGAAGGAGGAGTTTGAGGAGGTTATGCGCCGTGCTGGGGTTTGGCGGTGACGGGCTCGACAGTAGCAACGATGTAGCGAGAACGACGGGGAGGGGGACGAGGTGGAGGAGGGGCGGAGATCTTGCGGTTTGGTCTGGCATTATACCCACGGAGTCTGGCGTTTGGAAGCATGGGGAGGGAGTCGAGTGTCATATTTGGCGGGCATGGAAGCTCTACAGGTCGTGTTCCTACCAAGCCAATCACCTCACAATATGGACCGATACGGACAGCATGAGCTCTGTAGGACTGTAGGCCTGTCATCGGTGGTGCTGGTAATAATGATTCTATCTGATCTCGGCGCAGCCCACCTGTTCGTCAGTGAGTGCGGGAACCCCATCACCCCCGCGTGGATTTCCATGCTCATAAAAAACGCCCTTGAAATATGCATATTCTGGCCTTTTCCTGGTGTGGTGTGCCATGGCCTAACGCTAAGGATATCCTGTTCTTCCTCACAAAACCCAAATAAATCCCCTCCCGTATGTTGGCAAGGTGAAGCCTAGGGGAGGGGGACACTCTCATAGCTGACCGGTTTCCTTTTGTGCAAAGAAGAGAGAAAAAAAGGCGAAAGAGTCCCGCAGCCTGGCCTGCTTATCGGAGAGCCTCAGCTGAGATTGGTCTCCTAAAAGGGGGCAGAGTGCGGAGGGACGCGGTCGGTCTCCTAAGCCGGCGCGCCTCCTGCCGCCTTTGCCTTCTCGGCGGCTTTTTGCGAGTCGATGACGACCTGGAGCTCGGGAGGGGCTTTGAAGCCGGCGTGGTCCTGGTGGCGCTTGTAAAAGTAGTTATCGGCCTTGGGGCGCAGCTCGGCGGGGAGCTCCTCGAGGACGCATTCGAGGATGGCGTCGATGGACTTTTGCTTGGAGCCGTCGCGGTGCCAGATGGAGATGAGGTGCGAGTTGAAGCGGACCGACAGGCCGACGCCGCAGATCTGGTCGTCTGGGGCTGTTAGCGGTTGTCACCTGTTGAGTGGACAGAGGCAAGCTTACTGTCGTCTAGCACGCTCTGCAGCTTCTCGCCAATAGCCAGCAGCTGCACGCGGGTCCACACGTCGGGGCCGATGTTCTTGGGCACGCGGAAGGTCCAGGCGCCGCCGTTGATGTTGCGACGGTCCTCCCAGATGGGCTTGAAGCCCTGCTTGAAGAGGTAGATGGACTCGCGCATCTTGATCTGGTCGACGGGGGTGTTGTTGTTGTACTTCCAAAAGTCCTGGACCGACTCGATCTGCGAACCAAGTTGTTCCAGCTGCACCTTGTACTCCTCGTCGCTGCCCGCTTTCTGCTGTTCTTTCGACTGCCTGGAGGGGGGTTTAAGGTTAGTCGACTGCAGCTTCAGGGGTTCGGCTGTGAGGAGCGCAAAGAACCGACAGCGCATGGTGTTGTGGCATCGGACGGACTCACTTGTCAAAGTAGACGTTCCAGTAGTGTTGTGTCGGCAGAGGGCGCATGGCCTTGAGGAAGTTGCGCTTCGCATCATCGCGCTGGTCGGCCGGGGAGCTGACGCTGGGCGAATTGGGATCAGTGGTGCTCTGAGAGAGTCCCGAGAGGCCACGGGTGAACAGCGCGGGTCTGGCAGCCATGGTGTGGACGTCGTGAGTGAGGTTGCGGGAGAAGCACCAGGAAAAAAGAAGAAGGACAGCGGCGGAAATCGTAACGACGGGAGAGGTGTCGAGACGAAGTGTCGGATGGCGGCTCTCGTAAGTTGCTACTGCACCTGGTCGTGGATCGGGTTCGGGTGGTCGTGGCCGAGAGAGAGACGTGGAGGGACGGACACTGACACTGGAGCCCTTGATCTGGTAGCTGGTCGTTGGTTGGCTCGGTGGGATGCGACGGTGCCCAATGTAGCAACGAGGGGCAGAAGTGGGCTGGGCCGTTGGTGGTACGGAACAGCTCAAGTGTGAGAGACTGGGGTGGTTGTTGACCGTTGTTTGCCTGGTGTCTGTCTCTCTCACGTGGACAGCAAAGTGGTTGTTGGCCCAGCGGGAAGACGTAGAGGGAGGTACGAGAGGGACGTGGCTTGGGGCTGTTTGGGATTCACCAATGAAAGGGCCGTTTGGTGGGGGTTTGGCGATTGAGCGGCGGCGCCCTGGGCTGAATTGAGGGAAAGGACGGCGAGAGAAAGGATGGCGGGGGAGATTTGATTGTCAGAAACAGATGCCCTTGAACTGCTGCTACTTTGACGCTTTTGTGTCCTTCCAGTGTCGATCGGTTCAGGACCCGGGACGAGTTTAGAAACCCGTGGAGTTGTGAATAAGGCACCTGACAAAATGAGTTGGGGCGGATAAAGGTGTTCGTAATGCAGCAGAGGTTCCTTGCAACTCTGAATGACTCGACGGAGGTATTCAGTGAGTTGGTGACAAAGAGTGATGGGAACTATAGGACAGGATGGCGACCGAGGGAGAGGCGGTACAGAAAAGAGAGGAAAACGAGGAGACGAAATGGCGGCGTACGGTAGGCATAATAAGGCATCGTGCGTCTCATCCTACGTCGTGGTCGGCGACTCCTCAAGAGGACAGCGATTGTGCTTCAGGGTCTGTAAAGCAAGGTACATCACAAGGGGGAGGAGAGGGGGCATGGGAACTCCAGGGGACACAAGACAAGACGACGACACTCGGTTCGAAGGACAAGGCCTCTTGGCTGAGGGACATCCCAGCGCCAGGTACCGCCGTGTACCGCGTCAAAGAGGATGAGTTGTCTGGAGATTGGACAGGGAGCATTGGAATCCGGTCGAGAGTCCTCTGATCTGAGGTCTGAAGCGCAACAGGGCAGGGAACCTTGTTGCTTGTTATGGGCGAATGGCATTGGAGGGTGAAGTCCAGGCATCAGCAGAGTGTTCGCCCGGAAGAGATAGGACGGGACATGAGCAAGGACGTGGATCGCGTCAGTTCTACTGCGGACCCGGACAGCACTGCATAGTCCTTTTGTCTCTAAGACACCAGTAATGGGCGAGCGAGGGATTTGCAGAAGCGGTTTCTGCTGTTGCTACTGCCGCTGCCGCCATGCTCAGGGCAATGATTTGCCTGCCGCTCAACGGCATGAGGCAGACCAGAGGGCAAACGGCAGCGTCCTTGCGGCAGGGCCCATGGATGGCGTTCCGCGGCACCGTCCACGGCCGTCCGTCCCGTCTTTGGAGACGTGCACTGAACCTGCTGGAACTAGTGTAACGCTGGAAACCGATTGACTGGGGGCGCTAGACGCTCGGGACAACTGGCATCTCGACCGGACCAGAAGCGGCGAGCAACGGCAACAACGGCGACCCTTTGGGGCTTCAAGGACAGCCTGGACGCACGGCAGAGCAGAGGGGAAGCTGGAGGTGACAACTGGAAGGTGACCAACAGGCAGCGATGCCCCGCCAACCTCAGGGATTAGAGAACCTTGGTGGGAACATCTTACCGGCCTGAAACACCGAAGCCGCTCTTGCGGCCAGTGATAGGGTGCAGCAACGAGGATGGGCGGGAAGAGCAAAGACCGGATGTTCAGGTACACGTTCGAGAAGGTTTGCTGAGTGCTGCTGGCGCTGGCCTGCCGTACCTTCTCAGTTCGAACTGCAAATGACAGGGGCAGATGATCAGGGAATTAGGGGCGGATCAATCTGGGAACAGGGGCCAGGGAGGCACCAGGCATGTGCCGTGCCGTGGAAATACGGCCCAGCCTTAGCGAATCGGGGGCCGTTGCGGATTCCACATCCAGTTGGAGAGGAGTTGCAACAAAGTCCACACGACTACATGTCGATAAGTCGTGGTTCGATATGGCCTCAAGACCTTAAGAATGATGATATGCCTGCCAAGGTATGGTATGCGAAGAGAGCCTTGTTCTATGGACTGCCTGTCACTTCTGGAACCCAGGATATCAGGTGTCGACACACTCGGTAACCCGGAGTACTACCCCGACGAACATCACTTGACGTGTCGTCCGCGACGTCTGAGCTGTCAAGATACAAAGCACACAAAAGGTGCCCACCATGATGTTCAATCGGGAATCCAGAAACGCCGTGGTATCCTACACTCCATCGGCTCTCGCAGCGCTGCCCAGCTCAGACAACAGCTTGCTCATCCAGATTGGTTCGCGATCTTGGCTCATTGGCAGCTTGTCTACAATCACTTGCGTCTAGCCGATCCGCCACGGACACACTCAGCCCAGAAGTATAAATTGAGATGGATCTCAGAGAGCAGATTCACAGGGCAGAGAAACCATTGGACAAAGCCCGCGGAGCATGATGTGCAGGAACTCTCCCGCTTCAACGGCCTCCTAAAACCGTCCGTAGTCCTGGGGCTCCTAGTCCAATGTCACCATTGTTTTTTGTTTTTTTCGGAGCTTCTGCCCTCTAACGCTTCTGACCACACGATTACATGGCCTCACCCATCCTACACACGCAGACGTATTTTTGCGTAACTCACCACTCAGGCCAAGGCAGCATCACAGAGAGACCACGGAGCCTGGTTTCGAGGGCCAGGACGGTGCCGCTCAGCCGGGCGTAGATCATCGAATTGATAGACTTACAAGCAACATGCATGCCATGCATCCGTTTGCCGTAGCAATCAAGCGCTCTTTTTCTCTCTTTCTCTCTCTCTTTTGGCGAGCCAATATCCAGTTTCACGGACCACAAGCCCCTCCCCTCGTCGGAACGACTGACTTCAACCTTATGATAATGCCTCTGCATCGCACAGCGTCTGTCCAATTAATATCAAACACCACACCAAACCGAATACTCGACGCACAAAGCTTCTCGCCCCCATCCATCCCATCCTCACGGAGCGTTGGGGCTGCCTCGTGTGATGGCACATACGTACCCTCAAGCAAGATGTCAAGTCCCACAGCTCTCAGAGCATGTTACAGTTTGCACGTTTGCGCCTTTAGCAACCCGCAGGCACTGCCGTCTCCAAAGAACTCGTCAGAAAAGGGTTGATTCTCCGCTTCAGAGCCTACAGTTCCCATGACCCGTTCGCCGGCTAGTTCGTCATCGTCTCTTCCGGATGCTACATCCCTGGTTCTCTACTCATTCGGGTCCAACCCTGACAACGGCATCCCTATTTCTACTGCACCTATCCGACTTTACTCACGAAGAAGTGCCGAATGGAGACCGGGTTGGCATCCGGTCTGTGAGGGAAAAGGGCCACACGAGAAGAACAACTGCCCACTTCCCAGGCAATCTGTCAGGACGGGTCGTACTCTACAAGTTTCAATCGTGACGGGGACATCAGCGGCTCACATGCTCCTGAAAACGGTTTCTGGTTGTCCATGTCACGGTATCCCAATTCGTCTTTGCCGTCTTGCCCTAACCCGAGGTCCGTATCTAATGGGGACGTATGCGTGTTGGTGTGCGAACTATAGAATTTTTGTCCTAAAACAGCCCTATCCCTGAATACTAAAGACTCCCAAAACACCACGCTGCTTACCGTCGTGATCTTGACACTTTGTACAACTATTAATGGTTGAGTCCGTCATTCGTCCCTCGCATCTCTAGACGCCCAGGTTGTTTGCCAAGGTCGCCTTCTCCCCAACCCAGCGTTCCTTATCGTCTCCAATCTTCCGACGGAACATTCCCAGGTCGCTTAGCAGGCTGCGCATGTACTCCTGCATGTCGCTGGCATTGTCTTCCATGACGTCCGAGTCGTATGCCGTGTCGTCTGAGTCGTCGTATAATGACTCGCCGTCGTCCGCGTTCTGCTTATCGTCTGGCCCCGCTGATCTGTCCTTCTGAGTCTCATCTTCTACTTCCTCCGGCTGCGGCGGCTTGATCGTAACGGCCGGGATCGGGTTCTTGAGGCTCTCGAGCGCAAGCTTGAGATGCAGTCGCAGCGCTTCGTTCTCCGTCTGCAGGCTGCGGATCTTGCCCTCCGCAACGAGGCTGCGCTCCTCCATCATGCGCTGCATTGTAGCAACGTGGTTCTGGTATTCCTCCAGCTTCTCCTCCTGGTCCTTTGTGTCCTTCTCACGCCGCCGCGACTCCGAAACTGACAGCTGGAGGGCGCGAATCTCCTCTGCCATAGCCGCAATCTGGGCGTCGCGCTCCGCAGACGAGATCTGGTCCTGGTTGACAATCGCGCGCGTGCGGATACGCTTGGCCTGGTCTGCGTAACGGAGCGTCGACAAGGTCTCTTCGTAGTCCGACGGCGCGATGCAGGCGATCATGGCCGTCTTGCTGTTGCCTCCCAGCGAGTCCTTCAATAGCCACGTGAGAATCGAGTCTCGATACGGGACCACGTCCTTGTTGCGCTTCTTCGAGCCCGGTTTCGCATCGGCAAGCGCTCCTATCACTCGACCGAGCGTTGTCAGCGACTTGTTGATGTTGCTTCCCTCGCGAAGTCGCTGGCCTGTTGCTTCAGTCGCCTTGGCGCGCTCGCTGCCGGCCAGATCGACCAGTCGAATTCGTGAGCTGCGCTCCGTCGTCTCGTCCGTCTCCATGTCGTGATGGATCTGCTTGAGCATGATGGTGAAGACTGCGTGGCTGCGACTGCTGGTGTCGTTCATGCGCGTGCTGGCCACGGTTCTCGATCTGTCTCCCATGGTCATATATCGCAGGATTTCGTTGAGATTTCGAACCGGCACCTCGGTCAGGTCCTTCACGTACGGTCCCTCCGTCGGCGACTCTCTGATTTTGAGGTAGTAGGGCGGCTGGTGTGGCACAACCGGAACCAGCAGATCGCGGACGTGCTCGTTGTACACCTCAAAGTAGGAGACTCTGACGTTGTAGGAGATGTTGGGCGTCTCGTTCTGCGCAGCCTCGATTCGCTCAAAGAGATCCTCGCACGTTCGGGGAATCAAGCCCGGCTGGTCTGGCGTACCCATCATCGTGTAACTCTTGCCGGAACCAGTCTGGCCGTAGGCGAAGATACACGTGTGATAGCCTTCGAAGTTATGGTCGAGAAACTCCTCGCCCAGACTGTTGTAGACTTCCTCCTGGTGCGCATAGTACTTGTCGTTGATGTCATGACTCCAAAACGAGTTATCGAACGTGAACGACTTCGCCTCGATAATCTTTCGGGTCTTCGCTTTCGCATTGGCTGGGTCATGGTCGTTCGGCACAAGTAGTGTCGTCTGTTGAGTGATGGGGTCCATCTCTACCAGGCACTCTGCACCGCGCTCAATTTCTGAGTAGTCTGGTCAGCTTCATTCTGCGCGCATCGGCAAATCTCGTACCTCTGGGCAGAAATGCCCGGACTCGGACGACGACCCTGACATTGCCTCCCCCATCCATCTTGACCGGTCCATCGTGCGACCGCAGCGAGGGGGTTGAAGCAGACGAGTATAAAGACGGCATCTCGGAAACCACTGGCGGCAGCAGTCGATGTTCAAGAGACAGTCCTCGCAAGGTCAGCTTCAGTTCGTCGATGATTGCGCGGTATCGATGTCGTTGTGAAGCCCACATCCCAACTCGAGGCGGTCGGGCTTGTTTACTCGGTTGCCCGATTGGGAGGAAAGTTGGTGGGGCCGAGTTGCCGGGGCAGTGACGCCACACTTCCTGTGCGGTGTGTTGTACGCCTAGGATAGGAGGCAGGGATGGCGGTACGTATTTCTCTGCAAGTTGGAAGTTTGCCGATTTACACTCTTGTTGATACAGTGGACTTGTTGTCAAAATTAAACGACAATGCTGGCCAAAACAAGAGATTGAGAAAGGGGCGCTGCTCAGTGACTGAGAGAAGAAACATGTCAGGCGGTGGTCAGCTTGACCGGAAAGAAACCAGACGAACTATGCAGTAAACAAATGGTCTATGCAAACGAAAATCAATCTAGTAAACAGTCAGTCCGACACCTGCTAGACGGTGCCAACGCCCAACGCCAGCCGTCTAATGTCTAGGACCGATTACGGTCGCCTAAGTCCCTTGCCCAGGAGCTCGGAGCCCACCTCTGCTATCAACTTCTCGTTGGGGAATTGCTTCTTCTTTGCCAGAATCGTATCCACTGCGTCCATTGCCCTCAGCAGATCCGACACTTCACTATCAGCCGGTGCACAGTAAACCAAGTTGCCCAAAGCGAGCAACATGCCTTGTAGAGCCTCTAAAGAGGACGCCTCCTGTCCTATGGCCTCCAAAACCGACGCAGCCAGTTCGACTGTGTCGCCCTCGGGCAGCACGTCCCCCGGCTTTTCTCGTCTTGCTTTGTTGCTGAACAGCGCCAGGTTGAACATGAGTGAGGAGGCAGATACGCGGACGTTGTTATGGCTGTCATCAAGGAAGCTCGACGAGATCAACTGGATGACCGGATCCCTCAGCGCCTCATTACGAAGGATTTCCTCTGGAAACAGTGGCGTTGAGAAGAAATTGCACGCCATCTGCAACGTTACCAACCGCAAAGCGTAGGGACATTCGCTGTGCGAGTTAACAAAGTTAAGGATTGCCAAGACAGTCTTGTGCTCTGGCTCCTCGGCGAAGTATCCGCTGAACCTGGCGTCCACAAGCCCACATCGGACGAGGTCGACAATGGTGAACAGAATCTCGGCAGGCAGAGACTGGATCGACTTCTGAATGAAAGCCGAAACCTCGCCCATGTTTGGGAGAATGGCAGCTGCAGCGCCCTGCTTATCACGGGCCTCGACAAACTGCTTGATCCCCTGAACGGCTGGCTCGTCTGCCGTTGAACCCATCTTGCCTAGCAGCTTGGCAAGTGGCGGTACCTTGGAGAACAACACTGGTTTTGCGTTCGGATTGGAGAAACTTGGGAGGTTGAGAGACTCATGGGGGTGTCGCGGCCATGCCATCTGCAACAACAGCTGAACGTTGCCTCGAAGAGCAGTGGGATCAGCGCCCGCCCACTCGTTCTCCTTCTCCCCGTGCAAATACGTGATGAAAGTCGGGGTTGCGCGGGGGTAGTTCTTCCCGGGAAGCGGTGTAAGCTGGGCAACGTCGACTTTGATGAAGGCCGCCTTGTCGCCGGCTTCTACGGACAATTCATCAAACACGGGCGAGATGACTCTGCACGGCGGGCAGGTTGCAGAGGTGAATAGAACGACGGCGCAGGACTTCCTTGCAGCCTCGAGAGCGCTGTCTAGTTCCTGAGAGCTGTGGATAACTCTAACCTTCGCTTGGGGTTTCGTAGGCTGCGGTGCTGAGTCATATCCATTGGTGGAAGGGGTATTCTGGATACCAAGGATCGAACCGTTCTGTCTGCTGGAGTTGATGGTCTGGTTCAGTTGAGGCATAAGCATCCTGCCCATTGGGGAGTTGAGAACAGCATCGGGCATCTTGATGATATGTTCCGGGATGCCTTTTCCGAGCAGGAACTGAGCAAGCGAGTCTGAGAAATTGTTGCAGTTGTGTTTCCACAAGTCGTAGGCCTGGGAGCTGGTCAGTTCTTTCTGGCCTGGGAGTAGTCTGGAGTAGGTCTCACCTCAACTGTAAAGATAGGCCTGAGTGACTCCAGAAATTCCTCAATCACGTCCATAGGCAGTTCCGTCTTCCCAAGGAAAATCCGCTCCATGGGTTGCCCTAGGTGAGACGACCCCGGAGTGATGGCAACGATGCCACCGTCGTAGACATACTCACGACCGTTGAGTTGAATCGATGTGTGATAGATTGCGTCAAGGTGGAACCCGAGCATGCCCTGGGACATTTGCCTAGCCAGGCCCCGGGATAGATCGTACACCAAGAGATGCACGTCCATGTTGGTACAACTATTGGACAACCGGGGGCGACTCGTGCTCGAGTGGTCGTAATATCGAAATTCGAGGTTACGACGCTGGTTCAAGGGTGAAGTGGTTACAAGAGAATGATCTTAAGGTGGAGCCTCCTGAATTGTTTTCAGTCCCTCGATTATGTACTACCGGTAGTACTATTAACACCGGAGGCACCAGGCGCAGTCGTAATTGATGATGGCCGAGAAGCTTCCAGGGACTGTGACGACGTCGGATCCGGTCGAAGGCGCCACACGTGGCTTGCCACCAAGGTGATTGATGGACGCTATTACATAAGCCTTGGTCAATGCACATACCAAGTGGACTCGCTGCCTCGACCTCGATTACAAAGTGGCCAATCCCCCAGAGGCTAGTGAGCTAGAGGAACGATCAAGGAGTGCAAAATGGGGTTCAGGAGGAGGCACAGAGCATTGTAAGGGGGCCGCAGCAGGGGAATGACAGGCCCCGCCCCCCTAATCGCGGAGCCATTAAGCGGGACGCGAGATGGGCGTTTAAAGCATTGTCGACTTTCCAGCGATTTAGTGGGCTCGCGTCGTCCCCGCTGCCGCACCCAAAGATTAGCAACTGCCACCTTCAGCAGGGGTGTCTGGATTTTGATGGCCTCTCAGCGAAGAGAAAATCTGCAATTGCCATCGAACCCCCTTCGAGGCCACCGTACCTTGCATCTCTGGTTCCCCCTTGACACCTCCTTACATATACGAATTTCGCCATTTTTTCTGGTGTCGTGGCACTGTTCCGTCCGCTCCTTTTTCGGCCATCCGCACTATTCTTTTGATTCTCAAATCACCGTGCTGCCGCTGCTACCTCTTGCAATCGGCTCTCGGTCCCAGTCCACTCCTTTGTCCACCCCTCTCGACGGCGGCGTATCTCGAATGCGTCACCCTGTGTTCACCTAAACACCCAACGACACGCGACCAATGCGAAGAACATCTGTGTCGCTGCCAACGAAGCAACCCGCCCGAGATCCACACGAAAAACCCGGTCGATTCGCACCTGCTCAACGGAATACTGGCCTGTTCGCAGCGCTGAGAGATATGTCCCAAGCACAGAAGACGAGGTGGATGAGGACGGGCGCCATCGCCTTTTTTGTCGTCTTTCTCTTCTGGTATCTGTCTCCCAGAGGCGTCAACGTCTACAACGGCGGAGGAGGTACGCAGCCATGACAGTACAGCTAGCGAGGATGCTAACGAGGGACAGTTTCGAAGGGCGGCGCCGGTGGCCAAGTCCCTGCGGATGCCTCCTACGGCACCGAAAAGTGCACCCAGTCCAGCTCCAAGTCGAAGCCCATTGTTCAGTATGTCCTGATGATCGACGCTGGCAGCACGGGTTCCCGAATCCATGTCTACAAGTTCAACAACTGTGGTCCCACTCCCGAGCTCGAGCATGAAGAGTTCAAGATGACGGAGAAGTCGGTCGGCGGTCTCAGCAAGTACAAGGACGACCCTGAGGCTGCTGCCGCGACTCTTGACGACTTAATGGAGGTCGCCATGCAAACAGTTCCCGAGAAGCTCAAATCTTGTAGCCCTGTTGCAGTGAAAGCGACGGCTGGGCTCCGCATGGTCGGAGCTGAGAATGCCGAAAAGATTCTCACGGCCGTCCGCAACCGTCTCGAGACCAAGTACCCCTTCCCCGTTGTCGCCAAGGAGGAGAATGGAGTTGCCATCATGGACGGCGCCGACGAGGGTGTCTATGCCTGGATCACGACCAACTACCTCCTCGGCAAGATTGGCGGCCCCGACAAGAGCCCCACTGCTGCCGTCTTCGATCTCGGCGGCGGTTCTACCCAGATTGTCTTCGAGCCCACCTTCAAGGGAGCTGCGGACGGAGGCATGCCGGAAAAGCTCGCGGAGGGCGACCACAAGTATGACCTCGCCTTCGGCGGACAGAAGTTCGAGCTTTACCAACACTCCCATCTCGGATACGGCTTGATGAGCGCCCGCAAGGCCGTTCACAAGACGCTGATCCAGGAGATCTTTGAGAGCAAGAAGTCTGACGACAGCTGGGTCAAGCAGCCCATTGTCCATCCTTGCATCGCTCCCGGCATGGTCAGAGAGGTCGAGGTTGAGCTGGACGACAACCACCCTCTTGGCAAGACGGTGACCTTTAACATGACCGGCCCCTCTCAGGCCGCCCCCGCTCAGTGCCGCAACCTCGCCGAGAAGATCCTGAAGAAGGATGAGGGCTGCAAGCTCGCTCCCTGCTCCTTCAACGGTGTCCACCAGCCCTCGCTGGCCAAGACCTTTGGCCGCGAGGATGTCTACATCTTCTCCTACTTCTACGACCGTACCAAGCCCCTTGGCATGCCCGACTCCTTCACCCTCCGCGAGATGCACGACCTTGCCAACTCCGTGTGCGGCGGCGAGAAATCTTGGGACTTGTTTGCCAGCATTCCTGGCGCGCTCAAGGAGCTCCAGGGTCGCCCGGAGCACTGCCTCGACCTCAACTTCATGATGGCCCTCCTCCACACTGGATACGAGATGCCCATCGACCGCGAGGTCAAGATTGCCAAGAAGATCAAGGGCAACGAGCTGGGCTGGTGCCTTGGCGCTAGGTAAGCAGACACCCCCGTTTGGACTTGTCGATCAATGCTGACAGAGTACATAGTTTGCCACTGCTCTCTCCCGGCTCCGGCTGGAAGTGCAAGGTTAACCAGGTCAACTAAGCCAACTAGCCGTCCTGTGACTGTGTTGGGCGGGCCTCCCTGGCGTTGGCTGGCTTGTAGTTTTATAGATTTTTAATTCCACGACAGAACTGGGAATGTTCGATTACGAGGTTTTGTATTGGAGACTAACGAAATTTACACGGCGGATGCAGGAATATGCATCAGTACACAGACCAAAGGGCGGGCGTTCTATGTCTTGTATGGTTTCCATGGGTGTCAAGGATCAAAGGCTCGTCGAGCTCTGCCATTTAGAATAAACCACGCTCCCTGATCGTTACTCGAGTCTGCATTCAAAGCGGTGCTGCCACCATGCCTATCACGTCTTCGATGACGTCCTCCGGGCCGATGCCTTCGAGTACGGCCTCGATGGCCTCCAGCTGACTGCCCCACTGCATGCTCCTTTCCTGTCGAGGATGCACGATCCGGATCCGATGCAAGTAGACCTTCCTAATGGCCAAGTGAACGAGAGCGGGCGTGACATAGTCTAGACGATGCAACGGAGCGAGGCACTTGAGCAACTGGTCCAGGTGTTTTGTTGCGACTGGCTCGATGCCGCCGGCAACTGCGCGGTGCATCCTCAAGTATGTGACCATGTTCATCTGATAGCGCAGCACGTCCACGTCGATCTGCACCTCCCGACTGAGCTTCGCGAGAGCCGCAATGTCCTACGAGGAGTCAGTCCAGATTGTAGCCGTCTCGCGGACACATTCACTTACACCTTCGCTCAAAAGGGGATCCTCGCTGACAGCCAACATGTCCCCGTTGAGGCTTTTCTTGACCACGCTTTCGGTGCTGGCAGTCTCGGCGCCGTCGGTGGCATCATATGCCTCGTCCAAATTAGCAAAACCATCATCGGGGTCGTGCCAGTGGGCCACGAAGAAGTAGTCGTTCAGATGTAACGCGACATGGGCCTTGCCGCCGCTCTCGGCACCCAGGGCAGCCACGAAGAGGAACTGCTTAGGGGCGGTCTGGACCGAGGTGCGAGTGAAGATGCGGCGCGTGCGGAGCAGCTCGAGGACCTGGATCTGCACGGCCTTGGGGGCGCGGTCGAGGTTTCGGGCCAGGACGACGTTGGCGATGGAGTAGCCGGCTGCGCCGCCAGGGCCGGACGGGCTGGAGGCGGTGACGGAAGTCAGGGGGGATATGCCCGCGCGAGATAAGAAGTAGGAGGGCTCATTGCGGGTGCGGAGGGGCGAGCCAGATCTCGTTGCTGTGGGCGACGGAGCGGTGAGGATTGAGGATGCAAAGTCCTCTAGGGTGGTTTGCGGAGTGCAGTCCACAACGGCGCACTTCAGACCAAAGGTCTTGGTTGCGATCTGGATATGTCAGTGTCTGAACAGCATCATGATCCAAGGGCGTACGCACTAGTTGAAGCTCCTCGATGAGCTCATTGAGGGCAACAGGTGGAGTGCTGACGATGCAGTGTTCTCGGTTGACCAGGCACAGCAGGGCGGCGAGTTCGAGGTCGCTCAGGCCGTGGACCTTGGTCAAGAGATCTTCTTCATCCGCCATGAGGATCGGGTGAGATGCGTGTCGAAAGTCCCATCAGCGCATATTGGGCTACGGATGTAGTCTTGCGGTGTGTTCGTCCACAGCGGCATACATGTGATGCGAGAGACCGGGAGGCGGTGATGGAGGTCTTAGTCTCCTGGGAACTGTCCGTGAATGTGCTCCTTCTGCACCCAGCCGCCTGGACCGTTTATGAGATGAGATGCAAACTGTGGCTGGAGTAATCTTGGGCGTCATGTGGGGGGTCTGCTACAGCAACGTTCAGGCGCTTCAGGGCTCCAACAAATACATGCCAGCGTCATTCAGCACATTGCAGGACTCGTCGTAAGGTAGCCCGCCTTACGTCAGCCACGTTTGCAACAGCGGAATGCACCTAACGAAAGACGCACAGGACCTTTTCCTGGTTAGACCCAGCGCAGGAAGCAGCTCTTTGATAGGCTGAAACCTGGAAATGTGACGGGAGCTCTCAGTACCGCAGGCTTCCCTGTCAACCTCCACCATCGCTCTCCGTCCTTCGATCTGTGTCGACCTGCAGTCGACTCCGACCAACCACCCCTGAAGCACGACACCGGTCCGTTTTTGACCATTTCAACGTCCGAACCGATATCTGACCCAGCTGCGACGCAGAAATTCTCTTAGACTGCGCAGACCGACGACCTGTTCTCGCCAGACTTCCCCGAACTTTAACTCACACATACCCAACAATCCACGATGTCATCGAGAAAGAAGGTCCTTCTCAAGGTGGGCTTCCCTCAGCGCCACCGACACGTCTCTGTGCGGCATAATTGACGGAGTCATCATCTTTGCAGGTCATTATCCTTGGCGACAGCGGTGTCGGCAAGACGAGTTTGATGAACCAATATGTGAGTTTCTGCCTATCTATCTGGCAACGACCGGGACGAGGCTGGGCGCTGACTGACTTGACGTTTCACCGGATCTAGGTCAATAAGAAGTTCAGTGCAAGCTACAAGGCCACAATCGGCGCCGACTTCCTGACGCGCGAGGTTCTCGTCGACGACCGCCAGGTGACGATGCAGGTGGGCAAACACCGACACACTACCTGATCATATACACGGATTATGCTGATGATGGACGGTAGCTCTGGGACACGGCGGGACAGGAGCGTTTCCAGTCTCTGGGCGTTGCCTTCTACCGTGGCGCCGACTGCTGTGTGCTCGTCTACGACGTCAACAACTCCAAGAGTTTCGATGCTCTGGACAGCTGGAGGGACGAGTTCCTGATCCAGGCTTCGCCGCGGGACCCCGACAACTTCCCATTTGTTAGTTGCCGTCGATTGTCGAGATAGCGGGGGTTGGCGCTGATAAGGGACCAGGTCGTTCTCGGAAACAAGATCGATGTCGAAGAGAGCAAGAGAGTGGTGAGTGCGCCCGGAATCATTCATGTCCGCACTATGTGCTAACAGTCTGTAGATCTCTACCAAGCGTGCGATGACCTTCTGCCAGTCCAAGGGTGGAATTCCCTATTTCGAGACCAGTGCAAAGGAGGCCATCAACGTTGAGCAAGCGTTTGAAGGTTGGTTTCGTCCATGGCGAGCTTACGAGAGTCACTGACATGATCAACTAGTCATCGCGCGCAACGCCCTCGCCCAGGAAGAGTCTGAAGAATTCAGCGGGGACTACCAGGATGTCATCAACATCCCCATCGAGAACCCTCGGGACGGATGCTCTTGCTAAGTAGGTGTCGGTTGAGTCGGTTAATGTTGAGGGAGAAGAGGACTTGGGCGGCACGCAGTATCGGGGCCCGTCCAACTCGCATTATGTTTAGTCCATGGGCCTTTCCACATATCCATTTTGGCCTTGGCTTGATGTAGCATATCCTGCACTGGTATGAACGGTGTTTAGAGGTTTATTTGAATTTTGATTACGGGTTTGTTTGTAATGATACCAACCTTTGCCGCGATGTGATGAGTGTCGTCCCGAGGGCCAGTTTGGACCAGCTCCCATTGAGACCCAGGAATGTTTACTTGGTACGACATCCTCCCGATTCGAAACATCGGAGAACCGAACTAGACTTCCCGCTTCTTTGGACATTCGACGTCGAGCACCGGCCCGAACTGACGGATCATACTTGCCGTTCGTCACGAGACTCCGCTCAGAAGACTGGATCCAAAGCTGCACCAAGCTCCAAGTCTGGAGACCGGCACCAGTTCCGACCTGGCAACAATTCTGCAAGCCGCCGCGCGGCGTCATGCTTGGCTTTAACCAGCGGCGGCAGAGACTACGCTGAGTCTCGTGCTGTAAGCAAGTGCGTGTCGAAAAATAACGGAGGAGGCAAACTGAGACTTGAGACGCAGTGGCACGCGACCGGCCCACGGCTATTGGTTGGCTGGTACTCGGGACGAATACAGGGGGCGTTTTGGCCCATACCAGTGAAACTCAACCTTGAAGAAACACCCTTAAACAACATTGACACGAATCACTCTTTGAAAAGTAAACGCTCGTCGAAAAAAAAACTTTACGGACGACGCGTCGACGAGAGAAGCGTACCAGGCTTCCCTGTGGGCTTGTGGTCCCCCGGTGATTCCGCCTCAAATATCGTCATACCCTCACGCTCGACGGCCCGAAGACACGGTTGGCGTACGGCAATCTTTGCCGGGCTCACATGCGCCGAGTCAGCGAGACATTCGACCACCGCTCCCTTGGACAACTTCATCTACGAAGCTCGAATTCTCTGCCACTTCCTCCCTGTGGTCAAATGCCTACGGCGTCGGCGATCTTGGACTACCAGACGGCGGACAATCCTTCCTGAAACTCCTCCCTTCGCGACACATCGCGAAACCCCGAACTGAAAAATGGCACCGAGCGAGCCCATGCTGCCCGCTGCGATAGCTCCCGAGTCACACGGCCGTCTTCCGAGAAGGTCCTTCTCGAGCACCGACCGGCTGAGCGCGTCTGTTGCTTCTACGAACCGGTCGAGATCGACGGTGCGGTCCTCAGGATGGCAGGCGAAGATGGGGCTGGGCGGTGTGGCGAGGCGGACGTTGGGTATTTCGCTGCTGCTTGTGACGGTGCTGCTGTGGACGATATCCAACTTCTTGGCATCTGTATGCGCCGGACCCATTTCGAGGACACTGGTGGACCTGCGCTGACGATGGACAGTACATCTTTTCGGATCATTCCTACAACAAGCCATTCTTCGTGGTATACATGAACACTTCAGTGTTCGCAGTGTCTTTGGTACCGATGCTGGTGCGCTTCCTGATGCAACACGGCATCGAGGGTCTGCGGCGCGAGGCCATGGTGGTCTGGAACGAGCAGCGATACGGCAAGGCGAGCCTCAAAACGGCCGAGGACGAGGAGGACCCGGTCGCGGGCGAGCGCCTGTTAGTCGACGACGAGCCGAGCCTGGAGATGGAGGGTTTCGATGTGACCAAGGCCGTGGAGCGGCTGACATTCCGGGAGACGGCCGTCATCAGCCTCGAGTTCTGCATGCTGTGGTTCTTTGCAAACTACTTTGCGTCGGCGTGCCTCGAGTACACGAGCGTCGGGAGCGTGACGATCCTCAACTCGACGAGCAGCGTGTGGACGCTTGTCTTCTGCGCGCTGATGGGCGTCGAAGGATTCACGCTGCGCAAGTTCATTGGCGTGCTGGCGTCGCTGACGGGCATCGTCCTCATCTCGACGGTGGACCTGTCCGGCTCGAGCGACGAGAACCGCGGGTCGTTCCCGCACAAGACGACGGCGCAGATCGCCATCGGGGACTTGATGGCGTTTGTGAGTGCGATCATCTACGGCCTCTATGTGACTGTGATGAAGAGGCGGGTCGGCAACGAGGACCGGGTGAACATGCCGCTCTTCTTTGGATTGGTCGGCCTGTTTAACCTGGTCTTCCTGTGGCCGGTGTTTTTCATCTTGCACTTCACCGGGCTGGAGCCAGTGAGTTGTCCTATCTCCCTTTCTTAAGGTGTACTTCCTAACACTACCCAGTTCTCCTTCCCCCCAACGGCCAAGATCTGGGCCATCGTCATCAGCAACTCGTTGTCGTCCTTCATCAGCGACATGTCGTGGGCGTACGCCATGCTGCTCACGACGCCGCTGGTGGTTACGGTGGGCCTGTCGCTGACGATCCCTCTGTCGCTCGTCGGCGAGATGATCCAGTACTCGCAGTACTCCAGCTGGGTATACTGGGCCGGCGCGGCGGTGGTGCTCATCTCCTTTTTGTTCATCAACCACGAGAGCCACGAGGACGAGTCGGGCGACAATGGTCCCGAGGCAGGTTCCCGGGCGGTTCCCTCATAGACTTGGCAGAGAGAGGCTATCAAAGGGTAGAGCGCGGGAGCATACGTATGCATGGATCACGGCGTTTCAAGAGGCATAGCGACTCCAGTGTTTGGATTACCCGGGGCGCAAACACGGGCACAGCGTACTGTCTGCCCTATATTGCTATCAATATAATAACTACTATCAAAGTTTTCGGCATCACGGAAGCTTTGTGAGCAACATTATCTTCCACGGTGAAGGCGAGAGGGCCCAGGGCGGTTGACGCGGCTTCACAGGGTGCTTGGCAGTATGCAGGCCGACTTGTTCCTGACTAACCTCGTCTGACTTGCAGCGGATTCACAGAAGTCAGTCACATGATGGGAGTGGACATTCCTGCAGCTGTAGCGGAGCACTTGAGGCGACGGACGGGAACACACGAGGGCGTGGTTGGTTGCTGAAAGATTGGCAGGCACATGCGAGCAAGGTTGGCTGGGAAGGGGCATTTTCGAACCAAGAATACGAGACGGGATTTTGGAAAATGCGATGAGCGGGCTTTGCAAAAGACGATGTTTGCTCGTTTCGGGATGGGATCGACGGCGTGTTGGTGGATGGGGGAGGAGCCACTCAATCGGATGCGCCGCCGTCTTTTGGTCTGCCTCCACTACGACCAGTAAGACTGGACAAATGGCTCTGGTCTTCCACCTCTCTTGATTGTGAGTTCTCCAGAATCGGTGAACCATGGGATTTTCCGGGTGCTTAGGCGCTTGGGTTTGCTGGGCTCTCCCCTGTTGGCTAATAGAGTTGCGGGAATTTGGAAAGTTTGTTGGCAGCTTATTTCAGGATACCTTTGAGTCCTATGATCCCGTGGTCAGTGAGTCGGAGGGGAGGATAGTATTGAGCTTGATATGGTGCGGTGGGCAGAAAATGTCGGCAAGGGGAGAAGCGGCTTTGGTCGAGTTGGGTATGTTCGACGGAAGGAAAGCGACGGGACGGGACAGACACAGGAAGACGACCAGCGAAGGAAATGGAAAGCGAAAAGATTGAAAGTTGCTTGACAGACGCGGCGGGACCGCAGGGACCGTGGGACCCCGTCGGAGCTGATGGTCCGCCAAAAAGTCGATCGCTGGGGGGTCGGAAGCCGCTTCCTTCTGCAGAAGGCGCCGAAAGTCCAGTCCCAGAGTGCCAAGAGCTGAGGAAGGCTTCGAGGGAACTAAGGAGACTTCGGAGAATCAAGCTACCGTAGCTACTCAACAGACCCGTATTACGCTAAGGCCCAGGATAGCCTAGTGAAGGACTTGCGCTAGGCCTGTTATCGAAGGCGGTAACCCAGCCCGCCAGCCCGCCAGCCCGCCAGCCCGCCAGGACTATCCCTCCACCCAATTGCCCCTCCACCCAATTATCCCTCTACTAACCTCCACTTTACAACTATCGTCAACCCACCTTCACAATGCCCGCCCGCCAGCCCCTTGGCGATATCGACCCAAACACGCTGCCAGCGAAGATATCTCGCGGCAAGAAGCCTAAGCCGATTACTCAGCGAAAATACACTTCTACCCAGTCAATCAAGCAACTGCAAAGGTCTTACAGTTAACGGAAGCAAGTGGCCGCAGTGATGTTTCTTGAGCACGAGCGATATCCAATTGAAGAGGCTCGGCCAACCTATGCCAACCGTCAACGGGCCGGCGATACACCTCTTGACCCTGCCAACGGCCTTCGCCGCCCAACTTACAGCGAGGCTGCTGCCCACTTCCAAGTGCCTAGGTCAACAATCGAGGGTTGGTATCGCCGCCGAGATACTATTGTTAACCCATCAGTTGGGTACACTAAGCCTGATTGGCCAGAATTAGAGGTTGATCTCTATACTCTATTTCGGCAGCAACGGGATAAGTCTGCTATCGTTATAACTGGCTGGTTCAGACGTACGTCAAAGGCCCTTTTTCGCAAGGCCCACGATAGCAACAACAACAATAGCAACAACAACCCTCTTGCCGTCTCCAGCCTAGCTACCACCTTCCGATTCTCTGTAGGCTGGTTTGCTCTTTTTCGCTGCCGCTGGAATATTTCCCATCGCCAGCTTACAAAACAGGCCACTAAGTTGCCAGCTGACTATCTACGTATCGTCACCAACTTCCTCCACTTCAACTGACGTGTCAGCCAGCCGGCCTTGGCCCGGCAGCCAGTTGGCGGCCTCCGATTTCCACTTGACCGTATCATCAACTTCGACGAGACCCCTATACCCTTCGAGTATCTTGATAGGTCAACGTGGGCTGACAAAGGCAGCCGTACAGTGGCTGGCAAGAGTGACCGCAGTGGCTGGAGCAAGCGGCAAGCCACACTTATCCTTTATATCTTCGCTGACGGAGTTCAACGGCTGCTGCCCAAGCTCATCTTTCACGGTAAGCCTACCAATCAAAGTGGCCAGATCGAGGCTAAAGAGAGTGCCTTTTATAGCAACGAGATCACGGTTGAGTATAACGATACTGCTTATAACAACGAGTATCTGTTGGAGAAGTGGCTGACTAACGAATTCTTCCCTCTTACAGCAGGGCAAGAATATCTCCTAGTTATGGACGTTGCTACCTTCCACAAGACCCCTACTATCCTTACCTAACTTCGCCGCAACTATATTACGCCTAGCCTTATACCAGCCGGCACAACCTCCCTTCTTCAACCTCTCGATACTGCTATCAATAAGCCCTTCAAGCAGTGGCTATCAGAGGCAACCGATGACTACGTCTACCAATTAGAGCAGTCTGCCCAGGCCAGCAACCAGCCACTTATATGGTCAACGTCAACAAAGCGTATTATGGTCACCCATACTGTGGCAACAGCTGCCCGCCGTCTGGCCTCTGCCGAGAAGGCAGAGATAGTACG